>CM025790.1:100991516-101591516 GCA_014635995.1 Sarcophaga peregrina
AGATAAGATAAAATTAAACATTCCCATAGTTAAACATACATTTATTGCATACTGATTAGAGGAAATATCAAAAATTTTGTTCTTGATTAGCTGAATTGATAAAAACTTAGCTGAATTAAAAAGTTATTTAAAAAAGATTAACAAATAATCTAAAAATATAAAGATTAAGCATTGGAAACTTGAATTTAATTTAATTTTGGTTGGCTGAATTGACGAGAACTTATTTGACTCTGAAAACATTAAAAACTTAGCTGAATTAAAAAATACGCGTTCAAATCACTCTTTATTATTAAAGCGATCGTGGAGAAGGTCAATTTTAAATACTTCGAAATAGAATACTTACAGGATAATCACACACAATAAGGTTAGGCTAGCTTACAACCCTATAGTCAGGATTACAACCTAGGTTAGGTTAGGTCGTACCGGTAGCTCTGATATCACAAAGCTCACTTGAGCACGCATGGCGGCCCGTTGTGATGCCACGGGTGAAACGCAGTCTTACAACCTAGCTTCTTACACAACCCATGTTGTGTTTGCTAATTTTTTTATATGAGTGGCAGGACGTGCAGTTTAATGTCGACTCCGAATGACAAATTTTTCAGAAATCTTTTGTAATAATTTAATATTATTCTCAGAATTTTTGCCAAAAGACTGCTGAGAGAAAATCGCAGTGTCTGAACCACCCATGAGGATCACAGGACCTACTGTTTAATGTCTACTTCGAACAACATATTTGAGAAAATTTTCTTTTCTTAGCCGAATATTGAAATACAAGCTCTGTACATGGATCCCAAAGTCCTGTCTATAGGAATACGATAAGCCCATGGATAATTTGTTCTCCTATAAGCTTAAGCTTTAAAACTCAAGCTGAATAACGTTTATATTGCCTTACGGAAAAATATTTCAAAGTAATAACAGACATTTTTCCTTGAGTGTATTTATTGCAATACAATCGTTTTAATCCGCTTAAGCAAAAACAAATTAGATCTAAAGCAATAACAACAACAACAATAATAATAATAAAAAAATAAACAAAGCAGTATCAATACAATAATTATTGAGTGCGTGCTTTAGTTATAAATTAGACTTCGCGATAGGAGGAATGCAAATCGCAATAAAAAAAAAATTCAATTATTTTAAAAACTAACGAGATGTCCGTAGTTTTAGTTTTCATAATAGCTTTTGCTACTGTTTACTTCCTAACGAAATGGTATAAAATATTCCTAACCGGCATACGTATACCCGGTCCCTGGGCCATACCAATGATGGGTAATGTGCAAATGATAACGAAATTAAAGCCAGAAAGTGAGTTGAACAGCTCGTAGCTTATAAAAAATTAAAGCCTATCCTATCCGATTTAAAAATGTTTACCTTCTCTGTTTAAGAGCTCCTCTTGCAAGTGCAAACTTTCCGTGAAAGCTGTGGTCAATCGTTTCGTTTATGGCTGGGTCCCCAGTTATGGGTATTTCTACATACGCCCGAAGAACATCGTGATGCTTTACAGGATAACACATTAAGAAAAGCGGACACATTTTTATTTTTGGATAAATTAATAGGGAATGGCCTACTAATCAGTCATGGTAAGATGATATTTAAAGTTCTCTGCACTCAAAAGATAAGACTTCAAGTCAAGACTTCTGTTTTCACAGGAAAATATTGGGAGATGCATCGCAAAGCATTGGGACCAGCCTTTCATCCACAAATTTTGAATAGTTTCTCAGAGACCATTGGTCAACATGCTGATATTATGGTGGATATATTAAGAAATTTAAAATCTCAATCGGTAGAAATATCCGAGTATTTATTTCCCTGTATAATGGATATTATAATCGATACGTCAATGGGTAAAAATTTAAAAACACAAAAGGATCAAAATAATCCATATACACATGCATTTCATAGGTAAGTTTTTATCGTAACACAATCAAAATAGTAAATTATGATCTTTTTTTAGGATTATTAATACATTTTTGTAACGAATTAAGCAATTCAGCTAAGGAAAATCAAATTCAGCCAATTTCAAATCCTTTAATATTCAATAAAACATCAATAGCCGTCCTTTTCAATACGATTTTGACTAATTCAGCTAAAGAAAACTTAATTCAGCTAACCTCAAATGTTCAAAAATTGAACTAAACCGAGTTATTTCTGTTTTTTACAGTCTTTTAATCCAATTCAGCTGAAGAAAACCTTATTCAGCTAGGTTATAATCCTTTATTATTTACTTAAACATTTTTTTTGCTGTATTTTGAGGAGCTTGAGTATCATTCAGCTAAGGAAAACCTAATTCAGCTAACTTAAAATCTTTTAATACAACAAAATTCTATATTATTTAATCTGTCTAACTTGTTTTAAGCCTATTCAGCTAAGGAAAACCTTACGTAACTTATCTTCTTTCTTGTTTTCAGGACCACTGAATTACTTTTCCAACGAATGACAAATCCTTTATTATTTTCGGATTTTATTTATTCTAAACTACCCGCAAGCAAAGAATTGAACAAATATCTACAAATTATTCATGGGCTCATGGACGAGGTTATACAGGATCGCCAACAATATTTAAAAGAAATTAAGGATAGGAATACAGAAGAAACCACCTTTAGTTCAGGCAAAAAACCACAATGTCTCTTGGATACTTTGCTAACGGTAGATATAGACCAAAATCCCTTGAGTTTGGAAGAGATCAGGGATGAGGTAAACACTTTCGTATTAGCGGGTGTGGATACAACCACTGCTGCCATGGCTTTTGTGCTATATGCCTTGGGAAAATATCCCCAAGAACAGGAAAAACTTGTACAGGAACTACAGGACTGTGATATGGAAGCTTGTGATCGTATAACTCCTAATGAACTTAATAAACTGGAATATTTGGATATGTTCTTAAAGGAATGCATGCGTTACTATACCATTGTGCCACTGACAGGACGTCAAACCACAGCTACCACCAAAATAGGTCAACGTACTTATCCACCAGGCATTACTTTATGGATTAATATGTACGGTTTGGCTCATGATAAAACACTTTTTGAGGATCCCATGACATTTAAACCTTCGAGGTTTGCTAAGGATTTACAAGGCAACATACCACGCTTCAGTTATATACCCTTTTCAGCTGGACCACATATTTGCATAGGCCGCAAATATGCTGTGCGTTGATAATGAAAATTTTAACACTAAAAATTCTACAAAATTTCCACGTGGAACTTGAGAAACCCGATGAAGATTTAGTGTTAATGATGGAAATGGTTTTAAAGTCCAAAAATGGTATAAATTTGAAATTCAAAGAAAGATTATAAGAAAATTTAAATTAAATGATTAATAAAATTCGAAAACATAAAGAACTAAACTATTCAGCTAACTTAAAAGCTATTCAGCTACAGAAATATTGTTGAAAAAGGTAAGGATTGAAATTATTTTTAAATTCCTTAAGATTATAAATATTTTATAAACTTCTTTAGCTATTAGCTAACTAAAATCACACAATAATGAATTTTGGCAATAATTCAGCTATTCAGCTAAGTTAAAACATATTCAGCAAAATAATAATGGCTTGTTTGATAAGAAAAACTAATTTTTTTAACATTCTAACATAAATTTCAATTATTCAGCTAATTGAAAAGCAATTCAGCAACACAAATATTGTTAAAAACAATAAAATTTTTATTTTTTTTATTTTATTTATAGCTAAAAGCAATTTGTTGCTTATTTTAACAAATCAGTAAGCTGGAATTATAAAAAAATAGAATTTTAACAAAAACTATGTATTTCAACAAAGTTTAAATCAATTCAGCAAAGCATAAGGCACAATATATAAACCATATATGCATAATTTAATGCTAATAAGTCCTTAAAATCAATTTTTCTTACAAATTTTAGTTATTAAGCTCATTGGGTTCCTAAAAATTTTATAAACAATTAAAATTCTTGAAAATGTCCTTGAAATAATTATAAAAACTTCTTTAAATCCTTTTTTCCTTAAAATTTTTTACGTTACGGTACCAAAAAGATACAACTCTGTCCACTAACAGTTTATTAGCAACCCCTTTTCTTATCAGAAAACATCGCCGTTACTGAAAGGTCTTATAAAGAAAACAAAAACAAATGAAAACATTGCATATGTCAACAAATAAAACATTTGACAGCTGACTAACCAGAAGAACAAGAGAGAAATAAAAGCAGAAATTTTTTAACGACGTGTAAAAAAAAATTATTTAAAAAAACCAAAGAAATTGTTTAAAAAACTCGTCAATACTTGAAACAATAAATAAATTATTGGGGGGCATTTAATTTTGTTTGAAAAGAGCCATGCAAACGGATGATTTGTTACAATTCAAAGACTTCTCAAGTACACCCAATACGAGTAGTCCTCCGGCACAAATTAATGTCAATTCGCCTACACACTCGGACAGCCAAAGCAGCACTAATGCCGGCAGACAACGTGGAGATCCTTTACAGGATTTAATCTATGACATGAGCAATTCGGCAAATATTTTAAGTGGTTCGAGTTCGGCTGGTGGTGCTGGCAGCGGTGGTGGTGGTGGTGCTGGTAATATAGGCCCAGATGGTTTACCCGAACCTGCTACGGCCGGCACGAATAAAGTGTCCTTCCTGACAATGGAATATTATCAGCAATTCTTTAATGTAGACACTATTATGGTATTGGAACGTATAGCCAATTCTATGATACCGAAACGTGCACCGCAAAA
Source organism: Sarcophaga peregrina (assembly GCA_014635995.1). Lineage (NCBI taxonomy): Eukaryota > Metazoa > Arthropoda > Insecta > Diptera > Sarcophagidae > Sarcophaga > Sarcophaga peregrina. The sequence goes on from CM025790.1 coordinate 100,996,223, forward strand.
TTACTTGAAATCTGTTATTGGCCAAAATCCCGATTTGTATGGTCCCTTTTGGATTACCACCACCTTGGTGAGTTGTAATACATATTTTAATACAACAAATGTCTTATATTTTCGTTTAATTGTGTAGATTTTTAGCATAGCAATTAGTGGCAATATAGCCAGCTACTTACAGGCTGCCGATGATCATTATAAATGGCGTTATAACTTCCATTTGGTATCAGTTGCGGCCACTTGTATATTTGTTTATGTGAATTTATTGCCAGGCGCTTTATGGGCCCTATTTAAGTATAGTTTAAAGCCATTGCAAGAGGGTTTGGAAACGGAAAATGTAAGTAAAAAAAGGATATTCAAAGTTCTGACAGCATATTTCCTTCTAAGTAACAAAAGCGATAGTAATAAGAAGTATAAGCAATAGTCCTTTACTAATTTGACCAATGGTAAGGCAGGCTAAAGCACTGGTTAGTCAAACGTCCACAGAACAAATGCTCGTACGTTGAGCTGTTAGTTACAAAATCCAGATTTTAGTCCATCAGACAGTCTAACACCACTAGAATTGTCTTCGCCTTTATTTTAATTTATTTTTTATTTTTTAGCAACTTTTTAATGTATTTTCTATTACTTCCAGGCCGACTATACACCCTCCCTTTTAGCCTTAATGTGTGTTTACGGTTATTCCATGGCTATTTACATTCCTGTCTCCATTTTATGGGTCATACAAGTGAGTTTTCAATAAATTTCAATGAATTCCTTCAACATTTTTAAATATTTTTAATTAAATTTTCCAGCTTTCCATTCTCCAATGGTTATTGGTTGTTACAGCAGCTTTACTATCGGGCTCTGTTTTAATTGCTGTCCTTACACCGGCCTTAAGAAATTCAAAAATTTCTTTATTTTTAATTATTGGCATACTGGGTGCCCATTTCTTATTGGCCGCCGGTTTTATGTTATGCTTCTTCCATGTACCCAGTGGTGGCACCGTTGCTAATGCAAGCAATTCGGCAGCTTTGATAGCCCCTTCAAGTGCGGTCAATGCTGTCAAGCAAATTGTAGTTACAACTGCCAAGGCAGTGGTGGGAAATATAAATGAAACTAAAGTTTAAATTGGATTTAATCTTTTAATCATAATTTTTTTTTAACTGTCATAAGCTAAGAGTATTAAAATTGATTGAAATTGCCGTAAACCGTAAATGAGTTGATAGTTATTAAGGATATACATACATTCATATATGCTATGGAACAGATTAAAAATCATACAAGATGTTTACTAACTATTGTAAAAAAAGCTTTAAACTAAAATCTAAATTAAGCAGTGTGTTGGTTATTTGTTTTGGATATGAAGAAGAAAAAGGTTTAGCCTTCTACAGCAAGGAATAAAAGGTGAACATAAACAGAAACAAACTATTGAGCTGTGGCAGGACATACTACCTTAAAGCTCAGGTAAGTCTGAATATGGCCTCTACTTTCTTTTCATTTTCTCATAAAATGCAGAAGCCCGGTTAATATGTATTCCCGTAGGTTGCTAGACACTTAACAATCGAACGTATCCTCCCAACGTTACCATATGCGTCCTTTGTATTGCCAGATTGAAAGTCTAAGGCTAGCACTACAATGTCACGTAAGGAAACCATTTACCAGACTCGTGTAGGGCTTTTATTGAGTCCCAGCAGCGATCGCGTTCTATCGTATATCCAAATTCATAGGGTTCCTAACTACATAGGAATCATATCTATCCTTTTAACGTCTTTGAGTCTTCAAACATATCCTTTAAGCGGACTTTAGATTGGCATATTGAAGATCTAATGATAGCAATCCTCTTTACAGTGGAATGGGAACCAAATCTATTAGTTTTCTTCTTCCCAAGAATATTATTGTGCTTCGCTCCGCTCCCTAACCAAGGGGGAAATCATGTCCAAATACATGGCTTCGAGTTGGTACTCATGTGTAACTGTCTATTACATTTGTGGGCGTTGGTAGACGCATTGTATTTTACCCTGTGAGAAGAGTACTATGGGCTTAGGTCCACGCGGTACAGATATCCATGTAAAACACATCGTCGTTGTGCTTCGAAATTCATCTGCAACTAATTTGGTCTGGTTTATTTATAGAGTTGATGCAGTCAGGACTAAGACTTACATTAAGCCTACTTTTGCGTGAGATATGAATCCTTCCAATTAGAATTGAGTACCTATATGGGAATCTTTACTTTTTGCGTGGTTTCATCTTCTTTGAAATCGTTGCAATTCGAGTTTTTAGGCGAAAGGTACAGTCTACCCGCACGAATATCTGTGATCCAGCTGATTCTCCATGAGTGAGTGCCTTCTGGCCAATGCGGATTATTTCTCATGATCGTCAAGGAGCCAAATCTTGCTTGTTTTGTTTGTTTGCTTGCAGATAGGTTCCCTAGCCTGTTGGGCTGTTGCTATCCTACCTAAACTTTCAATGAAGGGGAAGGAACGCCAGTAAAATGACTGATGTCTGCACTTGACAAGCTGATACCTGGCATAGTTAAGCCTTCCTGAGACTAGTAACTCCCTTGAAGTTATCGATTGTTCCAGTTTTATGCCAAAACGGAATGCTAGGAGACGGGGATCATAGATTGACTATGAATTAATGAACTAAACGGCTTTCTTGTGTTCCCAAATACAATCACAATCTTTTCACTACACCTTATAGTATGAAATTCCCTCTTTTCTAGAAGAAGAATACATTTATCAAAATTGAATTTATTTTAGCTTTTAGCGAATAAAAAAAAATGTTTTTCGTAATAGAAAAACCGGTTTTACAGATATCATAAGCACCCTTCTTTTTATGGACAGTGACATTACATGTCTCCTCATAAGCTTATGGTATGGTACAGCAGAATGGTAGTAGTGGTCAGTAAAATAGAAGAAGAACCCTTATCGTATCCTTCTCTTCTTCTATTGTTTGTTTGAAAGTGTCTAAGTGATGGTGCGGGCCTTGCTGTTTGATGTCTGTTGTTTTTTAATTCCAGTTTCTCTTTTTTCTTTGGTCCACTTTTTTTCCTTTGCTTTGTTTATTTGGTAATCCTTTATTTTGTTTAACTTTTTGTTTTATTTCTGTAATTGTGTTTTGTTGTATTTGTTAACTGATGTTGTAAGTGCAACTAATTTTTGGAATTTTTGTTTTTTTCAGATTATTATTGGCAACAATGGGGGTTGATTGTTGCATGTTGCACTCAAAGGGTTGGTGATTATAGTTAAGGGGTTAATATTGTAAAAGAATGATTTCTTCAAAGACAACATGGCTCAGATGTTAATTTCTAAATAGAAGAATTAAACATTCAAACGCTCCAAAAATGGGTTTTCACAATGCCTTGTTGAATAGCTTGTAAATCACATGCTGACCAAACCATTTTATGGCAATAGGATTGAGTTGATAATGAATATGTTGTAGCTTCATATAGGAAGGAAAAGGGGAGCGCATACTATTAAAAAGTTGCCCAACACCACTTCGTCTAAAATAGAAAATTAAATGGATGTTGGAAGCGCAGTAACTTTGTATAGGTCCACTCTGCTGGAAGGCTGAAGAATTTTCTTAAAGGATAGAAACCAGCACAGGCTGAATATTTCTATTGATTGCACCCAATCCTAGTTTTATAACGAAAATACCGAACGTCATTCAATTATTCACTGGCAAATCCAGAGCACATAACAAAGTCGTTTGGGCTTAAAATATCCCGAAGTTAAAAATATTTCAAAACGACTCCTGCAGCAGCTGTTAGACGAGATAGAGGAGAAGAACACAGAACATCTTCCATTGTCATTGCTTGCGTCTTGTTGGGATCGTAAAACGGAGGCTGGATATTTAGAATTTATTTACAGAATGTATCCAGCTAAAGATGTTTTGAAGAAAATCCACACTTTGGAAAAGGAGTGAAAAATCTTCCTCTCCTCATTCGCCCAGTATATCCTTGTAGCATCACTTCCCACTCCTCAGAAATATTTTGTTCCTATTAGCAGCGTGTAAGCTCACCCATTCGCGATATTTTTTTTTTTTTTTTTTATGGCGAGGAGGGGCAAATGTACCTAAATGTGCTAATGTCGTCACGTCCTCCGTGTGTGGGGCCCTCACCCACTAAATCCGCCCCTCATACCGTGGACTGTTGTCTCCACTCCGGAACTACGGTGGTATTACTTCGGAGTGGAGTCCTTTTGACCCTTTGGCCGCCTTCATGCTCACATCCGCGTCCGGACTGCGTAATGAAGGTTGGGGAGACTTCTTATTGGCTCCACTATTCCTTCCGTCCAAGCTCCCGACTGGGACCTCGTTTGACACGTGAACTAGTGTCATCTATGACGGCGTGCCCACATGCTCCGCAGCCTCCAGATCTCTCTTCTTCAGTCTCAGAATGCGCTCCACGTAATTCGCCACTGAGGCCCAATTATCTCTGCTCGCAATCATAACCCCGACAATGTTAGCGGCCGTTATCGTTCCGATCATCGACGTCAGTGCAGAGCGATAGCTCTGCCAGCGTGCACATTCGAAGATAGTGTGTTCCGCATCATCTATTACCTCCCCTTCCTCGTAAAGGCAGTAAGGGGAGGTGGTCTTGCCCATTCTGTTCAGATATTTCCTAAAATATCCGTGGCCCGATAGCATCTGTGTAATGTAATAATTTACTTCTCCAAATTTCCGACAGATCCATGGCTTTATTTCCGGGATAAGTCTCGCTGTCCACCTTCCTCTATCCTCGTCGTTCCATCGTCGTTGCCATTCTGAAATGGTGTTTTCCCTGAAGTGACCGGTTATGTGGTTTCCAGCCGATTTCGCCTTATAAATCTTCATCCGCTCTGCAGCCAGTAGATCGACAGGGATTGTACCTGCTATCACAAGTACGGCTGCGGCGGACACCGTACGATATGCCCTATTCGCGATATAATCTGTCTGTTCATTGCCATGACCTGAGCTCCAATAGAGCATGACTTTATTTCCTTTGTTTGGCTAAGTTCCGATTGTTTCACTCTAGCAGCGAACATCATGCTGTTCCTTCAAGCACGACTTTCCAACTTCACAGAAAATTCTGACCCTACCAACGGCATGGAAGCTTACCAATATCATCTCTCTGTTTATTGCTATGATTTGAAATCCAACAGAGGGAGATCCTATTTTCCCAGTGCGACTGGTTTCTGAATTTTTCTAGCTGGGACCGAATATCACGGTATTCCACTATCTGTCTTTGATGTATTCGTATACCCCAGTAGGTAAACTGCTTTATTTACTTGTACTACTTATAGGACCCAAATGGGCAGTCCCTTTAGGAATTTTAGTATTACAAATTTTATAGGCTTACAGGTAGAATGCTTAAAAATATTATTAAATCGCCCATCTATCTATTTATCCTTTTGAGACATTGGCTTGACCAGCATCAAAGTGAGTTTCAAAGATTTCTTCATACCACGCCAATGTTCCCAAACTATGGCCCTTTCGCCTGTTTCATCTATAGACTGTCGTATATATGGACCATTCAAGTGGCTGTAAATGAAATTAAAAATTGAGATCCCTAAAATTTATTAAACAATGTGAACACGCACCTTTGAAAGCAATTCTTAAACCACCATCCTCCACGCAATTCGGCACAATTATCTAATTCCGAATTGTCATTGTCACGATCTTTGGTGGTAAATTTTTGACCCACCAGCAATGTTAAAGCATCTCCAGCTGTGCCTTTATAGTTACTTAAGGACTTAATGGCATAGCCCTCTTCCGGACCATCCAAAACAAAATTATCATACTTGGCATAGGCAATTTTGCCATCATAATCACCCAATACGATTAAAAGCTCCAACGGTGCCTTAGTGCTTATGTTGTGGAGTTGCTGTAGGCCTAAGAAAAATTCACCACCGTGTAGTTTGAAACCAAAACCCTTTTTATAGGCCAACCAACTACGATCGAAATTAACGGAACCATCAAAACGCCGTTGTATGGGCAACCATTTATCAAAAATGTACGAGGGCGGCATTTGACATTTTTCCGGTGATTCATCTTGATACCAGTTGGTAAAGGCTTCCAGCTGCCATAATAGCTTTTCTTGTGCGTAATTGTCTAGGACTTCTGTTTTGATATCCTTTAAATCGTTTCTTATTGAAACCAGTTTATCATTTAAATTATCGGTTTTCGTTAAGAACTCCTCACTATCAAATTCATGGCCTTGGGCTATAGCAAGAGTGTAGAGTGTCAGGATGACTATAAAGCCGTTGTGGAAAAGCATTCTGAAATTTAATTCTTGTAATACAAGCTGCTGATTTAATAAGTCACCGTTTCAACCTTTAAATGTCTTGCCTTTCCTTAACGTACTGAGTCTTGAAGCGCTTTGAAACGTTTCTTATCAATTATTTTTTTCAACGCATTACATTTGAGTGCCTTCCTTCTCTTCTAGGTACTCATTGAAATTATCGTTTGAGGTTAAAAGGTTAAATCAATATTATTGCACTGAATTCCCAAGAAATCTATTTTAACTCATTGCAATTGAGTAGGAAGAAACCCAATCTGTTAAATCCAACTGTTATCTGCTGGGCAGTCCAACCCTTGTTTTACAGGCGGGTGGAGTCAATAGATTAAATTTCTTTGTGGTTAGTATCGCCGTTACGATTAAAACCTGAATAGTATCGCCACATCGATTAAAACCCGCATATATTCACGGATATTTTTACCGATCAGGAAGTGAGGTTATGGAAACAAGTGCTTTAATTATGTGATGGAATAGGTAGGTAAAGTGATCGTAGTTTAATAATAAGTAGAGAGCGATTTAAACATTTCCAGCAAAAGGAATTGTAAAAAAAATAATTCTGGCGGCGACTTCCTCTCAGCAAATTTCTGGCAAAAACTCTGAGAATAAAATAAAATTGCCATGAAAAGTTTCTCAAATCTATCACGCAGTGTGCAGTATGCCCCTCCCCCCCTCCCAGTCACTCATGAATAAAATTAACCCCCACAACATGGGTGGTGTGAGAAGTTAGGTTATAATCCCGGCTAAAGTGTTGTAATGACCAATTAAGTGATCACCTTTTTCAGCCTGTTAAAGTTTTGAATATCAGAATTGATTGGCAATAGGGTTAGGCATTTTGAAAATATAGTCGGCGAGTGTATCCCGCCAATATGTGTACAGTCAGTGGAAAAGCTTGCGCCTGCTGTTAGCGGGCAGACACTTTAGGAGCCTCAACAAAACGAAAAATGAAAAGAAAACTTGGCTTAAATCTATTCCTACAATTCTGCTCCACAATGTCTTATTGACCCAAAGATCGGAAGGAGTTTTAGATAGGGTCCGCTCCTAACCAAGAGGGAAGTCATGTCCAAATACATGGTTTCGAATTGGTACTCAAGTGTAGCAGTTTGTTACATCTGGGGGCGTTGGTAGACGCATTGTATTTCACCCTGTGCGAAGAGCACCATGGGATTAGGTACACGCGGACCCATGTAAAACACATCGGCTTTGTCCTGCCTTGAAAAGGCGGCAAAGTAAGAAAAGTTGAGTAGGATGCGGAGAATTCTGCTCCACGGTATCGTAATATCCTATCTTGAAAAGAAGGCAAAGCAAAAGAAGTTGAGTAAGATGCGGAGAATAGTGTCGGTAGCATTGCTTTATGGTCTACCCAAACTACTGCTCTTACTGTGATTAGCCTTGAATTTAGAAGCTACAGGACTTGACAGCGAATTCTTCAATTGGTCTTAAGGATATCGGCGGTCATTGCAAAACAATTGGAGACAATCATCTGCAAATGAAAAGATGATAAGCTAAGCTGTTGGTATGGACATACGGATAGAAGGAAAGGTGTTACGTTTAAGACAGAGGAGTCCAAAATTCATGTGGTAGTAGGAAAATATATTGAAAGAAGCTTAGACTGCGTACATCAAGCAGGCTTCCAGGACCTTGCAATGTTCAGGCAAATAATTGTAAGATAGAAGAGGGTTTAGACTGTCTAAGACAAGTCTGTCGTTTCCACAAATTTAGTAAATAAATGCATGAATAGCTGTTTCCCTGTTAAGGTCTTGAAATCTTTATTCCTTATAACAACAACTGCCAGGGGCTATGGCTAGCATTTGAATGAGGTGGCTGAACAGTTTAATATTTGAACATAGGAGTTCAAATAGGAGTTAGAAGTCGCCGTGGTCTAGTGGGTAGTGTGTTGGCTTATTAGACGAAAGGCCCGGGTTCGAATCCCAGGTCAGACATCAAAACGAAAAATATTTCTTCGGTGACTTCCTCTCAGCAGGATTTCTGGACAAAGACTCTTGAGAGTAAAAATTGGCCATGAAAGCTTCGTCTCAAAAATCTGTCGTTCGGAGTCGACTTTAAACATGTAGGTCCCGCCACTCTGTATAAATAAAAGCCACAACATAAGTGGTGTGAGAAGCTAGGTCGTAATCCTGACTGAAGGGTTGTAATGGCCAATTATGTAGGTATGTAGGAGTTCAAACTTAAGATAAGATCTTACCAGATCTGGCATTCTTTAACGAGTTCCATCGGGTTTGAAAAGCATGCTGTACTGCAAAGCCAAACTTGGACTTGATACTCTATAAGGATGGCGAATAGATGGCTGTTTAGGAACTCGCGAATCTACAGTAGTCCTTAATGAAAATCTGAGTACAGAAGAAGACAATATTTAAATGCAAGATATACCACGTAAATACCTTTAGAGTAAAATGAAGGAGAACCACCACATAAACAGTATCCTGTTACTAACGAGAACCTAAACGAACTGACGAATATTTGGCAACGTTTATCACAATCAAAGGGCCTACTGCCGTTCTTACCTAACCTAGTCAAATAAGAAGTCCTTTGAAAGCAAATCCGTAACGATTACGACAACATGCTGTTCATCTGTTCTAAGTTTTAAAAGTTTTTCTTTGAAATATTTTCTAACAAAACTTGTTTCAAAACAAAATTTTACAAAACAATAATGGAAGACATTAGTTAAACCCTTAAAAAACATGATTTGACACACTTTCTCTCACAGTAAGGAACTTCAATAGAAAATGTCATGAGGCCATTAATTTTTTTTTTGTTGGTTTTCTTATTTTAATTTATGTCAGCTGAGTTGTGTTATTCAAATAGAAAAATCCATTAGAAATGGCTTAGAAACAGGCAAGCCACCCTGTTTGCTATTTTTTTTTATTGTTTTTTTTTTTTAATGAAATCCTTTTAATGTTTTTCCAACAACAACATGAAGGATAAATTTTAAGCTTTCGAATTGGGGTGTTTTGTTTACGTATGTTAATGTTTGAAAAGCGCAAGCGCAACTTATGTTTACACGTACGTACGTTTTGTTGTTGTTGTTGTTGTTAATAACACAGTGTGGGGTAATTATTTTCCAGCACGTGCTTTGTTTTTTCGTTTTGTTTTTTAAGCTTCAATGGTAATCAGCTGTTTGAATTTAACCAACCAACCAACCACCACCACGTATGTACGTACCACCAATTGCCACAATTTTTTTTCCTTCTTTGTTTTGTTACTTCAGGTGTTGTGTCCCATTTATTTTCCATGTTTTTTTTCCAGTCAGTTTTGGAAAAACTTGTTCAAGAGCTTGTTAGAGGTTGTTTTGGTTGGTGGTTGAAATGTTTTCTCAAACATTTTTTATGGGATTTGGTCGTCGTTAGGCCAAATGATTTCAAGTTCTTGACACGTTTTAAAGATTTTTTACAAACATTAGCATAGAAACTTTATTACTTTTAATTAAATTCAGTCTTGTGGTCTAGTTTTAATCCTTTCTAGGTTACAATATATTGGCTGTCTTGGATTTTATACCGATAGTACCTTCATGGCATTTCTTAATCATTCTATATAGCCAAGAATCCTTATTCTCAAGACTTTATTTGTTTTCTTCATTTTTTATAGATTCCTCATGGGTTAGTATATCGTTTGAGTTTCGTAGTTACTACTAACATTATTCTCCTTAAAGCCTATTTATCAGAGGGTCATCAACCAAGTGCCAATTAACCATAATTTATGTTTTCATGTCCTTCTATTCATCTATGGTCTTTGGCGGCCATAGTCTTTATGGGCCTTCTGCAAATCTGCATGTAAATGGTTCTGTTATCCATTTCTAAAGCTATTATCTCCAATTATTATTGCTAATGAAGTTACGTAAGGATGCTTTAGTTATCACACTGCTTTAATTATCACTTTCTTTGAGTTTATTATTGGCCGTTTTGCATTCATCTTCTTTGGCTTGCTATGTTTTTAATACACTACAACACGTGGTTTTTTATTCTTAATTAATACACCAAATTTGATTAAAATATCTCTTTTCGTTTAGAAGCCTTCCATATATCCTTTTTTCGTAATATGAAATTTTTAAAATATATATTTTCATTTAAAATGTGTAATTTGAATCGATTTAAAATCTAATCGAAAATAATTTTTTTTTTTCATTTACTAAATTTTTTAAAGATTAAATATATTTTATTATTTATAAATATTTTTCCATATTTTCTTTGACTACGATACGTAGTTTTATGACCTTTATTTAGGTTTTCAATTTCCTTAAAATATTTCATAGGGTTAAGAAGTTCGCCATATATCCTTTTTTCGTAATATGAAATTTTTAAAATATATATCTCCATTTAAAATGTGTAATTTGAATCGATTTAAAATCTAGTCGAAAATAATTTTTTTTTTCATTTATTAAATTTTTTAAAGATTAAATGTATTTTATTATTTATAAATATTTTTCCATATTTTCATTGACTACGGTACGTAGTTTCATGACCTTTATTTAGGTTTTCAATTTTCTTAAAATATCTCATAGGGTTAAGAAGTCTGCCATATATCCTTTTTTCGTAATATGAAATTTTTAGAATATGTATCTCCATTTAAAATGTGTAATTTGAATCGATTTAAAATCTAAGGAAAATAATTTTTTTTTCATTTACTAAATTTTTTAAAGATTAAATATATTTTATTTATAAATATTTTTTCATATTTTCTTTCACTACGATACGTAGTTTCATGATCTTTATTTAGGTTTTCAATTTCCTTAAAATATCTCATAGGATTAAGAAGTCTGCCATATATCCTTTTTTCGTAATATGAAATTTTTAAAATATGTATCTCGATTTAAAATGTGTAATTTGAATCGATTTAAAATCTAATCAAAAATAATTTTTTTTTTAATTTACTAAATTTTTAAAGATTAAATATATTTTATTATTTATAAATATTTTTTCATATTTTCTTTCACTACGATACGTAGTTTCATGTCCTTTATTTAGGTTTTCAATTTCCTTAAAATATCTCATAGGGTTAAGAAGTCCGCCATATATCCTTTTTCTGGAATGTGCTTTTTTTCGTTATTAATGTGTAATGCTTTGCTAAAAACCGACCTCATAATGATAAATGAATACATTTCAAATAATTTTTGTCGTGATAATTATTCAAATTACCATAATTACTAGGATAACAGAAGACAGCGAACAGTTTTCATTGAATATGAATAAGAGAGTGCACCCTGGGGTAAAGGAAACATTTTCTAATGAAATATTTGAAACTTTTGTTTGGCAAATTATTCAAATTACAAAAACGAATAGGAGCTCAGCTTTTATCATTGCCAATGCCAAATGAATTTAAACCGGTTTTCTTTAGAACATTAAATGTAAAAAAAAAAAATAATCGATTAATCCAAATGAATGCATTGCTACTATGGAAGAAAAGTGTGCTGTTGCTCATTATTCAAATACAATAGAGGAGAGAATTTTATCTTTCGTTTGCTGTTTAAGCGGTAAATTATTTAAATTACAAAAATTAACAGGCTCTCAGCTTAAAAGCACAAGCAAGATGATGGTGATGATGATGATAAGCGCAAGGATATAATGGCAACAACAACAAAAAGAAGAACCCACAAAAAAAAGGAGGTTTTTATTATTTAAATTAAAGCAACAAAAACAAAAACAAAAAAAAAACAAAGAAATAACGAAACGAGAATTTCTACATACACAAAGAAGAATGTGTGTAGCAAACAAGAGAACAAGTATTACAGCACAGGGAGAGACAGAGTGTTAATGTAAAATGCAAACCAAGTCAGCCAACAGCAGAGACAAGGAGGAGAGCGGTTAAGGAGGGATTACATGAAGGTGGGCGAGCAAGCAAAAAAGCACAAAAACAAGGGCATGTAGCCACCACAAGACAGAGAATTTTGCATATGCGAGTACGAGTAATTTGCTGCTTTTGTGCTATTCATTTATCACAAAAGGCAAAGGCTAATATATTCAAAATAAACGTTACTGCTAACGCTACGACTTCTGCTGATGCTACTACAGCAGTATGAGTATGTGTTAATTTTTAAGGATTTTTTTTCTTTTCACCCAAGAAAAGGCTGAAGGAGGGGGTCTATGCAATAGTTACACAGTTTTGATGGTATTTGTATGCATTATTCCAATTTTAAGGGAGAAAGATGTTTTTCTTACTGTATACAGTGGAGCTTCTATAAATTGAATCACTATTATCCAGAAAAAAACTTCAATTTATAAGAACTTTAAATTAAAAAAGTAAAATCTGATAGAATTTCTTTCCAAGAAGCTGTTGCTGTGTTCGAACTTATAGAAAATTCAAGTAATAGAAGTTCAAATTATAGAAAATTCAAGTAATAGAAGTTCAAATTATAGAAGTTCAAATTATAGAAGTTCGACTGTAGTTACATTGTTTTTGTTTGATTGTGTCCTTTTTTTTTCTTAAGGTTTTGTTTATTTACATGGGGTTTTTGTGCTTTCCTCTTTCGAAATGCAACAATTTGTTTTCTTTTTCCTTAATTTTACCTACAGAAATTATAAATAACCTATAAATAGTTACAGGAAATTAAATTTAGTATACAAGCTTTCTAATAAAGGATATTTTTAATATCAGATCTATGCAATAAACTTAATTTTCTTTAAAACTATTCCTAAATATATAAAATATTTAATTATTAATTTAACTACAGTAATCTACTATATTTTAATAAGAGTTTGAAAACATTTTTAACAAATTTTTATAATATTAAAAAAAAGGATATATGGCAGACTTCCAAACCAAAGCAGATATTGCAATTAAATTTTGTATACCAATAAAGGAAATAAAATAGCATGTTGTGGTAAGAAAAATTTTAAAAAAAATTAAATTTTTTTTGTTTCAATTTCAGAAATAGAAACATTCAACAATTTACATACTTTAATGCTGTTTTCTTCAAATCTACAATTTATAAATTAACTTATAAAATACGTAAAATAGTGGAAAAATATATAAAGAATATATAATAGCATGCATATATCCTTTTTAAAAAAAAGGATATATAACAGAAATCTTAACTGTAACAGCTAAGGAAGAAAAATTTTTGTAAATGGTTTTAAAATTCAATTTAACGTATTGTTATGTTAAAATTTTTAAAAAAAAAAATTTATTAATTTTCTATTGAAAAAAAAGGATATATGGGGAATATATCAACCATTGCATATAAGGTACTAGGATTTGGTAGTTAAATAGACAACATTATTGTGCGTATTCTGGCTTCAAAATTTTCCAGATTTCTTATGCTTGCATAAAAAGGATATATGGAGTAAATGTGGACTGTTACATATAAAATGAAAAAAATTATAGGATTTTTAAAAGGACATAAATTTACGTATTGTGTGTGTTTTTTTTCCAATTTATGTCTTAATTGTACACACACATAGGCAAAAGTCTTAAACCCTTGTTATTAAAGCTTTTTGTATTGAGTTTTTTTTTCGTAATTTTTCCTGGTTGCAAGTAAATGTGGGTGGTTTGTTAACCTCTATTTTGTGTCGTTTGTCTGTTATGCTTTCTTTTAATCTGGCCATTGTTATTTGCCTTTATTTTCAACTCGCTCTGTAAAATGCAAAATTACTGGGCTTTAGAGTTTTGTTGTTTTGTATTGTGTAGGGTTGTGTGAAAGAAATTCTATCACATAATGCCTGAGGTAATGCAGTTTTTCCCCTTTGTATACAATTTTTCTATTTTGTTTTTAATTAAAAAAAAAAATGAAACAGAAACGAAAAAACAAATGTTTAGAAGGATGCTGCTTTAACACAGTGTTCGTTTAAGGGAGTTTTTTGCAATAATTAAACCAATTCAGAAAAGTCTAGCAACTGAAACAACCATTTCTAGGATCATGTGCAAAGCAATCTTTAGCTTAATAAAAATATCTATTGCTCTCTATTAAATATTTTAAATATCCACCACTTTGTTATACTTTATCTTGCTTTATTTATTTAAGAATTTTAAGCAGCTTTTTCTCCTCACTTGCGTGCATTATCCTGCAGATTTCTTTTATAGTTTTCGTTGTTTTTTCTTTTCTCATTTATTCTGCTGTTTTAGTTAAACAAATAGCAAAAGAAAAATCAATTCATTTTATTACAGCCTTAAAAGCAGGATATTTATATTGTATATGCAGTATTTCCTTCATTACTATGGTATTTTATGTGCATATTTGATGAGCACAAGTGCTTAGAGATTTTTTCTTTTTTAATATTTGTATAAATTTAATAGCATTTTGAGAAAACAGATCAAAAAACGGAATGAAATAAGTAAAATAAAGTAGATTACATAAAAAGATTAGTATAAAGAAAAGTATAAAAATAATTTTTATAAACTCATTATTAATTTTCTTTATAAAAACTTAAACAAATTTTAAGTAATAAAGGCTACAGTGAAAATAAACTTGCTACAACTTGTATTATTAACATATTTATGCATACAAAAAATTTAAAATTATTATATAATGCATTTTAGCTGCTAGTCTTATATCCTTTTTTGAAAATTTTTTGACAACTTCAAAATAATACACATCTAATTACACTACAACAAGTATTTTAAAGGCCTTTATGTATACGTGAAATTTTATTTTATTATCTTGTATATTTTACATGTTTGCCATATATCCTTTTTTTAGAAATTTTTTGAAAACTTAAAAAAATTAAAAACTAAGTACACTAGAATTGGTATTTCGGATGCCATTATATGTAAATGCATTTTTGTCTTATTACTTGCTATATTTTAGCTGCTAGCCATATATCCTTTTTTTGTAAAATTGTTTAAAATTTAAAATGAAGTAAACTACAATTTCAGATTTTATTTGCTTTATGCATATAAAATAAATTAACTTTAAATTTTGAAATTTTTCAACTTCTTATCATATATCCTTTTTTTTGGAAAATTGCTTAGTAATCTTGATTGTTAACCCAAAACTATTGGGAGATTATATAACTTTTTCATTTTAGTCTTATTTTTATTTATAAAACAATAAACAGATCCTTTGCATATTCCACAGAAAGTGTGAGAGAGAATTCTGCTTTGCGTTGTACCTTCCTATTAATTTTTCTTGCTATACGACCTTCTCTAATTGAGATAGTAATGACTCTTCAAAAGTTTTACTACAACAGCACCTTCTATCCCTTCCAACTAAACCTAGAAAGTTTCTTGACCTTAGGCGCCTCAGAGAGGAGAACAGCCAGACGGTGGTACCTATGGAAAGAGAGTCGGTAGGACTTAATACGCCGTCACTGCAGCAGATCTTTCTCAATGTTTCCAAAGGACTTTATTCAGTGGATGGAAACTCAAAGCCTATGAATGACTACTGACAAAACTACAAAATTAGAAAGACCGCTTTCCAAAACCATTTCATATGTTTTAAGTAAAAATGTGTACAGGCTTCTAAGGTCTAAGATTCTTTGCTTTGGACATCGATGTCCTTACAGTTTTAGGAAAGAAAACAACCCTAATCTCTCGTGACTTAATAGGGACATGAGAGTACTACTACTTTTAAGGAATCCCCATATCAGATGTTTCCACTAGGCCAAGCGATTTAAAGCTTTTAAAACAATTAAAGTTCCAAGGGGAGCGGGTATGTAACTGCAAGGCAACGTCACTGTCCGGTTTTAACTTGGCAAAACCCAGTGATATCCTTGCAGGTACATGCCGAGCAGCTCACAGCCTCCGTATCTTAGATCAGGCGCTCCCCGGGTACTGGTACTCAGCATCCGCTGGGTACTTGCTAATGTGAGAAGGCGAGATTGACGATTTGGCGCGACCTTGGCTATGTTCGGAAGATCGATTGTGAAGATGACGCAAGTGGGCTGACGTTTGTTGCATTCTGTTACCTGAGTACACCGGGTGAAAACTGGTCGAAATGGCTTTCAGGTTAATGTTGCAGACACCTCCGTTCCGTTAAACCCTTGGCAGGGCTTCAAGTACGTTCGATTATCGTCGCCATTTAGTTGGCGATGCAGGTTTAGTTGAGATGACTCCTAATTAGTGTTCGACCTGGCTCTGAACGCAAACTCCCATAAGGATTTGCGTCAACCCTCGCGAGGACCTCACTGATTACCATAGGCACCCTCGGGGTCTTTAAGGGACAACTGCATATTCGATATGAGATAGCGGCTTGAAGATGGAACCCAAATAGACAAAATGAATAAACAACGCATATTGGAAGTGGAAGAGATGATGCAAGGGGAAGTAGCTTTTATGAGCAGCCCAAGAATCCGGCGATCACCGGCGAAAAAATCCCAGGCAACGGAGAACCCTCAGAGTGCAGACGTGAGGAGTGCTGGGATTGAGAAGAGCGGCACGACACCAAAATCGGTGCAAGCGGATGCGCACTCGCGCGCAACGCGACATGCGCATAATGGAGCGGAGAAACCTCGTTCAGGACACAGTTCCCCTAGACAGGAGTTTATATGCAAGATGAGGAACTCAGAGGAGGAGACGTTTACTAAGTGCCAAACTGTTATCCGCAAGATTAGGGTGGCAATGACGAAGGCTAGGAACATTAGTATGGAAGTTCAGAGCGGAGTTTCGGAGGGTCGCTTTAGCCTAGTACGTAGAGTGTTAACTTTGGGATGTGTTTGCTTTAAGATGATCTGGGAATCATTATCTGAACTAATAGAGCCTATATTGCTGTTGATTTTTGTGAAAGGTCTAGAAGCCATCAGTAGAGCTTTTGCTACAAAGCTTCAGAAGTCTAAAAGGCTTCCAAAATTTATTTTTGTTGCACGTAAAGTTTTTTTCTCTACTACCCACCGGTAGAGTTTTTGCTACAAAGCTTAAGAAGTTTAGAAAGCTTTCAAGTTTTATTTTTGTTGCATGTAAAGTTTTTTTCTCTACTACCCACCGGTAGAGTTTTTGCTACAAAGCTTAAGAGGCCTAAAAAGCTTTCAAGTTTTATTTCTGTTGCACGTAAAGTTTTGTCTCAATTCCTGTTACACTTTTGAAAATTTCTTTAAAGCTTTAAAAGCTTTCTATTTTAATTTTTATTTTAAGGAAAATTTTTCTTTGAATATTTAATTCTTCATTCTTTTGCCCATCACTGTTGTGAAGGTGAAGCCATTAAATTTAATTAAATTTTAGGTCAGTTAACGGTAACCATATAATGGCCATTATCTATGAAACTTGTTTTACATTTTATACCATATTTCTGTGAAAATAATTCCTTTTTTTTCTATTCAAATAGAATAAAAGCTATAGAAAGCAGAAAAAACAAAAAAAAAACTTGAAATTGAATGTAAATTAAATATTGGCAAATTGTTGTTGACTTTGTATTA
Organism: Sarcophaga peregrina; assembly: GCA_014635995.1. Taxonomy (NCBI): domain Eukaryota; kingdom Metazoa; phylum Arthropoda; class Insecta; order Diptera; family Sarcophagidae; genus Sarcophaga; species Sarcophaga peregrina. Next base: position 101,013,770 of record CM025790.1, read on the forward strand.
CACATCCTACATCCTGGTTGCAGCAATAGCAACAACAACAACAACAATAACAACAGCATATAGTAGAAGCAAAATACCATAAAAATTTTGCTCTATTTGTTTTGTGGAGCTCTTGTTTAAACAAGAAATAAGAAATTTTGTATTGCATTTGTGTGTGGGTTTGTTTATTTTTGTTTTTATTGTAAAACGGTTTTGTTTACATCAGGCAACTCCCAAAAGGACAATAAATAAAATCTCTACAATACGGTTAAGGAGTTCAAATCAATTTGCTCTCTTTGGAAACAGCAAAACAGATAGAGAGAGAGAGAGAGAGAGAGAGAGCGATGAGCCTAATTTAAAAGTAGGGGCATTTGAAAGCTTTTCTTTACTGCAAAGCTTTTGCTTTTTTTCCCAAAACACAAAGCCTACTAAGGTTTGTTTGCAGGCATTGCATGCATGGCTATTTGCTGTGTGAGTTTGATTTTCCTTTGATTGTTTTTTTTGTAGGAGAAAAATCGATAACATCAAGGGTTGCATCTGCGATTTGTTGCATTCTCTGCTTATAGTTCACTTCATAGTTGTATTTGCTTTTGCATTTGTTTGCCCACATCCTTATCAGGAGGTGTTGTGTAGGAGAATGGGTGAGGTTGTAGGGTATATGAGTATATGCCATAATATTTTCGTATATAAATTAGTAGTGTATGGGAGTGCTTTTATCTCTTTCTCATTTTTAATGGTATTTGCTTTGTAAGTTTAAATTAAAAGCAACAAAAACTCAAAAAAGAAAAAAGTAGAAAATTATTGTTTATTTAATATAATTATCCTTTATTTACTTTGTTTAATAAGGATTTATTTCAAATATTTATTTAAAAAAATGATTTCATGGAATTTAATTAGGCTTTAAGCAGGAAATTAATTTAAAATTTCATAAGGAAAATTTAATAAGGAAATTATTTCAAATATTTATTTAAAAAAATTATTTCATGGAATTGAATTACATACATACATAATTGGCCATTACAACCATTACAACATTATATGTAACAGTCCACATTTACTCCATATATCCTTTTTATGCAAGCATAAGAAATCTTGAAAATTTTGAAGCCACAATACGCACAATAATGTTGTCTATTTAACTACCAAATCTTAGTCCCTTATATGCAATGGTTGATATATTCCCCATATATCCTTTTTTTACAATAGAAAATTTAATAAATTTTTTTTTTTAAAATTTTAACACAACAATACGTTGAATTTTAAAACCATTTACAAAAATGTTTCTTCCTTAGCTGTTATAGTTAAGATTTCTGTCATATATCCTTTTTTTTTAAAAAAGGATAAAGGATATATGCATGCTATTTTATATTCTTTATATATTTTTCTTCAATTTTATGTATTTTATAAGTTAATTTATAAATTGTAGTTTTGAAAAAAACATTATTAAAGTATGTAAATTGTTGAATGTTTCTATTTCTGAAATTGAAAAAAAAAAATTTTAATTTTTTTTAAATTTTTTCTTACCACAACATGCTATTTTATTTCCTTTATTGGTATACAAAATTTAATTACAATATCTGCTTTGGTTTGGAAGTGTGCCATATATCCTTTTTTATAATATTATAAAAATTTGTTAAAAATTATTTCATATTCTTATAAAAATATAGTAGATTACTCTAGTTGAATTAATAATTAAATATTTTATATGTTTAGGGATTTTTTTTAAAGAAAATTAAGTTTATTTCATAGACATACATAATTAACCATTACAACCCTTCAGTCAGGATTACGACCTAGCTTCTCACACCACTTATGTTGTGTGCGTTAATTTTATACATATGAGTGGCGGGACCTACAGTTTAAAGTCGACTCCGAACGACAGATTTTTGAGAAGCTTTTCATGGCAATTTTTACTCTCATAGTCTTTGCCAGAAATCTGCTGAGAAGAAGTCGCCGAAGAAAATTTTTCGTTTTGATGTCTGACCTGGGATACGAACCCGGGCCTTTCGTCTAATAAGCCAATACACTAATGGAATTACACTTTAAATATTAAATTAATTTAAAATTTCATTAGAAAGGCAAGGCTTCCATCAAACATTGTCTTTTACAAAGTATTAAAATACTGCGATTGGACGATCAACATATATAAGGACTTTAGCCTGTATTGGGATTCCCTAAAGTCCTTCCCAAATCTGATGCCTTGACGAGCCTGAAGGTGTAATTCTCTGTTGGTTAGATGGCTGGAGGTGACTGTCAAGAAGTTGGAAATACTTAGACCAAGTGTGTTTCATTGTGATATCACAGCGTTTAATTTCCCTGCTTGGAATTTCTAATCAAGCCATTTATATTTGGAAAATCCATTCTCGAAGGATAAATGAGATCGGGTTTCGCCAAAACTTATTATCTTAGAGAATTGTAGGAAGCTGTTTGCTATTGTGTAGGAAGGTAGACGTTGCTATCAATCCGAGAAAATTAACACACTTGGGCCATGTGTATGTCCCATTGGAATTTCACAATCTTTCATTTTCCCTAGCTCCGGGGACCATTTGAAGTTTCTAGTGAAGCCATTTAGACTACCATCTGATTAGTGAGATCATCTACATAATAGAGACTCAGACATTTTCTTTACCTATGATAAAAAACTAGCCATGTACCGTCTTTTTAATAATTGCCGATCACATTAGCCAAGACGAATGCATCTTGCATCCTCAATTCAGTGGCCAATACGGATTTTCAAAGTCTATTCGCCTTTAAAAGCAGGCAGTTGTTGAATCCTTATGAGAAATGTCCAGAGGCAAGTGGGGTAAAATCCTCTCCAGCATCGAAAAAGTCGTAGTAACAACCAGAATATTTTCGTATCCACTGTAATAAATAAACGCTAATTATACTAGAATTCAAACCACACCTACCAAACGTACGCTATATGGATTCAATCTGTTATTTTAAGGATAAAATCTTAAGATTTGTGGCTTGATTGGCGAAAATAAAGATAAGACAACTTTTAGTTAGCATATGTCTAGTTACGCCTTAAATATCACCACTCTCACTCCATTAAAAACAAAGTGGTACATATATCCTTTTTCTGGTATTAACAATCAGTGTTTAATTCAATAATGTTAGGATAATTTTTAGTATTAAAAATGTTTTAATATTTTTAATATTAGCTAATTTTAAGAATATAAGGATTATTTGGATACTAAAAAATATTTTCATATTTATGCTAAAATTTATGATTTTTGTAAATGATTTGATGAAACTAAATACAACACAACTCGTAGCTTGGTAATGTGTATCTATGACATTAATTTCAAGTTTCTCACTTAATTATAACCGGAGTGCTGCATATATCCTTTTTTTGAACATTTTCAAAAAAAAAGAAAAAAAAAAAAATTAAGGGTAAAAATTTGTTTATTTTAAGAATATAGGGATTATTTTTGGATACTAAAAAATATTTTCATATTTTGTTAAAAAATAATTAACTTTTGTAACTTGTTTCCTGAAACTAACTATAACACAACTCGTAGTTAGGGAATGCCTAGCTGTGGCGTAAATATCAAAGTTCTCGTTTGCTTATAAACAAAGTGCTGCATATATCCTTTTTCTGTGAAAGAAATTTTTTCAAGAAATCTAAAACGTACATTTTTGCAACTTGTTTATCATAAGTTTCTTGATATGAAATAAACATAAAATAGCAATTTTTTGAAGTATGTATACCAAAAAAAAATATAAAAGTTATCTTCGTATTGGTAGTTATACAAGCATTTTAATATTCTGTTGTTATGTAAATATTAATGGCAAAACATTGTCATCACCATACCAATTGAATTTTAATTTGAACATTTTGATTTGTAAGGAAAAATAAAACTAATGGAACACTGTCAATCTCAGGACTAGTTGTAGGACTAGTTTAGGACTAGTTAAAGGACTAGTTGTAGGACTAGTTTAGGACTAGTTGTAGGTCTAGTTGTAGGACTAGTTGTAGGACTGGTTGTAGGACTAGTTTAGGACTAGTTGTAGGACTAGTTGTAGGACTAGTTTAGGACTAGTTATAGGACTAGTTTAGGACTAGTTGTAGGACTAGTTTAGAACTAGTTGTAGGACTAGTTATAGGACTAGTTGTAGGACTAGTTTGGGATTAGTTGTAGGACTAGTTTAGGACTAGTTAAAGGACTAGTTGTAGACTAGTTGTAGGACCTAGTTCTAAGGACTAGTTCGTAGGTCTAGTTGTTTAGGACTAGTTGTAGGTCTAGTTGTAGGACTAGTTGTAGGTCTAGTTTAGGACTAGTGTAGGACTAGTTGTAGGACTAGTGTGGACTAGTTGTAGGACTAGTTGTCGGACTAGTTGATGACTAGTTGTAGGAACTAGTTGTAGGACTAGTTGTAGGACTAGTTGTAGGACTAGTTGTAGGACTAGTTGTAGGACTATTGTAGGACTAGTTAGGACTAGTTTAGGACTAGTTGTAGGACTAGTTGTAGGACTAGTTTAGGACTAGTTTAGGACTATTTGTAGGACTAGTTAGGACTAGTTGTAGGACTAGTTTAGGACTAGTTTAGGACTAGTTTAGGACTAGTTGTAGGACTAGTTGTAGGACTAGTTAGGACTAGTTGTAGGTCTAGTTTAGGACTAGTTGTAGGACTAGTTGTAGGACTAGTGTAGGACTAGTTGTAGGACTAGTTTAGGACTAGTTGTAGGACTAGTTGTAGGACTAGTGTAGGACTAGTTGTAGGACTAGTTTAGGACTAGTTAAAGGACTAGTTGTAGGACTAGTTTAGGACTAGTTGTAGGACTAGTTGTAGGACTAGTTTAGGACTAGTTGTAGGACTAATTTAGGACTAGTTGTAGGACTAGTTTAGGACTAGTTTAGGACTAGTTGAAGGACTAGTTGTAGGACTAGTTGTAGGACTAGCTGTTTTTAAGGTATGTAAATAGTACAATAGCTACGTATGTATGTACGTACATAACAGAGTATATAATTTATATAGTAAACATGTGTACATACACATATACTTACATATGTAGGTATGTACATAGACATTGTAGAAGGAAAAATTGTTAACAAATTAAAGCCTGTGGCATGAAATATGTGTAGAAGGTGTGTTAAAGCGTATGTTTGTGTTACTGGAGTTTACTACCTTTCCAACAAGCCTCGTTATTCTTCAGCAAATAAACACACACTTTTACGTACGTACGTATATAAATTCTCTCAGTTTATATCTCTCTTTCTCTTCTACTCATGAAAAGGATAAAAAATAGTTCAATAGTTTGTGTAACAAATTTTTATGTTGTTTTGTTGCTACTGTTGCCTCAGTTTCTACATTTTTTTTGTTGCTGCTTTTTTTTTTTTTTGTTACGTTTTGGTATGGTTTTCATGGCTGCAGTCAAAACCATAGAAGATGCGGGGGAAAAAAGAAAAAATTGAAATGTTAATAGAATAACAAATAAAAAACAGCGCTACAACAACAGCAATTACAACAACAGTCATAATAACAACAGGACAATACTCTTATGAATAAAGAGATAAAAAAAAAAAATTTGCAAACGCACAGAACGACTTTAAAAGCAGCTACTGCGAGAACAAAAATAACGGAATTCATTTTAATGATTATATAGGGTATCTCTGTAATATATACATACATACAAGCCTTTAGCTAGGATGTGTGTGTTAATGTTATACTTTAGGGGCGGGTCATACATTTTAAAGTCGACTCCGAATGTTAGATTTTTGAGAAACTATTCACATACATACATACATAATTGGCCATTACAACCCTTCAGTCAGGATTACCTCCTAGCTTCTCACACCACTTATGTGTGTTAATTTTATACATGAGTGGCGGGACCTACAGTTTAAAGTCGACTCCGAACGAGAGATTTTTGAGAAGCTTTTCATGGCAATTTTTACTCTCAGAGTCTTTGCCAGAAATCTGCTGAGAGGAAGTCGCCGAAGAAATATTTTTCGTTTTGATGTCTGACCTGGGATTCGAACTCGGGCCTTTTGTCTAATAAGCGAACACACTACCCACTAGACCACGGCGACTCATACACATACACGGCGATAGAAACTATTCACGGGCAATTAAATTTTAGTCTCGGAGTTTTTGTCCGAAATGTGGCTTGCTTTGCCTCTAATTTATGCACTACCTACTAGACTATGGCATTTGCAATGTCTTTCCTTATTCTATTGCCCGAATAGGATTCAAGATGCTGTTCAATGTGAGGATGGTTGGTTCTGGTTGGCCTCAGAAATTTCCTTCTAAGGTGTCTTAATGATTCCTTTGCTTCTTCACAGTGTCTGCAATTATGGGACTCAAGCAGGTGGCTGGCCTAGACATCTGCCCTTTCGCCATGTATATCCTTCCTTTTGTATTAAATTAACACACACAACATAAGTGGTGAGTGTGAGAAACTGTGGCCTTCTTGGAGATGATTGTTGTAGACTGTCTAATGGTGAAGGCCCTGGCACTGACCATTTTACAGTCACCAGCAGCAACTTGTTTCCTTACCGTTCGCATCTTCCCTCTTTCTTCCTTTCCTAAAAAACCTGCACAATGCCCTGCATGAGTAGGGGTCATCCCCTGAGTGCTGGTTTAAACAAAAAAATACAAAAAAAAAATTTCCTTGTCCATGGAAAAATTCTAGGTGATCCAATTCCATATTATTCTCGTGCGCTTAATTCATGTTGCCTATCGTTTTGCGTGTAGGGTAAACGGTTGAATAAAAAGTGCATTTTCTAGGTTCATTCACCATATAAAAGGCAAATGCAACAACAACAACAACAACAAGTTAAAAAAAAAACGGCACTTAATATAAAATTTGAAGAGGGAAAAGGATACAGAAAAAAAAGAGAGAGAGAGGAAGAAAATATAAGAGAGAGAGAGCACAATGCAATTAAATACAATGTGTAGAGATTTCTAAAGCTTTTCCTAACTAAAGCCGGTACTATATTGAGTATGCAAAAGCACTGAAAAAGCTTTTTCTCCTATTTTGCTTGCATGTTGTTACGGTTTTTATAGGTTCCCCGGGCCAAAAAAGGATACACACATCATGTATAGGCGATATTTAGGTGCCAAAGAGCGAGAGAGGAGAGCGCCTCCATTAAATTCCTAAATGGCTCAACATTTACTGTGTTAAGACTGTGTTTGTTTTCTTGCGGAATTGTTTTGTAATTTTTTGGTTTTGCATTCGTATTCAGTACGAGTCAAGCGGTCTTCAAAGTATCCAGCAAAAGGACGCGGTTCTTTTTTAAGCGCGTTTTTATTAAATTCTACTCATATAATTTATAATTTGCGTCGCTATATAATTTCTCCTTGTTTCGTAGATTACAAACAAACAAACAAAAAATATATAAACAACAACTACAACAACAACAACAGCAAGAAAAATAAATTTTAAAATTCAAATTAAAATCAAAGATTTGAAGAAGTAGAAGAAAAGTGGCATTTAATAACCCTTTTAAAGAAAAAGAAGGCTTTAACGGTTAGAAAAAGAAAAAAAAAAGAAGAAGATCACAAATACAGTAACAAACAAACAACGGTTGTTTAAGTTTGTATAGAAAACTTGTAACCTTTTTGGAGAGAATCCTGTCAAGAAAATTTTAAGAAAAAAAAAATTTTTTTTTTAGAGAAGAAAAAAAGTTTTTCATTTTTACCCATACATACATACGAACTGAAAATTTGAACTCTAAATATAAATAAAGAAATTGTTTGTGTATCTTAAGCCATATAATTAGTTCATCTCAGTGTATTAATTGTTTAAAATTTCCTTTTCACTGTCGTTAACATAATACAACACAAGACAACACAATACACACAACGTACGGTATTAAAAGAAATTCTAATTAAAATCGGTAATTTCGGTAAGTGTTCCCTTAACACTCAGCTCTAGTATTTTGTAAATCAAAGAAAATTTGGCTTCCCTAAACAGTAACAACAACAAAAAATAAAAAAAAGGAGAGAAAAAAGGACTACTGCAGCAATTTGACCCAGTTTTCGTTTTATTTCGTTTACTAGTCTTTGCTTGCATTTGCATTTGCGTTTCGTTTTATTTTTGCGCACCTGGTATACAGGAAAATTACCACGCCCTGTATCTGCTGTATATGTAGCTACTAAGTAGAGTGCTTTTTATTTGAGAATTTCTATTATTGTGTCACACTGCAAACATATTCTTCTATTTCCTTGTATCCTTGTTGTTCCATTGACTTTTAGTTGACCGGCTTTGACTGTCAGGTTATTATTAAGCTTTCGTTTCGATTTTCTGCCGGTTATTATGTTAGCCCTGCAATCATGCATGGTTTTATATAGTCAGGCTTACATGTCATGGAATTTGTCATTAAAATCGGGAGATTTTAACACACAATAAAATTGTTTATTTTTTTTTAATAAAATTTTAAGGATTTAATTTGTTTCTCTGTGATGAGTTAAATGGAAGTCGCCGAGGTCTAGTGGGTAGTGTGTTGGCTTATTAGACGAAAGGCCCGAGTTCGAATCCCAGGTCAGACATCAAAACGAAAAATATTTCTTCGGCGACTTCCTCTCAGCAGATTTCTGGCAAAGACTCTGAGAGTAAAAATTGCCATGAAAAGCTTCTCAAAAATCTGTCGTTCGGAGTCGACTTTAAACTGTAGGTCCCGCCACTCATGTATAAAATTAACGAACACAACATAAGTGGTGTGAGAAGCTAGGTCGTAATCCTGACTGAAGTCTGTTGCAGTACCATCCTTAAAATATTGGAGCATCCAGCGTACGAATACTGTGCAATGATATCAAAAGTGTGACATTGTTTCGATCTCTCCCCACTATAGGCTCAACGTTGTATATTTTCCATCAGTCATCGTCTACCTATATGAGGAATACAATCGGTGACAAGGTATTGAATTCTCGGCTTGCGAAAATGGCAATGAAATCCTTTGACTAGCGATCAGGATAACAGCACTAGACTCAGAGGTAAGGATGGCAATTGATCTTGCATATCCAAGTGTCTTGTGTCCTCTGCGTATGCCGCTTCTTATTGTTGATTCCATATGATGCCACAATTTTTCGTCATTTTTCCATTATCAAAGCATCCTCCACTTAAAAGAGGAATATAATCGGTGGATATGGGATAGCATTGTTGTACTGCGAAGATGCCACTGAAATCCTTTGATAAGCGGTCAGGATAACAGCACTAGACTCAGAGCTAAGGATGGCATTTGATCTTGCATATCCATGCGTCTTGTAAATATTAGTCATTTGTCCTCTGCGTATGCCGCTTCTTATTCTTGATTCCATATGATGCCACAATTTTTTTTTTGTCGTTTGTCTATATGAGAGTGTTCCGTCGCCGTGGTCTAGTGGGTAGTGTGTTGGCTTATTAGACAAAAGGCCCGGGTTCGAATCCCAGGTCAGACATCAAAACGAAAAATCCACATGACTGCCATGCAGAATACAATCTCAGGTTAAGGATTGATATAGCACTAGAGTGTGACTTGATGCCCATGCTCGTATTGCCCCTCCTATCGCTTATTTTGATTCCATATGATGTCATTTTTTGATGGCATCCTCCACTTAAAGAGGAATATATCGTGGATATGGGATAGCATTGTTGTACTGCAAAGATACTGAAATCTTGCATCTCCACTTAAAAGAGGAATACAATCGGTGGATATGATATAGCATTGTTGTACTGGCAAGAAATCCTCAGTATCACCTTTTATCCATTGTACTGAGCCCTTATAAGCCTATACGATGAAATTGCACCCTGCAATGGAGCATTACATATATGAACGTTCCTATAGGTTATGCTATAATCGATGAAAAAAAATTCCAGAACTACACTGAACTGTACTGAGCCCTCAATACGTTCGGGTTAGGTTCAGGTCGGAGTGGTAGCTCTGATATCACAAAGCTCACTTGAGCACGCATGAAGCACAGTAGGGTTTTTGATACCAAAAATGGGAATTAATTGCAAAATTAAATTTGGGTAAATCGAATAATTTCTTGTATTCGGTAAAAGTACACAACATTCCACATCACTGGCACAAACCACGAATTAATTCCCACTTTTGTTATCCAAAACCCCACTGTGTGGCGGCCCTATGTGAAGCCACGGTTGAGCCCTCTATACTGTGCAACCGAAAAAGAGTTCTAGAACTATGCTGAATTCCATAGACTTGTTCTGTCTTTCTGGCAAAAACTTTGAGAGTAAATAAAATTGCTATGTAGAGCTTTCCAAATATCGGTCTTACGATGTCGACTTGAAACTATTAGATCCTGCCCCTCATGTATAAAATTAATATACATAAGCATTAGTGATGTGAGAAGCTAGGTTCTAATATAGACTGAAGGGTTGTATTCAAATTTATTTCGATGGTCGATACAAATCGTACCCCGGTCTTCTACTTACGAGTGATTAGCTCCAGCTTATCGATGATGAGGTTAAGGAGAATCATTAAAATGTGTGACGGAATCGTTAAGAGCATTACGTGTTTGTGGTTTGGACATTGGCTAAGGCTGCCTTATTATGGGTTGTCGACCAGGAATCGTATATTTATTTTAAGACATTCTGTAGATGTTGAACTGTAGCAATAGTATAGGATTTTATTATCACTGTTGGATGAAGATTTCCTTCATTTGCTTTTACAAATCCATAGAAGTATTGGGGCAATTGGGGTAGTCTGCGGTTCTCGAGTTTAAAATCAGAAAAAACGTAACATGTTTGCTGATTTGAATTTGGCTAAGGCTGCCTTATTATGGAATATTTAAAATTAGAATTTTGTAGAGAAAACTAACACAAAAATATGCTTGAAAAGATTTTTTTAAAACAATTTTTTTTTTAAATTTTTTACAGTGTTTTTTAGAAATTTTTTCCACCAGCGTATATAGAATTACGTTCTCAATAACATTTTATTTCCAATAATAAAAACATCAACAACAACAACAACAAAAAAACGGAGAAAAGAACGAATTTAATAATACAACAAAAATAAACAAACAAAAATAAAAAGGAAAATAACTTTAAACTCAAACTAGCAAATATACAGTATTGAACAAAAGTAAAACACTAAATAAAAAAAAAAAATAAAAAAAAAGAGATAAAGTTGTGGTCTGATTAATTAAAGAGTGAATATTTTTTAAGAAACTAAACCTAAAAATTATTATTAAAAATAATAATAAAAATTAGAAAAAAATTTAAAAAACAAAAATAAAAAAAAAATAATTTAAGTTTTGAAAAAGATAAGCAATTTTTCATAAATGGTGTGCATGCATTTTATATAGAGAATAATAAAAATAAAAATAAAAAATTTAAAATAAAAATTTAGTGTAAAAAACAATAAACAAAAACAACTAATTTTTATAAAAAAAAATATTAAAAAAATAAAAATTAAAAATAAATAAAAAATTTATTCATGTTTTATACATAGAACATATACAAACAAAGAAACCTTAACTGAAAGGATATTGACTCTCTTCACTAAAGCAAAGGACTTTGATTTCATTTGTAAGGAAAAGGCAAACAAAAAGAAATTTAAAAGGAATACACCAAAAATATATTTTAAAAGGACTTCCAACGATTTTAGCAAAAAGACGACGAAAAATTTATTGTTTATTCACATTTAAAGAATGCAAAAGAAAATCTTTTTTAAGATTTTCATTTTATAAATTTTAAATTGAGAAAAATTTATTGCAAAAACATAATTAAAAAAAATATTTTTTAAATAAAAAGACAAACAATTTTCAATGGTTAACAACAACAACACAAAAAAGGCCAAATTTATTAAAAAAAAAAAAAAAAAAATACAAGAAAATTCAAATAAAAATCAACTAAAATAAGCACTGCAATACAACAGCAACAACAAAAGGGTTTGTGACTTTAATAATAATTTTTTAAAAAAAACCAACAAACATTTTATAAAAAAAGAAATAAAAATTCCTTAAAAAAAATATTTTAAAAGTGAGAAATCGTCTGATTGAAAAAAATAAAACAAAAAATAATTTAGCATCCCTTAGAAAAAAAGGAACTGATTTTGTTTTCTTCTTAAGACAAAAAACAAAAAACCAACTGAACAAAAATTATATCAACTGGAGATCTTTTTTTAAAAAAGGTAAGTTTTATAATTCTTTAAATTTAAAAATAAATAATAAAATCAAAAAAAAAAATCATTTTAAAAAAGTCCTATATTAAGAAAAAGTACCAAAGCAAATAAAACTCACTCCGCGAAAAGTATTAAATTTAAAAAAGTACCCATCATTAGTTCTAAAAATTCATTTTAATTTAATTGTGGCCCAAATAATAAGTACGAAATTATCAAAGAGAAAAAGTGCCCGTTTTCATAAGTACTATACTTAGAAAAGGTACCAAGAGAACATTAAGTTTATTTTAATTCTAAAAAAAAACATTTAATTGGGGAAAAACCATAATTGGCCATTACAACCCTTCAGTCAGGATTACGACCTAGCTTCTCACACCACTTATGTTGTGTGTGTTAATTTTTTATACATGATTGGCGGGACCTACAGTTTAAAGTCGACTCCGAACGATTGATTTTTTTTGAGAAGCTGTTCATGGAAATTTTTACTCTCAGAGTCTTTGCTAGAAATCTGCTGAGAGGAAGTCGCCGAAGAAATATTTTTCGTTTTGATGTCTGACCTGTGATTCGAACCCGGGCCTTTTGTCTAATAAGCCAACACACTACCCAAATGTAAAAGGCCTAACAAATTTAAAAAACTATCAATATTACAAAGGTACCAGATTGAAAAAGTACCAAAATTTAATAAAATAAATTGATTTCAATTTAAAATTAATTTCAGCGCCAATATAAAGAAATTTTATTTCATTCTTTTAAAAAAAACATCAAATTGAAAAAGTATCGGGGCCGCTTTCTTTTTTCAACTAGTGCTTATTTCGTGACAGACAGTTTTATCCTTCCACATACATACATAATTGGCCATTACAACCCTTCAGAAGTCAGGATTACGACCTACCTTCTCACACCACTTATGTTGTGTGCGTTAATTTTATACATGATTGGCGGGACCTACAGTTTAAAGTTGACTCCGAACGACAAGATTTTTGAGAAGCTTTTCATGGCAATTTTTATTCTCAGAGTCTTTGCCAGAAATCTGCTGAGAGGAAGTCGCCGAAGAAATATTTTTCGTTTTGATGTCTGACCTGTGATTCGAACCCGGGCCTTTCGTCTAATAAGCCAACACACTACCCACTAGACCACGGCGACTTCCGCTGAAGGAATATCCACCCATCCAATGCGTTTTCGTTTCGATAAGTGGGGCTGCGATCGACTTATAAAACTTGGCGGGTATGTAAACAAGCAAAATTCTCGCATTTGGGGCACAGAAAACCCGCACGCATACATAGAAAAGCCGACGCATCCAAAACGAACTACAGTTTGGTGCGGATTTTGGTCCGGACGCATAATTGTGCCATTTTTCTTCGAAAATGAGCAAGGAGTGACCGTTACAGTCAATGGCGATCTTTATCGGGCCATGTTGAACGAATTGAAGAGGAGGATATTAGCAACATTTGGCTTAAACTTTTCACAAATTAAGAGGGTTTGAAGTCGCCGTGGTCTAGTAGTTAGTGTGCTCACTTATTAGACGTAAAGCTAGGGTTCGAGTCCCAGGCCAGACATTAAAAATAAAAAACTACAAAAAGTATTTTTTCGGCGATTTCTTCTCTTTCTCTTCTTGAAAAGTTTCTCAAAAATCTGTCGTTCGGAGTCGACTTTAAACTGTAGGTCCCGCCACTTCTGTATAAAATTAACAAACACACCATAAGTGGTGTGAGATACTGCTTGCTTCTTGGGGACGATTGCTGTAGACTGTCTAATGGTGAAGGTATAGCACTGGCCATTTTATAGTCACCAGGAGCAACTCGTTTCCTTACCGTTTGCATCTTCTTTCTTTCCACCTTTCCTAAACCTGCACAATGCACTGCATGAGTAGGGGTCATCCCCTGTTACAGTCAATGGCGATCTTTATCGGGCCATGTTGAACGAATTTTTGTAAACAAAAAATGAAAGGGAGGCTTTTGGCAACATTTGGTTTCAACAGGACGGCGCTACGTGCCACACAGCCAAAGTTACATTCGATGTTTTGCGCCCTGTTTTTGAAGATCGCATTATCAGCCATAGAGGTGATGTCGTTTGAACACCTCGGAGCTAAGATTTGACACCGTTGGACTATTATTTGTGGGTGCATTCAAAGGAAGCTGTTACGTCGACAAGCCAAACACAATTCACACGTACGGCGCTACGTGCCACACAGCCGAAACTACATTCGATGTTTTGCGCCCTGTTTTTGAAGATCGCATTATCAGCCGCAGAGCTAATGTCGTTTGGACACCTCTGAGCTAAGATTTGACACCGTTGGACTATTATTTGTGGGGTGCCGTCAAAGATAAGTGTTACGTCGACAAGCCAGAGGCAACTGACGCTTTAAAGGACAATATTCGTGAAGCCATTGGCGAAATACAGCTGCACGCAATCGATAATGTTGTGCATAAAAATTGGACCGATCGTGTAGGCTACTGCATGGCCAACCGAGGCAGCCATTTCAATGAAATTATTTTCTAGTATTAACCGGCAGGATTGTACTTTAAAAAAATGAAATTTGAGAAAATATTTAGTAGGTTTTTTTTTAAAGCATTTTTCAAAAAAAAAGTTACTTGGCGGACCCTTTACTAAAATTTAAGAAAACAACAATATCCCGAGTTAAAATTTGTTTTAATTTTAAATTAATTTCAATGCCAATTGAAAAATTTTTATTTAAAGAAAGTACAATAGGGTCTTAGGTAAGATCTGCGGTCTCAAACCAGCCATCACATACTGCCTGATAGTCAGAGACCGCAGGCAGACAGCTGTTCTGATTATCATTACTTTCTGTACCTCTATTAAGGCAGAGTACTAAGTTGATAGCAGTAAAAGTCAAGTTAAATTCTAGCCTGGATCTGGACTACAGAGATGCCGCTATTCTGGCAAGACAGACTTACTAGGATCGATTATGTGATTCCTTACAGTTTCTGAATAGAATATTCTATTCTAGAGTATAAACTAAGGACTTTTGACCTAAAGATACCGAGATTCCCTATGAAACCCTTGAAGTTTACACTGACGGCTCAAAGGTGAGTGACAATGTGATTAAATTTATTAAGAATTTGAATATGAAACTTTCAGATAGGCTGCCTAAATACTGTAGTGTTTCCAAAGCAGAGATAATGAAAATTTTGAAAGCAGCTTAGGTGGTAGAATTTTCCTTGAAAATCTCTTAATTTTCTCATACAGCCAGGTGGCGATTAACCTCCTAACGAACGTAATTTCAACATCCGTTCTTGTCTATGAATGCAAAGGATTTCACAAAGAAATTTCGTATCATTGAAAGATAACCCTAATATGGGTTTATTATCGATTTTGGAATTATTTTCTAACGTTTGATAACTTTGTACTTAAAAAGTCAACATTTTTCTTAATTTTATTATGAAAATGGCTTCTGAATATATTATATTTACTTTAATTTAAATATAATCTCTATCATTTAATAAAAACTAATCCATAAAATGTTGAATAATAACTAAAATCCAAAAATAATCGAAATAATCCCTAAAGTTATGCAACAATAAATACTAAAAAATAACGCACAAAAGTATACACCAATATTTTATATAAAATGACTCATACTATCTAAAAAAAATACACACACACGCATAAATTGTAAATAAAATATGTAAAGAGAGCAGAGATAATAAAAAAAAAAAAAATCATCTCATCTTTAAAGCAGAAATTTAAAAGAATGAAAACTTATTATATTTCAGTTTACAAAAATAATTTTTTTAATACCGAAAAGAAAGAATTCATTCTTTTAATGTTTATTTTACAAAATGGCTACAATTATATGAAAAAAAAAAAAATAAAAACAAGTTGAAAAATTTTATAAAACAAGGGTCACTATATCAAAAACTCCTACACACATTGCAAACAATACTGACAGTGTGTGTGCAGCATCAACAACAGCAGTTTTGAGTTTTAAATAGACAATCGAAATCTGGGAGGGGGGGGGGAAAAAAGAAGAAGGAAAGAAGATCCAGTCGGTAACAATAGCTAAAGGGTGGTAATGGAAATAACAACAACCAACAACAACAAGGTTTAGTTTTTAGATATTTTTGTGTTGATACAGAAAATATGCAAATGAAAAGGGTTTGCTGGCTCCTTTACCCCCTTCAACAAAAAAAAAAAAAAAATGAAGAGGAATGTAATCATCCTTTGGTCATGTAGTAATCCCAAACGCTTTGGTCAGTGCTGTTTCTATTGCTGCTGCTGCAGCATGCATATTATGCTGGTCAAAAGTTCAAAGTGAAATGCATGATATTAGGGAAAAAGGTGGGGGTGTGTTTCAATGATGGTAGTGTTACATATACAGGTTTTAAAATGCATATATGTGTGCACCTTCATAGCCAAGGGTAGCTGAATAGTAATAAGAAATAATAAATTTAAATTCAATACTGGCAGTAACAATATTGGATTAGAAAATAAAAGATAATAGTTGTCCTGTTTTACTTTACTTAACTGTAAACATTGTTAGCAAATAATATTACAAAAGGTTACTATTTACTTGGCCATAACTGTTATTTATTTATATAGAAAAAAAATATATGTTATACTGTTATATTCTATAACAAGTTTTATTTTCCGCCATTTTGTTTCTATTTTTTTTTATTCGGCATTTTCCCCTGCTATAAGAATTTGCAGAAAAAAAATATTTTGCCTGTAAAATTTATTTCTTTCTCATGCAAATATTTTCCTATATATAGCAGGGGGCTATATTGCACAATAACAGGGCCAGGCAATGAGAACACTGAAACCAATTTTGGCTGCACTTTGAACAATTTGAGAAAGAGAAAGAGAGAGAGAGAGAGAAGGAGAAATATAATTCCCTGCCGTTGCAAAAATAAATAGAAGAAATGGGAATGAAAGGTAGAAAATGGAAAATCTATATGATAGGGTCGAATTAAAATTTGAAGAAAAATAACCCATGATTTAAAAGGCAATTTAAGAGAATTTTAATAAGGCTTTAATAGAAAATCGATTCATAAAAATAATCTTCTTAAAGTTTGCTTGAAGTTCTTATGAAGCCTTAACTAGTCCATGTATTAAGAGACAATTTAACATAATTTTTATTTAAGCCTTAAAAAGGCTCTACGAAAATTTTATTTACAAAAAAAAATCTTTTAAAAAGTCTTTATTAAGTCCCAATAGGTCCAAGACTTGAGACCTTAATAAAGCTTTAATAGATCTTTATACCGAAAAATAATTTTTTTAAAAGTCTTCATCAAATTTGTTTGTAAAGAAGAAGGTGATGGAAAAAATTTTTAATGAAATTTGAAAGAAAAAAACTTTCGAAAAATATTTTATATTCAAAGAGATTTTATTTAAAACACTTACCAAGCTATGCAGACAGAATAGCAGTAGTGGGCAACCAACTTTTTCTTGAAGAAATTTTTGTAATTTTGTCGGAAACTTTTTAATTGCTTTCTTTAACTACAAAGAAAAAAGAAGAAAAGAAAATAAAAATTTTAAATATTTTCATAACAAAAACAACAACAACAATTTTTAATTATTTTTTTAAGAGTAAAATAAGAGAAAAGTAAATAGAAAAAGCCAAAAAAGGATACAAATTAAAATGAGAAGAAAAAAAAATGATTTTTAATTGCTAATTAAAGTTTTCTGTCTTAGAATTGAGTGGGTTAGGATAAGTTAGGAGGGAAGAGAAAAACCTCCCACATCGCAGTTCGATAGGCATTATTCCAAGAAAAGTCAAGACTTTTGAAATGTTTTCCAATAGGCCAATGGGAGAACCATAGGAGTGTCAAGTAATGCGATTGTAGGAAAGAAAATTAATGAATTCTCTTTTTATCCAGATCAGTCCAACCGGGACGGATCGTCAGACCATTAGTTCCCTTGCTAAGGAAAATTTTCGCAATTTGTTTTACGTACAACACTTTAAAGCTGTTGTAGGGAGGCAAAGCAGATCAATTCGGATCTTCGTACGAAATCCTTTGACCTACATTGTTCCCATGTTTAAAATCCCTGGAGATGACCATGTCAATGGAAATATTTCGGATCTTAGGACAAAATCCTTTGACCTATGTTGCTCCCATCGCCCTGAGCATTTTTATACCGAGTCCCTGGAGATGACCATGTCAATAGAAATATTTCGTATTTTCGTACGAAATCCTTTGACCTACGTTGCTCCCATCGCCCTGAGCACTTTTATACCGAGTCCTTGAAGATGACCATGTCAATGGAAATATTTCGAATTTTCGTACAAAATCCTACGTTGCTCCCATATTTAAAATCGCCCTGAGCATTTTTATACCGAGTTCCTGGAGATGGACCATGTCAATGGAAATATTTCGGATTTTCGTACAAAATCCTTTGATCTACGTTGCTCCCATATTTAAAATCCCCTGAGCATTTTTATACCGAGTTCCTGGAGATGACCATGTCAATGGAAATATTTCTAAACTCGGTTAGAAGTGTACAAGAATTCCCTTCCATTACGAATGCCAGCAGGAATAATGCTCAGATGTTAAGGTATGTTCTAGTAAGAAAATTAGCCTCGTTAATGAAACACAATTCGCTTTCAGGTGGCAATTTGACTCCCCGGTCTGTCACCTCTATGGCCTCATCGATGGATGGCTCAGGAGGGAAGAGCAGAGACGTTGGGGGAACGGATCGGGTTGTTCTTTTTCTAGGCGTCTATGGCCTACTGTGGACGGCAAGAGGACAGAGTGGCTGCTGGGCTTGGTTAAGGCCAGCTTAAGGTTGGTTGTCGGTTTTATTACGGGGCACTGCGAGATTAGGTCGCTGTTCCAGATCCCAGCCGGACTATTGCAGGGTATGTTGCGATGAGGAGGAGTTGGAGTTGGTCGAACATCTCCTATGCAACTGCCCAGTCCTTGGTAGGTTGAGGTTGAGGACCCTTGGTAGGGCCTTCTTTGAGAACTTGAACTTCTGTGTCGAGAGCCGACATCAAGGCTCTCCACAGATTCATTAGCAGGTTGGGCTGGTTGAAAGGTGCTAGGGCTTCATAAGTGTAGTCGCACTCTCAACTTCTATTGTTTTGTGTCTGTTGTTTTTCATTCCTCCGTTTCCCATGCTCCCTCCCCTTCCCTAGTTTCCTATATCCTCCTTTTCCTTCCTCCCCTAAGGACAATGTACAATGAGTCAATTTCGACCTCCGGGTACTGTGCTTGTTTTGACCGACAGGTGTACGTCCTCTAACCTAACCTAACCTAACCTAATGGCTTCGAAAAGCAGGAAAAGCATTTCCGTAAAAATTATTTAAGAATTTAAAGATCTATTAGAATAACTTAACATTTTTCAGTGGCAGCTGTTTTCAATACAAAATGCCACCATGCCATTATAGAAAGCCCCTTTTTGCCCTGCCCTTAGAAAAGTACCGAAATTACTTGCTTAAATACTTAATTATTTAATAAATTAATTTTCAAGTTGACAACAAGAAAATCAAACAAGAAAGAAAAGATTGTGCAAAACGAAAAATTCATTTCATTTAGAAGATGAAGTACCCACTTGTGTATGGCCAAACAATAGGCTCGCAAAGACAGCAGTCACACAGGCATCGAAGAAGTCCCATAAGGCCTACACAAGAACTGAATAAATGGGGGTGTTTTTTCTTCTACAATCATGTGTATATACATACAAGTAAACAAAATGTAAAACAAACATAATTTTAGGCTTAATAAACGAAAAAAATTAAAAAATTGTATAGCATACCATTTGGAAGCTAAAACAACAACAAAAAAAGTTAGCATATGTGTAGGATGGTTTTTTTTTATATTGTAATTATAATTTAAACAAATATAATCAATTGTAAATATTTAACAAATAAAACCATGGAAAGGAAGCATAAAAAAAAACATAAAATAGCTTTAATAATGCTTTCATGTTAAAAAAAAAACACTATTTTCCGGTTTCCGGCTTTTAAGTGCATAGAAAAAGGCGACAGAATAATTTTTATACGCCATAAGTAGACCAATTTTAAAAGCATTTAGAAAACCGTATTTTAAACAAAAGATTGACCGGATATAACAGTAAGTGGACGGAAATAATTTAGATTTTTCTTATTAGAAGCCTATTTAAACATTTCTTTTACCCCTAAAAGTAGATAAAGTAAGAGAAAAAATTCTACTTAAAAAAAAGTTTATTTATTCTCTTTAACGTTTTTTTTTTGTTTTTGCTTCTACTGAAATATAAAACCTTCAATTTGTCGCCAAAACACTCCATAAATCTCTGGATGACTATGTACGCAGTGAAAAAAAAAAAATTTTAAAATGGAATCCAATATTCAAGACAATAAAACAAGAAGTAAAAAAAAAACCGTGTAACTGGACCCTTCGTTGTGCCCCACACAAAAAAAAAAGAAAAGCAGCCACTCAAAAACATCAGCATGATGGAGTTAAATAATCATATTGTGTCAGGTATTTTCGCGACAGTGATTGCCAAACTTTTCCAATTGTTTTCCGCTGTGTTTTGTCTTAAGAATCAATTCAAATTCAAAGACTCTAAGGACATTTAGTCTTTTTCTTTAATTATCTGGTATTAGCTGTTATAAAAATTAAGCAATTAAAGCATTTTAGTTGAGACAACCATCAATTTTAATTGAGGAAACTAAAACAATTTTAGGAAATATAAAAAATGAATTATTACTCTGACCAATAGTTAACATTTAGGCCACAATTTTTAACTACATACAAACGTTTTGTCCAAAGAATAAAAAATTTTGATCGAGACAACCATACATTTTGATTGGGAATATAAAATATTTTTGGGAGATATGAAAATTACTAGCGTACCTATTAGGCTACAATTTCTAACTATATATCCCTTATATATTAAAAAAATTTAAAATATGATTGAGACAACCATAAATTTTAATTGCCCCTATAAAATGCTTCAGAGGATACAGGAAAGGACTTCATACACTATAAGGCTGATCTATTGGAAGGGCCTTAGGATTTCTATTTATGTTAAACAAATTTAAAATATGATGAACAACCATAAATTTAATTGCCCTATATATGCTTCAGAGGAAGGAAAGAGCCTTTAGGATACAATTTCTAACTATAAATCGTTTATGTTTAAAAACAATTTTAAAATATGATTGAGACAACCATAAGTTTTAATTGAGGCTATAATACCCTTTAGTTAGGATTACAATCTAGTGCAACAATATGGTAAGGTGATCTTCGATGGGAGAATAAAATATTAGAAACTTATGGTTAAACTCGCGGGTATCTTTCGAAGGGAAAGTTTACATTTTCGAAAGATGTGCTCAATTTAAATCGAACAGAAAGTATTGAGGACTTACATAGCAATACTACAGTCGAACCTCTATAATTTGAACTTGTATTACTTGAATTTTCTATAAGTTGAAGCAGAGTAACAGAATCTTGGAGAGAAATTCTATCAGGTTTTGTTTCTTTAACTTGAAGTTTCAATAGGCTGAACTTTTTTCTGGATAAGGGTCATTCAATTTATAGAAGATCGTCTGTATTTAATAGTCAAACCGAGGTTCAAGCACTCAACCAGGATAAGGTTGACTGTCTGGGCAAGCTGAGTCCGCTAGGAAGTAGTACGCTACATAGAAAAGGTCGGTTGAATACATGACACATGAAAGTTTAAGAATCCCTGTTGCAACAAAATTTTTTTTTTCTTTTTTTAGGTTGCCACATAATTTTATTCCTGTTGCCATAAGAGCCAAACAATGACAGCAAAAATGGGGGAAAAAAAATTGAAAATTTTTTTAAAAACATGCAGAGAAGAGTGACGTTTTTAATATGGCTGGATGGATTAATGGTTTGCCTGCTTGCCTGGCTGCCTGGTTGAATTTCCCCTTACCTCCTCACGGTGTATGGTTGTTGGTTGAGGAAACATTTATAACTCCCCCTTGGTTGTATGTATCATAAGCTTGACTCTATGTTTGGTCTTCGTTAACCAAAACGGAAGCTGTCCATTTCAATTAAAAACGTACCTTTGCTACTTGAATTTTGAATTCTATTTTCATTGTCCGTGTTGCTTTCCTCTTAACCCAACTCCCATTTTGCAGTTTGCTGGTATGTACGTATGTGAGGCATACGCAGGGTAGACGACTGTATTCAATTTGGTCTCTTCAACTGCGATGTATTGTTAAGGCTTTAAAATTGTGTTTTTTTTTGAGTCTAAAAAAAAAATTTAGAAGAGATCTCTCCAGGTCCATTTATACACAAAAAACTTTAAATGTTTTGCCATGTAAATGAAGCTAGGCATGGGTAGAAGTAATATTGGAGAGCAAGAGTATGGGCATGGGCATGGGCATGGGTATGGGTATGAGTAAGTGTTTGTATTGCAAGAGTTGCTTTGGATTCTATTGCAATAATCCTTAGATGTGCCATCATCATCGTCATCATCGGCAGAAGAGAAGTAAGAGTTTTAAAATTTTTGCTGTTGCTGTTGTTGTTGTTGTTTTTTTTTGTTATTTTGGCCAGTGGGCTTCAGAGTTTTTGGCTTCGATTTCAAGTGCACTTTGCTATGCATTAATTAAAAATTTTTTTCCATGTTTTTCTTATTGTTGTTGTTGTTGTATATGTCTATTTACAATATGTTTTTGTTGTTGTTGTTGTTATTCTCTTCGAAAAAAATCTGTGTATCTTTTATTTCGAAAGTTTCTGTTTTTTTGTTTTTGTTGTTTAAGGGTGGTTTATTTATCATTTGTTGTGATACACACACAATTTTTATTGGATTCGGGCAGAAAGAAAGAATTTTTTCAATTGCATTTTTGTGTAAAGTTTTCTTTTTGTTTTCTTTTCTTTACATGAATATTAATTTTAATTTCTAGTTTTAAAAAGAATTCTTCTCAGCCTAATTTTGCCTTTAATAAACCGAGAACTTTGCTTAAAAAAAATTTAAACTTTTAAGAATTTACTTCTGCCATATGCCTGAACCGATATCGGTTATCTTGGAAAAAATAATTTCGCGTTATAAACAATAGAAATCTGCATCATAAGCCATCGCTGATCAATGGGAGATACTAAGCCCATAAACAGAAAGTAGATCTAATTCGTCAATGTTTGCATACATAAAATGAAGTCGCCGTGGTCTAGGGGGTAGTGTGTTGGCTTATTAGACAAAAGGCCCGGGTTCGAATCCCAGGTCAGACATCAAAACGAAAAAATATTTCTTCGGCGACTTCCTCTCAGCAGATTTCTGGCAAAGACTCTGAGAGTAAAAATTGCCATGAAAAGCTTCTCAAAATCTGTCGTTCGGAGTCGACTTTAAACTGTAGGTCTCGCTACTCATGTATAAAATTAACCCACACAACATAAGTAGTGTGAGAAGCTAGGTCGTAACCCTGACTGAAGGGTTATAATGGCCAATTATGTATGTATGTTGCATACATAATAGGTCATTACAAACCTCTTGTTAGGGTTATTGACCTAGTTTCTCACACCACTTATGTTGTGCGGTTTAATTTTATACAAAAGTGGTGGGACCTACAGTTTAAAGTCGCCTTTGAACGACAGATTTTTTTTGAAAAACTTTTCATGGCAATTTTTATTTACTCTCACAGTTTTTGCTAGAAATATTTTTTTGTATTTTGTTTTGATGTCTGACCTGGGGGCTCGAACCCTAGCTTTACCGTCTAATAAGCCAACACACTACTTACTAGACTAGACGGCGACTTAGTCTATGTTTAATTATCATTATTATCGTATAGAGATTCCATAGTACTGTGGGCATACAATCCATAGTACTGCCTCAATTTGAGAAAACTCGGGAGTTCTTGTAGTTTATCAGGGAACTGTGGGGAAAATATGTGGATTAGAGAAGTGGAATTTATAGATTACCACAACGGATCAGAGGAATAGTCTAACTGAAATGCTATCAAAAAAGGAACACTCAGTATGGTTTTGAGTTTTTACAACAGACACCAGTGTCCTTAGTCATATTCGATCTATAAAGATAGTTTCATCGCTTCCTATGGGAATTTTCGTCTTTGTGCGAAACTAGACTACAGTACCGGTCATGAAGGTGTTTTGAAAATTTCGTACACGTCTCCCTATTACATCTGATAAGATTTTATGAGTCCTTGTAGGACAATACCAGGGAACTGTGGGGAATGTATGTGGATTAGAGGACTTGCAAGTGAATAATCTAACACAAGCTGAAATGGTTCCATTCACCGCTTTAGTGAGGCCAAGGTTGTTGCTCTGGATATCTCAAAGGCATTTGATAGGGTCTAGCATGAGGCTCTGGTATCGATGTTAATTGCTGTTGGTGTCGCTAGTCACTTTTCTCGAATTATATCGAGCTTTCTCACAGATCGCACTTCTAGAGTTGTTATAGATGGCGTCTTTCCAGACGAGTTCAGTATAAATTCAGGGGTATCGCAGGGCTCTGTTCTTTCTCCTTTTCCTTATTTTTCTCAATGATCTTCTATCTATTACACTTCGAATCCTATTTACTCTTTTGCGGATGACAGCAACATTTGTCATTCATATTCATTTGATCGGAGGCCGAGCCTTTTGGAGATTGGGGCAAGGAGGTCGAACATGAATGACGCACTCACAGGTGACCTGATAGCAATCTCTGAGTGGGGCCGCGCGAACAGGATCGATTTCAATGCGCACAAGACCCAATATTGTTTTTTGACACACCGTCGTAATGCTGGCTCTGGTGTTCTGTCATCTGTATTTATGGGTAATGTAAATATTGAGGAGGCGGATGCTCTTGATGTTCTGGGCATGAGAATTAGTTGTGATGCTCGTTGGAACGATCACATTTTTCGAGTGTCGAAGGAAGCATTCAAGTGCCTTGGTTTTTGAAACGGTGCAGGAAATACTTCACTCCATCCGACCTTCTTACTATTTACAGGACCTTTATCCGACCCCGGATGGAGTACAACTCTCATATATGGGCCGGTGCTCCAAAGTCTATTTTAAAGCTTCTCGATCGCGTACAGGAGAGGGCGGAGGTGCTTATTAATAACAGTAGGGTATCCAACTCTATTGATTCGTTGGAGCATCGTCGCAATGTGGCGTGTGTTTCATTGTTCTATCGGTACTATAATGGGAGGTGTTCTCGAGAGATAAGGGGCTTGGTTCCCGATAACCACATATTTTTACGTGGTACTCGAGCTTCTCACAGAGCACATCCTTTTGTGGTTGATTGTCCAGTGAACCGCACAATGCATTACAGTGAGAATTCATTTTTTGCCCGCACTACTCGCTTGTGGAATGATCTTCCTGCGAGAGTTTTTCCCATCAATTACGATATTGGTGAGTTTAAATCAAATGTCCATAAACACTACTCCCTCTTTCCTCCTTCCTATAATTTATTTTCCTAAACCTGTACAATGCACTGTATGAATAGGGGCCATCCCCTGAGTGTTGGTTTTTTATTAAAAAAAAAAAGCTGAAATGCCATCAAAAGAAGCACACTCAATATGGTTTTGAGTTTTTACAAAAGACACCAGTGCCAGTGTCCTTAGTCATATTCGATCTATAAAGATGGTTTGTTCTGGTTGGAAATTTTCTCCGTCTTCCAGAGTCATATACAGGGGGAAACATACCCTACGACAGCATATGCAATCAAATGATGATCATATTCATTCAAATCTTGCTAATCGTTTTGCTTCATTTAAGGTCAGTTTAATAAGGAGTAGGTAGATTGCATTGTGCAGGCCATACTACAACCGCAACTAACGAATTATTGTTTTGATTTCTACACTGAAGCACCACAAAGGTACCCCAGAGCTATTTAATAGTTCATGAGTCCTCTTGGACAAACGCTGGCGATCAAAGGACCACTAATTTAACGCTGATCGCAGCTCAGGAATATGTTCATGGTATTGATCTTTAGACCCGAATCTATGCGAAAATCGTAAATGTTGAAATGTCGGAGACAACAATTGTCTCAAAAGCCATTGCCCATACATACTAATTGGCCATTACAACACCCTTCAGTCAGGATTACGACCTAGCTTCTCACACCACTTATGTTGTGTGCATTATATTGTATACATAAGTGGCGGGGGACTACAGTTTAAAGTCGACCTCCGAACGACAGATTTTTGAGAAGCTTTTCATGGCAATTTTTACTTTCAGAGTCTTTGCCAGAAATCTGCTGAGAGGAGGTCGCTGAAGAAATATTTTTTCGTTTTGATGTCTGACCTGCCATTGCCATGGAAAAGATAATTTAAGCTAGAAGTTTTTATTTTCTATTTTTATTTCGTATTAGAAAATAAAGCCTAAATTAAGTTTTATGGTTTCGAAACCATTTATTCACGAATTTTTTTTTCGTAGATTTTTTAAAAGATTTAAAAAATTTTTTTTTTTAAGGTTTTGTTTTGTTTGTTTGTTTAACTATCTTTTTAAATCCTCTTATAAGAATTGCTTTATTAAAATTTTCCTTTTTTTTTTGTTAATTTTTGCTGTTGTTGTCCTTTGTCCTTAGTTTCCTTATCCTTAATTTTTTATGTTTTTTTCTGTTCAGAGAGCTCGTTAAGCAAATAAGAATTTAATTCAATGAGCAGTTGCTGGTTTGAAAAGCAAAAAACAAGAAAATAAGAAAAAGAAAACCACATTAACATTTTTCTTTTCTTCTCTTCTTTATTTTGCTTTCTGCATAAAATTTTCCGTAATAAAAAGAAAATTTTTTTCCAATTTTTTTTCAAATTTTTTTTCAATTTTTTTTCATTCATTTTTGTGTTTGTATTCTATTTTAAATAAATTATTTTGTTGTTGTTGTTAGATTATAATTTTTTTTTGTTTTTTTTGTAATTTTTGGTAGAACAAACGCTGCATAATAAAAAAAAAAAATTTTGTGGTTCTACGGTTCCTGAACTTGTATGGCGCATGCCTGATATTGATTTTTCTCCAAAAAACCAAGAAAAAAAATTATTTCGTTCTACAATATGATTCGATTGAACGAAAATTTTATTTGTTTAACAGGGAAAATTCATCATCATCATCATTATCAACTTCATTACTGTTGTTGTTGTTGTTATTACAAATACAAAAATTTTTTTTCTCTCATTTTCCAACAACATGTTGTTTGTGTTTCTATAGGGAGCGACAATACAATTCAAAAAAAAATTAAAAGAAGAGCAAAACTTTTGTTAACCAAAAAAAAATTGAAAAAGTTTTTTGGGAAGTTATAATTCTCTCTACCATATACTCTATGTATACACGCAATAACAACAAAATTTTATGTATTTGTGGGTGTACTGTTATATACTATAAGATATCTTATATACAAACATATACCAACACATACATACAAACATACAAAATTATGTACAAGAGAAGGGAAGAGGCAAAAAAAGTGTTCTGGTGGGGGCAAAATCACAATATCTCGGCAATTGCCATTTTAGCCGGTTTTTTCTTGTTGTTGTTGTTACAATTTTAACAACACACACAGCATAAAATATTTGTATATAAATTTATGATTTGCACTATGGGTTTATGGTGAACAAAAACTTAAACTTGAACTAAGTGTAATAGACCCCAATCCAGCTGTGAAAATTATTGGGGGGACGCAAATATCCGCCCCAAGCGGCCCACTACCACTTTTCGAAGAAATGCATGTAAGTGTGTGAAAGACCCCAATCCAGCTGTGAAAATTATTGGGGGAACGCAAATACCCGTCCAAGCGGCACACTACCACCATTCGAAGTAATGCATGTAAGTGTGAAAGACACCAATCCACCTCGGAAAATTATTGGGGACGCAAATACTGCCCCCAAGCGGCACACTACCACTATTCGAAGTAATGCATGCAAGTGTGAAAGACCCCAATCCAGCTGTGAAAATTATTGGGGGGATGCAAATACCCGCCCAAGCGGCACCCTACCACTATTCGAAGTAATGCATGTAAGTGTGAAAGACCCCAATCCAGCTGTGAAAATTATTGGGGGGGGGGATGCAAATACCCGTCCAAGCGGTACATTACCACTATTCTCCGGTAGTCAGGCGTTTATTAAGGCACTGAATTCTAAAGTGATTAAATCCAGAAAGGTGTACAGCTGTCCCAAACATCGGGTCCGTAATATAACGTTTATCGTTTGCGTTTTGACACCGTTGGACTATTATTTGTGGGGTGTCGTCAATGAAATGCCAGAGGTAATAGACAATATTCGTGAAACCATTGCTGAGATACAGCTACACACAATCGATAATGTTGTGCATAAAAATTGGACCGATCCTGTTGGCTACTGCATGACCAGCCTAGGCAGCCATTTAAATGAAATTATTTTTCATTACTAACCGTAATGATTGTACTGAAATCGCCGTGGTCTAGTGGGTAGAGTGTTGGCTTATTAGACAAAAGGCCCGGGTTCGAATCCCAGGTCAGACATCAAAAACGAAAAATATTTCTTCGGCGACTTCCTCTCAGCAGATTTCTGGCAAAGACTCTGAGAGTAAAAATTGCCATGAAAAGCTTCTCAAAAATCTGTCGTTCGGAGTCGAGTTTAAACTGTAGGTCCTGCCACTCATGTATAAAATTAACCCACACAACATAAGTGGTGTGAGAAGCTAGGTCGTAATCCTGACTGAAGGGTTGTAATGGCCAATTATGTATGTATGATTGTACTTTCAAATTAAAAAAGAAATTTGAGAAATTGACGGAATCGCTGAGGGGCGCTTTCGGACAGAACAGCGCCCAAACTAAAACTGGAGGTAGGACGCACGATAAGGCTGCTTTAGCTTCAGAGAAGCACGCCCAGTGTGGTTTTCATATACAGAGCAAATGACGGCAAGCAGCTTGAGGACAGCTTCTTCTAACTCTAGTGATACAAAGAGGTATACCGACAACAGTTTAATCAAGACCTATTCAAGGCAACCAACTGGTCTGACAGTTGTGGTGTAGATTCAACGAATTGTATTTTTTAAGACCATGAGAGAGTCCCTATAAAAAGCATTCAGAAACCTTCTCCTTTTCTCCTCAAAATTTCTCTTTAAGTTCAACTTATTATCCGCAGTGTCGCCGTGGTCTAGTGGGTAGTGTGTTGGCTTATTAGACAAAAGGCCCGGGTTCGAATCCCAGGTCAGACATCAAAACGAAAAATATTTCTTCGGCGACTTCCTCTCAGCAGATTTCTGGCAAAGACTCTGAGAGTAAAAATTGCCATGAAAAGCTTCTCAAAAATCTGTCGTTCGGAGTCGACTTTAAACTGTAGGTCCCGCCACTCATGTATAAAATTAACGCACACAACATAAGTGGTGTGAGAAGCTAGGTTGTAATCCTGACTGAAGGGTTGTAATGGCCAATTATGTATGTATGCATTATCCACAATAAAATTAAAATATTTGCCCTCAGAAGTGAGCGAAACTTCATGTCCTTCAACTTCGATGTACTGAAGGCCGTATGTTTAGAATCGCAAAATTTTTTTAATGAATTTTCTCTTTCTTGCCCCACTGTGCTATGGAGTTTGTTCTATATTTTCTTTATTAAATTCTTGTTTAAGGAAAAGCCCTTATGAAAAATGCTTAATATATGCACTATGGGTCGTCGCTAAAGAAATTTTCATTAAAATCATTTTATTTTCTTTTCTCCCTCTTCTCCCTTTCTCTTGGGAGCCATAGTGATGAGGAGTGTATGAAGAATTTTCTTCATTAAAATGTTTTTTGTTTGTGTAAGAGCGTAACAAAAGAGCAAAAAAGTTATCCTTTTCCTTCATAAGGAAGTCTATTTATGTGGGTAAGTGTAAATGTATGCATAAATCTTTACGTTTTCTTGCTTGCCAACCATTTTAACATTCTTTAGTTGCTTGACTGAATTATTATGCTCAAGTTTAATTGGGGACTGAAAAACAAAAACAAAAACAAAATTTTTGCCGAAAATCAAGACAAATTTTAAATGAAAGTTTCGTGGCCAAAGAGAGTAAGTAGCATGACAGAGAGGCGGAAGAAGTTTGACAAACAACAGTAGTCGTAGTCGTTGAATGCTATTAATTTAAGCATTTGAAATAAAAGGGAGGGGGGGTGATGATGCGGGTGTTGCTATTACAATGACAGCCTAAATGCAATTACTCAGCTTCCAAATAAACGTCAAGTATTCCTTTACAAAAAGGCCTATTTTTGGGAAAATGGCCTTTAAGGGAAATATTAAGAGAACGAACAAAAAAAAAATTAAATGCTTGTCATTGTCTTTGAAGTAGGTAGAGAGGAGGAGAGGAGAAAAAAAATATAAGAAATAATGGATTTTAAATAAAACTTTCTTTTTAAATAAAATTCAAATAATATTATAAAGAGAAAGAGAGAGAGAGAAAGAATATCATGGCTTAAAAGCCTAAAAGTATGCAGCATATTGTGAAGCAAAAAAATTATTCAAAAATTTATGTGTATGCGTATGTATGTATATAAGATTGCCTTAATTATTGCCTACTTTAAGGCATATATTGCCAACAATTGATATGCGAAAGAGGAAACACAAATAAGGAGGAAGAAAAACAAAATATTTCTGCATCATTGATTACAATTGAAAGAAAATTGTTCAATCCCCTAAAGGTTCAATTAAAATACAAAGAGCATCGTTAAGCAAAACCTATAAAGAATTATCTTTAAGGATATTGACTTTATTACAATCAAGTATTTCAAGATTTATCCTTAAAGTTAAATAATCAAAAAGTATTCTGCAAAAGCTTACTTTTTCAATTTAAAAATTCTTAAAGAAATTGCAACCCTTTAGTCAGGATTACAACCTAGCTCCTCCACATACCACTCATGATGTGTTAATTTTAAACATTTAAACTTATAAGGCCTACAGTTTAACGTCGACTCTGAACAGCATATTTTTAATGAGAGAATCGATCGATTTGCCCACCAACGATATAAAGTTTCAACAGAACTCTAAAGAGAACAATACTAGGTTTCGGGAAACTCTTGTAACATTGTATGTTTGTACGAGCAATTTGAGGTCCCGGTCATTTTTCGTGAAAGTGATAAGAATCGGCCACCGATAAAACATGATTTGAGCCTGGTAGACTTTTTCTTGTAGGGCGTTTCTTAAGTTACAAGCCAAAGTGGTCGTCACAGTCAAGATAAGCCATGCTATCGACCTATTTTGGTTGATTTATAAGCCAGAATCATGGAAAATTGGACAATTCAGATGATTTCCAACCAGAGAAGTCGTGACGGACAGTTAAAGGCTGTTATATATGCCACACATAATGACAACAGTAGGTCCTTTAAACAAATGAAAAATTTCGATGATATCTCCTACACGCTTTGTTACATTTGAAGATAGGAAATGCTCAATAAAAGCCTCGATATTTATGGAAAGACCTATCCATTTCGTGGTTCCAAAAGTGTGATGTGTGGTGGAATTCGTTAGTCTGTCAAACTAATTTTTTTTCTTCTCAATTGAAAGTCTGACATTGACGAAAATGGATCGCTTAACTATCTCACATACATACATAATTGGCCATTACAATCCTTCAGTCAGGATTACGACCTAGCTTCTCACACCACTTATGTTGTGTGCGTTAATTTTTTATACATGATTGGCGGGACCTACAGTATAAAGTCGATTCCGAACGACAGATTTTTGAGAAGCATTTCCTGGCCGCGTAATTTCTCGTCGTGGCGTTATCAACTGGCCACCAAGATTATGTAATTTGACACCTTGGGACTTTTTTTGTGGGGCTATGCGAAAGACCGTGCGATTATGCAGATAAACCTTCAACTCTTGAGCACTTAAAACCCAACATTCGTCGTCAAGTTATGACTGAGATACCTGGCCCAATATGTGTCAAAAAAAAGTGATCGAAAATTAATTCAAAAAAATCAATGCTTGCAACACTGCGTGATGGTCATTTAAATGAGGTACTCGTAGTGTTTCATACATAATTTTAATGTTTATACTTTACAATAAAAAAGAAATACAGTGGAACTTCTATAAATTGAATTACCATTATTCAGAAAAAAACTTCAATTTATAGAAACTTCAAGTTAAAGAAGTAAAACCTGATAGAATTTCTTTCCAAGATGCTGTTGCATTCAAGTAATAGAAGTTCAAATTATACAAGTTCCACTGTATCATGAAAAAAAAATATTTTATATGTGTTCTACATACATATATACATAATTGGCCATTACAACCCTTCAGTCAGTATTACGACCTAGCTTCTCACACCACTTATGTTGTGTGCGTTAATTTTATACACGAGTGGCGGAGGGATCTACAGTTTAAAGTCGACTCCGAATGACAGATTTTTGAGCAGCTTTTCATGGCAATTTTTACTCTCAGAGTCTTTGCCAGAAATCAGCTGAGAGGAAGTCGCCGAAGAAATATTTTTCGTTTTGATGTCTGACATGGGATTCGAATCCGGGCCTTTTGTCTAATAAGCCAACACACTACCCACTAGACCACGGCGACTACACTAAAAAAATCTAGAAATCTATACCTACATCCATATAAAGTCCAACTCACGTAATAACTGAAACCAGTTGACCATTTACAACGTCGTAGATACGTGGAATAAAAAAGAAATACAGTAGAACTTCTATAAATTGAATTACCATTATCTAGAAAAAAAAAAACACTTCAACTTATAGAAACTTCAAGTTAAAAAAGCAAAACCTGATAGAATTTCTTTCCAAGATGCTGGTGCAGTGCTTCAACTTATAGAAAATTGAAGTAATAGAAGTTCAAATTATAGAAGTTCCACTGTATCATGAAAAAATATATTTTTTATGTGTTTTATTTACGTTTAATTTTGAAACCACGAAATGGATAACCCGGCATATATTTCTATCGATCTCTTTGTCTCTCTCTCTCTCTCTCTCTCTCGAAATTTTTGCAATTGAAATAAGAAAAAAGTTTTCATTTTATTTAAACTTTTAACCACAACGGCAAACAGGATGTTTGTTTTATTTTCAAAGGACTTTGTACTCGTTAATGTCAATAACACGAATACACACAGAAACCAGAAAACCAACGCAATAGAAATGTTTACGGAGTAAAACACCTAAATTATGTCTACAATATTACCTGCACTAAATAAATAATCTACTTTGCAATTACAAAGCAAGAGGGAGAGAGAGCGTGTGTATGTATTTGTATTAAAGGATATTGAACTTTTACTAAGAATTTCCAAATTGGCCACCAATGTTGAGTACTAGAGAACAAAAAAAAAGGATTGTTTTTCAGCTAAAAACATTGCGCAATAATATTTGCTTTATGGCCGTATGTGATTTCCTTTACTTTACTGGAGCCATAAAAAATGGTAAAATAAATATCCTTTGGCTTAAGCAATTGTAATCCTTTTCTTCTATTCTATTTTCTCTATTTATTTATGAAATAGTCTTAAGGTTTTCCTAATATAAAAAGCTTAGAAAACATTATTGAATTTTGTTTGTTTTTTTTGTTTGTTTTTTTTTATATACGAAAAGAGTTTAACTTTCCAATTTTCCATGCCAACATTTTCATTTTCCGCGCATGTCCTTTTTTTGGTGTGAAAAAAATTCCTTTTTATTATTCATTCATAACCAGAGCATATGAAAAGGTAGAAAAAAAATTTACGAATTCTCTGCTTTTGAAACCAGGAAATCTTATTCTATTACTTGTGAAAGGACTAAAGTCCTATATTCACAGGATATGCGTTACGTTTCGGTTTTTCTTCTTCTGTTGGTATTTAAAGAGAAAATTTTGATAGAGCAGCAGCCATAGCAGCTAACAGGCAGCAAAAATAGGAGCAGTAGCAGCAGCAGCAGTCACACCCAAAAAATATTTCACTTCTATGATAACGATGGATTTATGTGTACAATGCTTTCTTTATATTTCCTCGCTCGCTCTCTTTTCCTCTCTCTCTCTCTCTGTGTGTTTTAATATCCTTATAAATATTTATGAGATTTCAACGTTATTTTATTTATCTTTGGCCATAAAAATAAAACTAAAAAGTATGCCATTATTTGCAAATTACAACAGAAATTAGAGGAAAATAATAATAAAAGCAACAACAACAACCACAACATGACAGTTCTGAACAGCAGTAGAGATTTGTTCTATCTATCCTAGTCCTATCCTGTTCTATCTATCCTAGTAACTTCGTGGAGATTCAAATTAACTTCCTGAAAAGGTCCCTTCTTTACTCACTACTCACGTCTGGATGCTACATTTTTTAAAACCAATTCCATGCTATTGGGTTGTCTTCCCTTGTTTCATTTTAGTGTGTAGTGTAGTGTGTTGGCTTATTAGACAAAAGGCCCGGGTTCGAATCCCAGGTCAGACATCAAAACCAAAAAATATTTCTTCGGCGACTTCCTCTCAGCAGATTTCTGGCAAAGACTCTGAGAGTAAAAATTGCCATGAAAAGCTTCTCAAAAATCTGTCGTTCGGAGTCGACTTTAAACTGTAGGTCCCGCCACTCATGTATAAAATTAACGCACACAACATTAGTGGTGTGAGAAGCTAGGTCGTAATCCTAACTGGAGGGCTGTAATGACCAATTATGTATTATGTATGTATCCTAGTCAGGTTTCTGCGTAACTTTGTGGGTATTCAAATTAACTTCCTGGAAAGGTCCTTCCTATACTTACTCCTTTCTGGATGCTACATTTTTTTAAAATCAACTCCATCCTATTGGGTTGTCTTCCCTTGTTTCATTTTACCTTTAATCGGAGTACATACGCAATATACCTTCTTACAGCTCCTCATCAGGTCTTGCCCGCTAGCAATCTATCTGTTCGTTTCTGTGTTCAGTCTACTTTGCTATCGCTCTCAACGTTTTCATCTTAAAGTTGCTTTACTAACGAGGAGATGCCCTCTCTGCTCCTCCGCTCATGAGTATATAGATCGTCAGATATAACTCTGATAAGCATAATAACTTAAGGCTGTCCGGTAGACTAAAGTAACTCCGAGTACAGCTGTGCAGCCCTTGCGTTGATCAACTTCTTCCTTTCCCTGATTTGGCGGAACTTGGTTAGTACAGGGACTGCGTTTCACCCGTGGTATCACAACGGGCCGCCATGCGTGCTCAAGTGAGCTTTGTGATATCAGAGCTACGACTACGACCTAACCTAACCTAACCGCTATTTGCTTTACTTTTCGTTGTTGCCATAATTAACACTCTCTTGCTTAGGGTTAGTCTAGCTCCAATCCAATCCAATCTTTGCCGCCGCGTTGGACTTACGTTCAAATGTTTCAGCGGCTTCTTGTGACCAGGGATAAATCGCCCAAATGGGAAATGCTCCTTACAATTAAAATAATAACCTCACTTCTGTCTTTTGCAGGCTCTATACTGTGAGTTTCGCCGTGGTCTAGTAGGTAGCGTGTTGGCTTGTTAGACTAAAGGCCCGGGTTCGTATCCCAGGTCAGACATCAAAACGAAAAAATATTTCTTCGGCGACTTCCTCTCAGCAGATTTCTGGCAAAGACTCTGAGAGTACAAATTGCCATGAAAAGTTTCTCAAAAATCTGTTATTCGGAGTCGACTTTAAACTGTAGGACCCCGCCACTCATGTATAAAATTAACGCACTCACAACATAAATGGTGTGAGAAGCTAGGTCGTAATCCTACCTGAAGGGTTAAAATGGCCAATTATGTATGTATACCGTGAGTTTTTATCATAACTACCGCGTAATAAAACATTCGGAATTGAGAGGAAAACTCGTGGATATCTTCCAAGAAGATAGTCTACATCATTGGCAAATGTGTTCTATACAATGGCGCAGGAAGTGTAAAGGATGGGTCCCAGTAACACGACTTGACGTATAATATTAACTTGATAATAGTATGAAACTACTTGAGTAAGATGAATCAGATTCGCAGGAGAAGAAAGGGCTATTCGCCTATATTTCGAGCCGCCGCTTTATAGTGTCTTGGCAATATCAGGTATGTTGTCTCCGACATTTATACGTTTACGATTTTCGCATAGATTCGAGTCCAAAAATCAATACCAAAAAAATATTCCAGAGCTGCGACAAGCGTTAACATAGTGGTCCTTTGATTTCTAGCGTATGTCCAAGAGGACTCATGAACTGTTAAATAGCTTTGGGGTACCTTTGTGGTGCTTCAGTGTAGAAATCAAGACAGTAATTCGTTAGTAGCGGTTGTAGTATGGCCTGCACAATGCAATCTACCTACTGCATCTTCTATAAAATCGAGGCTTGATATACTGGGTCAAAAGTTATATTGCCTTTCCGATAATTTGATCCCTCCCCTTTCCTACATTCCTATATCCTCCATTTCCTTCCTCCCCTAAGGACAATGTACAATGGGTCAATTTCGACCTCCGGGTACTGTGCTTGTCTTGACCGACAGGTGCACGTCCTCTAACCTCACCTAACCTAACCTTCCGATAATTTGCTGGCTGCCAATCTATACTGAAAGACCTTTTCCAATTGTATACCTGCACTATCCAGCATACAGAGACTACCATATGATGATGGTTGCAAGGCCCTTTTTTCTTTCTTCTTTATCGCTTGCATTGTGTTTTTGAACCTGCCTGGTGTATCTAATTTTCATTTTCTTTTACAATTTAATTTTGAATTTCTTTATTTAATCTGTGGGCATATTTAATATTGAAAACGACACTCAAAAAAAAATTCTTTTAATTATGCAGGACACGTTTCCAGTTCATAGTTTCAGCTTTTCTTCTTCTTCGGTTTCTTCTATTCGCTGTTATTGTGTAACAATTTCTTTATGGGAGATTTTCTGGTTCTCTTCGAAGGATAATAACAACAAAAACAAGAAAATATGCTGAATAATCATTTATATAGGCACACACACACACATACACACCCACATTTACATTCATTATTCACAACCATATGGTATGACAGACAAATAATATCCTTTTTCAGGATAATACTCATGTTTATGGTGTACGAATTAAAAAAGGAGAAGGAGGGAGAGGGGGAGAGAGAGAGTGAGAGAGAGAGAGAGAGAGAGAGAAAACAGAGAAACATGTGTAACACACATCCCGAGAAATTTATTCCTCAACTCAATTAATTCTTGTAGAGCTACTTAGAGAAGAACGTACATAACTCGTGACCAAAATGAGGGAGAAAGGGAAAAGGGAACTGATATTCGTAGTAAATAATTAAGGTGATTAAGGATAAAAATCAAAAGAGATCTTCATTAGAGAATTAAACGTCAATAACAAATAATTCTCTTAACTATTGTTGTTGGTCTAGTAGGTAGTGTGTTGGCTTATTAGACAAAAGGCCCGGATTCGAATCCCAGGTCAAACATCAAAACGAAAAATATTTCTTCGGCGACTTCCTCTCAGCAGATTTCTGGCAAAGACTCTGAGAGTAAAAATTGCCATGAAAAGCTTCTCAAAAATCTGTCTTTCGGAATCGACTTTAAAACTGTAGGTCCCGCCACTCATGTATAAAATTAACCCACACAACATAAGTGGTGTGAGAAGCTAGGTCGTAATCCTGACTGAAGGGTTGTAATGGCCAATTACGTGTGTATTGTTGTTGTAATTAAAATGAAATGTTTTGTCAGGATCTGAAATTTCCATTTGATGTTTGCACAAAATTCTGAAATTCTGAACACAACATTTTGCACAGTTTGTTTCATTGGTGTATTGGGGAATGTCCCCTTCTGCTGAAATGTTGCACCAAAGTTAGGCAACATGTCCTATCAAGAACTCAGTCGCCTGGTTCGCCTCTTCTTAACTTTTATGAATTCATCTTATAACTGGGATTTGTTCATAGATCCAGAGGCTATTAGCACGGGTTTCCCCATCTTTGTTGCTCCTAAGAGGTTGTCCTATCCAACCAGAAGCATTCACATATCATTGGTTGCTTGTAAGCCAGTTTAGGTAAAAACAATTTCGCAATTTCCTCCATGAGGCCAATAACAGAGGGAAATGTGTTTCATTTTTAGGTAAACTTGGTCCTAGTTTGACAGACAATCTGGTGACTGTAAACCTAATGAAAAGCAATCTGGAAACAATATATTCAAAGCGGTGTCAGCATAAATAGGGCTCTGGACTACGGGAATACATACGAACTAAAATCTCTTCTTTACATGCAATCTTTACGGATTGATTGCTTAAAGATGGCGGTTTGTTCTGAGAGGGGCGGGTGTCTACATCTGAAATGCTAAGTCCTAGCATTTCAAGATGAATTTCAAGTGTTGCATTAAGTTAGCTGACCTTGGTTGCCCAGGAATTCCACATTAGGATACATTGAGGGACAGTTGAGACACGACTGGACGCTATGTTAGCAAGATATTGGTTTTAGTCTGCAGTTAGGTAGTCACAATGCTTCTGGATAGGAACAGAGTGATGCAGTGTTGGAGATTCTAGAACTATAGAGTAACGAGACTGTAGATGAGTTGGCAAGAGAACTTAAGATTATGAAGGACCAAACCTCTTGACAGTTCTGGGACCATAACTTCAGGGTGTTCGAGCGGAAAATTGAGTTTTCATGGCAGAGTGAAGAAAATTAAATAGTCGCCAGGCGTCTAAGATCCAGAACCATTACTCTGTTCTAGAACGTAATGGAAGGAAACTAGGAAGGGAATCTATTAAGATCTTGATGGGTTTCTTGAATGGATAATGCGCTTGACAGTAATATTTAGGAGCATGGCTCCCTTTTTCAATTGAATTTATGGTAATAAAGGGGATCCGAAGTGTTTTGAATTTATTCTATGTCTTAGAATTGGCATGAAGAGGACAGAACTCCAGATTCCGTGTCGGTATTGGTGAGTTAGCTTCTGTTAGGGTTTCAGAAGTTGAGCGTTGACTTGTGAGACAACTCTGCACTTTCTTTATGATCCGAGTTCAGAGCAAGCTTCAATGTGTCTTAGAACTGGCATGAAGAGGAGAGAACTCTAGATTTCGTATCGGTATTGGTGAGTTAGCTTCTGTTAGGGTTACAGAAGTTAGCATTGGCTTGTGATGACTCTTCACTTTGTTTATGATCCGAGTTCAGGGCAAGCTTCAATGTGTCTTAGAACTGGCATGAAGAGGAGAGAACTCTAGATTCCGTGTCGGTATTGGTGAGTTAGCTTCTGTTAGGGTTACAGAAGTTAGCATTGGCTTGTGAGATGACTCTTCACTTTCTTTATGATCCGAGTTCAGGGCAAGCTTCAATGTGCCTTAGAACTGGCATGAAGAGGAGAGAACTCTAGATTCCGTGTTGGTATTGGTGAGTTAGCCTCTGTTAGGATTTCAGAAGTTGAGCGTTGACTTGTGAGACAACTCTTCACTTCCTTTATGATCCGAGGGCAAGCTTCAATGTGCCTTAGAACTGGCATGAAGAGGAGAGAACTCTAAATTCCTTGTCGGTATGGGTGAGTTAGCCTGTGCTGTTAGGGTTTCAGAAGTTGAGAGTTGAATTGTGGTCCGAGTCCAGGGTAAGCTTCAAGTTTAGTGTACGACTGGTAGACTTACTCTGACAACATGATGATACTTGTAGTTCATATAGTTGTTGTTGTGTTTTTATAACCTTCTTTTAAAAATGCCTCATGCTGTTCACGACTAGACATTAAGCCGCTATTTCACTTTTTGTTTTACCTGTAAATTGTGTGTATGCGCGTTAAAACATAGGAGAACCCTCCTCCTATGTTTCTGTGTGTAAGACAGGCGTGTTCTAATTATAGAATACAATTGAAAAAAAGGACAATAAATGGCGGCAACAATAAAATTATGCTTGAACTATAGGTTCAATGACCTTTACACACTACACTACAACAAATTTATGCAAGTTGTATTGTGTTGTTGTATTAGAAAGCCATTCTTATCCTTTTTATGTGTAATGTTGTGGTGTCATAAACGTGTTTAGGGTTCCACTGAAGAGGCCTAATGTCAGCTGTTTTGTGTTTAAACAATTGTTGTTTTAAAAATTCTTATTTGATTGACTTATTGGATGACACATTCCACTGCGATTAGTGGGATTGAATGTGTCCTTTTAACATCTTTGTTATGCTAGGATAGAATAGAAGGCACGAGCAATTTAAAGCCCATTTGAGCGTAAATATCGACCCTAAGCTAACTGGTAAGTCTTGACAATAACCATCAGGCACTTCGCATTTAAATCAGTCTATAGCAGTCTGAAGTGGTAGCAGTTATTCTAAGGAAAAATACGCCCTAACGACAGTTTCAGTCCAAATACGCACCAAAGAATTACTTTCTTCATGAGCTTTAATGATGAAGAAAATTTTCTTTAACACATTCGCTGCCAAGCCTAAATTATATGAAATCATTGCGATTGTCATTTCTTGGTAGACGAGTATACTCGTCATTGGCAATAGGAAGACAGAAGGATTCAATATCCTTTTTCGTATTTACTTACTTTTTAGTAGATTTTGAGTGTTATTGTTTACCAAAACCCTGTTATTTCTTGGTAGACGAGTATACTCGTCATTGGCAATAGGAAGACAGAAGGATTCAATATCCTTTTTCGTATTTACTTACTTTTTAGTAGATTTTGAGTGTTATTGTTTACCAAAACCCTGTTATTTCTTGGTAGACGAGTATACTCGTCATTGGCAATAGGAAGACAGAAGGACTCAATATCCTTTTTCGTATTTATTTACTTTTTAGTAGAAAAACTAATAATAAATCGCGGAGAAGGCAAAAAAATATTTACTAATTCAAAAGCCTGCATGTTATAATACCTGCAGGATACTCTGTCAAAGACGTGTATATTCGTCCTTGGCAGCGAATGTGTTAAAAAATCAGCATTGAAAGCCTAATGCTCTAGCAACCAAGCAACGTATCTATGGTGGGTTGTAAATGGTACACAGTCTCATTTTGGTGAGAATTGGTGAATTGGTGTTTGGGAGATGTAAACTGTACACTGTAATGGTCCAAATTACTAGGAACACTAGGAAAACATCAAAGCCTTTAACAGTAGCGATAACTACCTTGAAGTGTAACCACATCTTTAACTCTTTCATTCTCTTCTTTGGTCACTCCATGTTGGCCAAAATAAGACTACCTTGGGATCACCACTTTTGTAGTGCAGTTTATCGAGTTTTTCGGTTGTTGAATCATTCCTATTTGAAGTCGCCGTAGTCTAGTAGGTACTGTGTTGGCTTATTAGACGAAAGGCCTGAGTTTGACCTCAAAACGAAGATATGAAAATATTTCTTCGGCGACTTCCTCTCAGTAGATTTCTGGCAAAAACTCTGAGAATAAATAAAAATTGCCATGAAAAGCTTCTCAAAAAATCTCACGTTCGGAGTCGACTTTAAACTGTAAAAAATTAACTCACACAACACGAATGGTGTGAGAAGCTAGGACGTTATACAATGGGTCTATTCGACCACCGGGTACTGTACTTGTCACAGTTGACAAGTATACGTCCCCTAACCTACATACATACATAATTGGCCATTACAACCCTTCAGTCAGGATTACGACCTAGCTTCTCACATCACTTATGTTGTGTGCGTTAATTTTATCCATGAGTGGCGGGACCTACAGTTTAAAGTCGACTCCGAACGACAGATTTTTGAGAAACTTTTCATGGCAATTTTTACTCTCAGAGTCTTTGCCAGAAATCTGCTGAGAGGAAGTCGCCGAAGAAATATTTTTCGTTTTGATGTCTGACCTGGGACTCGAACCCGGGCCTTTCGTCTAATAAGCCAACACACTACCCACTAGACCACGGCGACTTCCACGGCCCCTAACCTAACCTAACCATTCCTGTTTGTATATAACACATCAGAAGAAAGCCATCTAACAGGCATCAATCTATTTTGCTAGAGACTAGACTGTTTGGGGTTTTGAAACCCCTAAATGGTTTACCCAGTATTCGTTTGATTTGTTTAAATATTACGAGTTTTTCTGGGTAAAATTATTTTTCTTATGCCTCTTTAGCTTTCATTCTCATTTTTATTAAAATTTTTTTTCTTTAATATGTCAACCATGTAAACACTCCTTGAGTTCCATAAGTGGAGTTTATTTTATTTCTGTTGTTGTTGTTGTTGTTTAATTTATTAACACACACACACACACACATACCTATAGGGTACATACACACACATTAATACAAAACAGAGGTCCTTTAAAACCACACATTTAGTTCAAGCTGTAATGGGGGGGTATTTGCCGATGCAGTCAAGCATCAATTTTTGACATTTTTTTTATTGTAAAAATTACGAAAGGGAGAGAGTGAGAGAAGGAGAGAAAGGAAGGAAGAGAAAGGAAATAATGACATATGGTTGTTGGTATGCAATTTAAACATTTAAATCAAAAGGACCTTTATTTTGAAAAAAAGCCTTTTAAGAATGTTTTGTTTTCTTAACTTCTTC
This sequence comes from Sarcophaga peregrina, assembly GCA_014635995.1. Classification (NCBI taxonomy): domain Eukaryota; kingdom Metazoa; phylum Arthropoda; class Insecta; order Diptera; family Sarcophagidae; genus Sarcophaga; species Sarcophaga peregrina. The sequence continues at coordinate 101,056,019 of CM025790.1, forward strand.
GTTTTTTTTTTTTTGTTTTTTTGCATAATTAGCTTGAAGTGTTTGTGTAAAAATTGTTTTAGGTTTTCCTCTTAATAATATATCATCGTCCTATGGGACGGTGAAAAGTATTGGTAGGAGAGATAGAAGAATAAATAAGTGGTGGGATTGGAATTTTTTAACGCTTATATGTTAAGGAACTTTGTTAAATAAATTTAAAACAACAACACCAAGATTTTATATTCAAAATAAGAGAAGACTTTCAGACTATCTACCGATAGTCTTCGGTGGTCTTGTGGCTTCCAATGTAGTGCAGAGTTTTTAAGAAAATATCGAGGCATAGTTTTTGCTAGAAAAAAACATATTACGCTTATATATTTACTTTCTTACTTAATTGGTCGTTAAAACCCTTTAGCCAGGACTACAACCTAGCTTCTTGCACAACCCATGCCGAGTGTGTTAATTTTTGTTGATTGATGGAATTTATAATTTGAAGTCGACTCTGAACAATAGGTCCTTAAGAAACTTTTCATGGCAATTTTATTTGCACTTAGAGTTTTTGCCACAAGAAATTACAGGACTACAACCCAGCTGCTCACACAACCCATGCTGAATGTATTGATTTTTGTTGATTGATGGAATGTATAGTTTGAAGTCAACTCTGTACAATAGGTTCTTGAGAAACTTTTCATGACAATTTTATTTGCACTTAGAGTTTTTGCCACAAGACTACTGGGTTTCTGTTCGAAATTACAGGGTTACAACCCAGCTTTTCACACAACGCCCATGCTGTGTGTTAATTTTTTATGATTGATGGAATTTATAGTTTGAAGTCGACCCTGAGCAATAGGTGTTTCAGAAACAATTCATGGAAATTTTATTATCAATTAGTGTTTTTGCCATAAGATTACTGGGTTTCTGTTCGAAACTACAGAACTACAACCTAGCTTCTCACACAACCCATGCTGAGTGTAAAAATTTTTGTTGATTGATGGGATTTATACTTTGAAGTCGATTCTGAACAATAGATGTTTGAGAAACAATTCATGGAAATTTTATTAGCAATTAGTAAATTTGCCAAAAGGCTTCTAAGTTTTTGTTCGAAACTACAGAACTACAACCTAGCTTTTCACACCCCACCCATGCTGAGTGTGTTAATTTTTGTTGATTGATGGGATTTATAGTTTGAAATCAACTTTGTACAATAGGTCGTTGAGAAACTTTTCATGGCAATTTTATTTGCACTTAGAGTTTTTGCCACAAGACCACTGGGTTTCTGTTCGAAATTACAGGGCTACAACCTAGCTTTTCACACAACCCATGCTGAGTGTGTTAATTTTTGTTGATTGATGGAATTTATAATTTGAAGTCGACACTGAACAATAGGTGTTTGAGAAACAATTCATGGAAATTTTATTAGCAATTAGTGTTTTTGCCAGAAGACCACGGAGCGGAAGTCTATTTTTTATATTCCGTTTCTGTTCGAGATATCTGTGGTGTGACTTGAAGCACGGGATTGCGTCTAATAAGTCAAAACACAACCAACTAGACTACGGCGACTCCTTATTTTTACTGTATTTGAATGATAAAAATAGAATTTTCTACTCAAATGCCAGATCCATACTAATGGATCTTGGATGCTACGCGAGTTTAAGTCACTGTTGGCAGGTGTTAATAAACACAAGTTCGAAACTATTATGAAAATATCTGAAAATATCCGGTGTGGACATCAATTGGGAAAAGGTACAGTAAGACCCCGCTTAACGCGAGGGATACGTTCCAGTAAGTTGCAACGCTAAACGAAACTGCGTTAAACGAGGCAGCTTAACACGTACATACGTAAATACATTGCAACTTCGGAAAATACTGTTGGAATCTTTATCCTGGACAGGGTAACAAAACGGCGTTGAAAAATATACATAGTGTACACCGTCGCTATATAGTATGCCACAAGTATGAATACAATGAGCGATTTAGGGGAATCCCAATACTACCGCGTTATAAGCAAACGGAGCAGCGTTAAGCGGGGTCTTACTGTACCTTAATTGTGTGTCTACAACGAATGCTCTTGTTTCAAACGTACAATCTCGAACAGCATTAGTTATGGTCGCAAACAAGCCCATTAAATGTGGAATTATTAGACTTAAAGGCCGACTGAAGAGGAAAGCTCCCTCACACATAAAGGGAAGTCAGAAGGGAGTCAAAAGGCAAAAAAAAAAAAAACAGGAGGGGAGGTCAATTTTACTGAAATTAATCGATTAAACTAGAGATCAGTTGTTCAAGATCTGTTATTTTTATTTTTAGTTTTTTTGAATGCCATGCTAGTTTAGTGGGTAGTGTGCTACTAGACTATTGAGGGTCGTGGGTTCTATGCCCACCAGAGACTTTGGTCTGTGACACTATACAGAGCACATGTTCGAAGTTAGTTAGCTTGTATATAATTAGAAAATATAATTTTTAATTGTGTTGTAATTAATTTAGTTTGATTCAATGATAATGCAGTGTAATATAGAGAAGCTGGATTTGATATTTAATAAGAAATTTCCGGCTAAAATTTACCAGACTATCATAAATCTTTTAAAATTATTGCACAGAACCTATAAAAGATAGTTCGATTTTTTCTAAATAGAATTTTGTCAACTAAAATGCCAATGATAATGCAGTGTAAGTTGAATTGGCTAGCCATTATAATTAAAATTGAGCCTGTCGTGGACAAAATATGTAATCAATTTCGCATTCATCAACATTCGCATTTGCAATAAACTTTAAAACTCTATGAAATTAAATTAGCAACGTAGTCCTTAAGGATCATCCCTGTATAATTTTAATTCTCATTTGGAAAGATTCCATAGGATTTTTTTTGTTTTCTGCTGTTGGGAAATTTTGATGGCAACATGTTGCAAAGGTTTGGTTTTTTTTTGCAATCCCATTTAGTGAAATGTGCTGCTAGGTAGAGCAATAAAATCTCTGTCATAAATTAACATAAGATGACATTTCTGTTGACATTAGCGACGACACGATAATTTAGGGAGTTTATGTTTTTCTATTTTTTTCTTTTTTGCAAAATAAGCACCAAATTAAGGGTGTTTTAAATCCGGATATAAAAGAAAGTGTGGAGAGATATAGATCAGTTGCTTAGTCACACAAAAAAAGGATAACAGACCTATAAAGGTAGTTGAACTCTCATTGTGTAAGATATCCTTAAGAATTTTAAATTAATGTATAGTTTACTGAGTTTTGCCTAGGAAAATATGGTAGGATCTACCAATGTAAAGCACTTTTTTTTGATGTTTTTAAATGGTTCATGGAGGTCGCATAGAAAGCAAATTTATATGGACAAAGAAATGCCTCAAGTTATTTGAAAAAAATGTCGAACTTCGGCGAACTTCGTTCTGCTTAAAATTGATTTTTTTATTGTCCAAAAGCGCTGATGAAGTTGTAGTTTTTGTAATTGCTCCAAAACAACAAAAACTAACAGACATACGTGTTATAATTATATGGACATATGTAGTTATAAACCATCGAATTAGCCGACTTATAGGTATCTGTTAAAGGAGGGAGGATTACCACGCCCATTTTTGGTGAGTTTGTGGACATCGACTCTATGAGCTTACACTACAAATTGCATTCGCCTACGGTTACTATGTCTCTAAATATTCAATTTTAAAAGTTTGCCACGCCTACTTTTTACGGTATGGAATTTTTTAAACCATTTAAACCTGATTAGCTTTCGAACAAAAAAATTATGGTTAAAATCGGTTCAGTAGTTTAAGAGTTATTGATATCATTTGAGGAGGTAGGATTACCACGCCCATTATTGGTGAGTTTGTCGATATCGATTCTACGAACTTACACAACAAATTGCATTCGCCTACGGTTACTATGCCTCTAAATATTCAATTTTAAAAGTTTGCCACGCCTACTTTTTCTTATATCGATTTTTTAAACCATCTAAACCTGATAAGCTTTCGAACAAAAAAAGTATGATTAAAATCGGTTCAGTAGTTTAAGAGTTATATGTATCATTTAAGGAGGTAGGATTATCCACGCCCATTTTTGGTGAGTTTGTCGATAACGATTCTACGAACTTACATATCAAATTGCGTTCGTCTACGATCACTATGACTCAAAATATTCAATTTTAAAAGTTTGCCACGCCTACTTTTTCTTATATCGAAAACATCTAAACCTGATAAGCTTTCGAACAAAAAAAGAATGGTTAAAATCGGTTCAGTAGTTCAAGAGGCGTAGGTATCACTTGAAGGGGGAGGATTGTCACGCCCATTTTTATTCGTCAACGATCAATATGTATCAAAATATTCAATTTTATCGACTTGCCACGCCCCCTTAATATTTACATAACATACATAATTGGCCATTACAACCCTTCAGTCAGGATTACGACCTAGCTTCTCACACCACTTATGTTGTGTGCATTAATTTTATACATGAGTGGCAGGACCTACAGTTTAAAGTCGACTCCGAACGATAGATTTTTGAGAAGCTTTTCAAAGCAATTTTTACTGTCGCCGAAGAAATTTTTTTTTTTGTTTTGATGTCTGACCTGGGATTCGAACCCGGGCCTTTTGTCTAATAAGCCAACACACTACCCACTAGACCACGGAGACTTCTTCCCCTTAATATTTAGGGATATGAAAAATAGATGTTGTCGGATTCTCAGACTTACCCGATATGCACACAAAATTTCATGAAAATCGCTGGATACATTTCGGAGGAGTTTTACCACTAATACCGTGACACGAGATGTTTTCATGGGCAATTTCAAATTTTCGGCAGATGACTATGCTGTTGAAGTCGCCGTGGTCTAGTAGGTAGTGTGTTGGCTTATTAGACGAAAGGCCCGGGTTAGTATCTCAGGTCAGACATCAAAACGAAAAATATTTCTTGGGCGACTTCCTCTCAGTAGATTTCTGGCAAAGGCTCTGAGAGTAAAAATCTCAAAAATCTGTCGTTCGGAGTCGACTGCAGATCTCACTACTCATGTATAAAATTAACGCACACAATATAAGTGGTGTAAGAAGCGAGGTCGTATTCCTGACTGATGGTTTGTAATAGCCAATTATGTATGTATGTATGACTATGCTGTTGAAGGGTAGAGTAGAAGCTGAAACTGCGAATATCTGTTCTGCGGAAGACGGGAGTGCGAGTCTATGAAGATGGATGCCAACAAGTAGGTACATGCGGCATATTATATCTCAGATTACGGCCGATAACTATACTTTCGTTATAGTCCAGGAATTTATACATCTTGGCTTCGCTGTTGCCATAAAAAATTGTGTCAGTATGGAGATCGGACCTGTGTTTTGAATACTACCTACTACAATACAGGGGCTAAGAATATTTACATTAAAATTAAGGAAAGCTTGGGTTGGTTAGATTAGATCAGATTTTTACATTCCTATATCCACAGATCTAAACTGACTTCCATGGCTTTAGTTTAATGGCTCCAAGAGGCATTTCATATCGAAAAAAAAATTTTTTTTTCTTTAAAATTAGACCAGTTTTCTTAGCAAAAAAAAAAATGTCGTGTGACAACAATTATTGCGAGTAACGCAATTGATACGAAAGCAATTGTAACTGTCAAGGTGTCATGTCAATTCAATTGGCAACAGAGAGTATGTGTGCATATCATATTTCTTACATGGTTATCGCCTCTCACAGCTTTTAAATACAGAGCCTGTACGGATACAATGTAATTTCCTTTACACAGTCGCCTTATTTTGCAGGCGTAACGAATGTGATATTTTTTTCAGTTACAAATGGAAAAAAAAAAATAGAAAGAAAACGCTTTAAAAACATTTTAAACCAATACAAAGCGGTTCATAAGCATTAGCTAAACGGTGTTTAAAAAATGTTGTTTTTTGTGTTACTTCTAGGGGTGGAGTGTAAAGGTTCAAGAGTGTGGGTATTATTATTGTCCCTGCGGTAAAAGCATGTAGAGCGCATTTGTATTTTTTTTTCTAAACGCTTCGTTAGCAAGCAAATATACTTAAGGAATGAACAAAAAAGAAAAAAATATTAAATTATGAACGACAATTTGCTTTCATGTGCAAAAAATGATTTCTTTTTTGTATGATTTGATGTTCGATTTTTCAAAATACAATGATTTTTAATTGGATTGGTTTCAATTTTTTTCTATGCTTATATGTTCAATTGTTTGGCTTTCATAAATAATTTTTAAGAAATAAAATTTTCAAAAATTTTATTCTGTTCTAGTATACGCGCTTCATTGTTAAGGAATTAAGAAGTTTTTAATTTGATTTTACACACTAGAAGAAAGCAATAGGAGCAATAAAAACCATTAAAACAGTGCAACATAAAAGCAAATTTTCTGTGTATTTTTTTCCAACGTTAAAAATTTTCGAATTTAATTTCGAATATAAACCCAAAATGTTATTTATACAATCTACAAGAAATATTTTATCACTTTCAGTCAAAGTTTTAAAAATTTGGTATTTATATATGGTATGTTCGAATTTCGAAAATAATTAATTTTTGATATCTATGCTTACAAGAATCTTACTAAATTTTCTCTGCTTATTTTTCTAATTCGCGAACATAAGCCAAAAATTACATTTATGCAATTCAGAAGTAATATTTCATCATTTTCTGTTTTTATTTTGAAAATTTGTTAAATATTTCCAACTTTGAAATTCGAAAATAGCTAAAAACGTTATAGAAAAATTATATATTTTGGTTTTTCCATATCAGTGGTTTCTAACAAACATTTCTAGGGTTTTAGAAAATTTTCGAACTTAAGTTCGAATTTTCGAACATGAGCCAAAAACAACAGTTTTATAATTTAGAGGTAATATATCATTTCCATATTTGAAATTCGAAAATAGCTAAAAAACGTAATAGAGAAATTATATATTTTGGTTTTTTCATATCTGTGGTTTCGAAGAAACATTTCTAGGGTTTTAGAAAATTTGCGAACTTAAGTTCGAATTTTCGAACATGAGCCAAAAACAACAGTTTTATAATTTATAGGTAATATTTAATCATTTTCTAACTTAGTTTTGAAAATTTTTAAATATTTCCATATTCGAAATTCGAAAATAGCCAAAAACGTAAACGAAAATTTAATTTTTTTTCCATTTCGATAGCTGTGGACGACTCCAGGAAATATGGTAGCAAAAAATTTACTTACTTAAGTTCGAATATAATCAAATAAGTTGATATCTAATCAGTTTCGAATATTCAAATTTCGAAAATGGCAGAATGTTGAAAATTTTATTTCAAAACTGTTTAAATTTTATATCCTTTATACCACTGCTACTACTTGGTGGCATAAATTTTTAACACTTCTCTGACTTGAATTCTATTGTTCTTTTCTTGTTTTGTTTTACATTTCGTCCTTTTCTTTTCATTTAAACTTTGTTTATTGTTGTTTTTATTGTCCCTAGTATTTAAATACATACACAAAGTCACATAAGCTTTGCATTTAAAATTTTCAAATTGCATTTTCCAAACACACAAAAAGCAGCTATAACAACTGAATGGCATAGGACAAGGAAAATGGAACAGGGAAACTTCTCATCCATACAAATTAAAATCATAAAAAAAAGAACAAAAACAACTCTTCTACTAGATTTTCATTATAAAAGAAAAAAATACAACAAAAGGGTGAGTTAAGCCATAACACAGGACCAAAATACTAGCACATGCATACGCACAGACTCATTTTCTTGTTAGAACAACTACAGAACTTGGCAACGGACGATTATATTGAGGAAATGGTTTGTCATGCATATAGAGACGAGACAGTATATCAGGCAGTAGCAGTAGCAGCACAAGCAGTAAGCGCCAGTTTAATAGAGTTAAAGGCAAGGCCTGGAGAATGGGAACACACACATCATTGCCTTTGAATTATTTGTTAAATAGTGTAGAGTACACTGAGAAAAATATATTTTGGATGGAAATTTATGAAATAAGTCTCCAAAATCCTGGGAATGGTTGTATTTAATAACACACGGGACGGCTGCCGGTCTAACCTAACCTAACCTAACCTAGTTTGACCTTTGACCTTTAGAGTTTTTTTCGTTTTTATTTACAAGGTTTATGGTAAATGAACATGGAATTTTGTTGTAATTTTTTTTTTTAATTTGACGTTTGACCTTTTATGGTCTTTCTTTTGGTTTTAAATGGGATTTAACCATCAGGAAACCATTTTCCTTTGGCTTTCACAATAATTTTTCTCTCAGTGTTTAAACTAGTAACGCGTGTCATATATTATGATGAGTGATGCTAAAGGACATTATCAGGCACACGCGTTAACATGACAACAGACACGCAACTCAGGTGGTGAACCAGAAATGAGAATGTACAATAAAATCGAACAGAAACCGGTAGAGAATAGAGAAATACTTATGGAAACAAGTTTTGGCAAAAGAAAAACAATAAAGAGAGAAGGAAAGAAAGAAGAAGACAAAAAGTGATATTAAAGAAAAACCATGGAAAATATTTTTCCAATATTGCAAAGAGAATAAGAATTTTTGCTAAAAAGCAAAAGAGAAGGAAAACTACAATTTTCCTCTGTGCTTGAAAGGGAAAAAAGGGTGTGTTTGTTATGAATTTTAAGGGGTTGTTTGTAAGGACTCTCTTTGGTTAATAATTTATGCTCTTTTCCAATTTGATTTTCTGAAAATGGACAACACGAGAGAGAGAACTAAAACAAGAGAGAGAGAGAGAGTCCTGTTTTTAAATGCTGCTGCTGCTAAAAAAAATTTATTTTCAAGTCTATATGCTTTTGGAATTTTTATCCTGTCCACATATCGTTATAAATCGGCAAACCATAAGGATCGTCGGTCTCAGTCGTATGTGTTCGTTTGTTGCTTTCGTTCGTTAATTTTTCGAGAACATTCAGTTGTAACCTTTAGTTTTTGGACTCCTCTTGCACTACATTTTCTTTATAAAAAAAATAATAAAAAATATAAAAAAACAACAACAACAACAACAAAATCTACTACAACAACAACAACAAAAGAATATTTTGTTTAGTTATTTTTTTTCTAACTTTAATTGAGTGCGTGTGTGTAAGATTTTTACAAATTCAGTTACAAGTTTGTTGTTTTGTTTTGCAAAAATAAATTCTTAAAACTTTGGTTGATTTTTTTTACATAAACATTCAGTTAAAAATTTTATAAACAAATTAAGTAGACAATAAAAAGTAATTAATCAAAAGGAAATTGCCGGCTTTTTTTTTAAATTAAAAAAAAAAGGACTCCACCTCGCTAACGACGGTTATAAGGCAGCAGCAGAATATTAAAGAAATTTTTTTTCCTTACCTCGGCATACGGGTCATTTGCAATATTTTTTTATAACAAAAAAAAAAAACAAAAAAACAACAACAACAACAAAATCACTTTTCATAACAATGTTTTAAAAGAAAATTGTTAAAAAGTCTAAGCCAAAAGCCAAAAAAAAAAGAAAAATTTATTAAAAAAATTTTTTAAGAAATTTAGTTGAAAATTTTAAAGAAATTTTAACGCCAATAACAAAAAAAAAAAAAAAAAAGAAAAAACAAAAACGTTATTATACTTAAAAAAAAAATTAAGTGGTCTCTCTAGTCAAATATTTTGTTTGTTAACCAAAAATTAAAACAATTAACAACTTTTTTTAAATAAAAATTTGTTAAAAAGAATTTTTTTTTTCTTCAAAAATTGGATTCGATTTCTTTTTTAAAAGGAAAACTTTAAAGGACTGCAAGAAAAAATCAAAGCAAAACTCAAAAGGAGGAAGTAAGTATAAAAAAAAATTTTGAAAAAATTTTGTAATAAAAAGAAACAATATGGAATGGAACAATTTAAAATTAAAAACGAAAATCAATTGAATATAAAAAAAAATTCATTTAAAAAAAATGTTTTCTTTGAAAGAAACAAAATGGAATGGAATTTTGAAATGAAAAATTTTGTAATGAAAAGAAACAATATGGAATGGAACAATTTAAAATTAAAAATTAAAATCAATTGAATATAAAAAAAAATTCTTAATTAAAAAAATTCATTTAAAAAAATTTGTTTTCTTTGAAAGAATCAAAATGGAATGGAATTTTGAAATTTCCACTAAGAAGAAAAAATTTTCAAATTAAAATTGGCCTCAAAATGAAGTGGAAGGGAACAGAATAAAACCAAACTTGAATAAAATTAAAATTAAATTTAAAAATATTATGAATTAACAATAGAAAAAGAAATGGAAAAAATAAAACTTTTCCAATAGAAACGAAATGGAATAGAACAAAAACCTCAAACTAGCTGAAATAAAATCTAATGAATTGAAAAAATTCAATTGTAAGTAAGAAAGAAAAAAAAATTAAGGTACAAAATGCAATGAAACATACTTAAATGTTTATTACAAAGCGAAATAAATGAAACAAAACACAACAAAATAATAATATTGAGGAATTCGAACTTAGTAGAAGTATATTTTACATAAAATTAAAAAAAAAAAAAAAGATTGAAGGGAAACAAAATGGCGCAAAGCAATTTAATAAAGATTGAATTTTATTGATTTACTGGATACAAACTTTTTTATTTGGAAATAGATTTGTAATTTGTATTACGAAGAAACGATATGGAATGGAATAGTACTTCGGAAATGATTTTAAAAATAAGACAATTTCAGTTAGAAAACATAAAAATTTTAAAGAAACGTAATGGAATGAAACTAGTGAACAAATTTAAATGAATTATTTGAATTCTTTAAGTTTTTTAACTTCATTTTTAATTGAAAAAATTTGCATTTAAAAATTAGTAGAAGTATTCAAAGGAACAAAATGGCATGGAACTATGAAAAACTGCTGGTAAATTGTAACATTATAACGTTATGTGTGAACTACATTGAATGAATGAATGTTCCTTCCAATAAACTTTCGAGACCATTTTGTACTAGACAAACAATCTCTTTTTCCCGATGCAATGGATTTTCTACAGTCATACCAGAGCGCCAGACGCAACCACAGGTTGAGAAATGAATTTTATCGCTGAAAAAAATTTTGTACAAAAACTCTGAACTAAAGGACTGTGACTTTAACACCCAATCATCATATCTACACGTTGTAAATGTCAGCCAGATTTAATTCTTCCTTGAATTATGGTTTATAAGAAAGGAGGCGCAAATTTAAATGCACAAAGATCCCAAAAAGAGGCTCAATTTCTGGGAATCGCGAGAACTCGACATATTTGTAAGACACGTCACCACATCTCTGAAGTAGAAATGATATTTTTGATCATGCTTACTCTGAAATTATGATTACATCGGACCACATTAGCAACGTTTTAAAATTCTTTTTACTTCTTAATAATTTTTTTTATTATTTTTTATTTATTTTATTTATTATTTAATTATGTCGTTGATATTTACCTTGTAATACGCGAAAACTAATCATATTCGATTAACCACTTGTGTGATGTAGTTTTCAGAAATTTATAAGCGGTTGCTAAGGGATTATTTAACAGCAGATAAACTTGTCTGATCAGCGGTTTTAAAACACCTCTGCTAGCAGAAACTAAAATAATTTTAACCTGTTTACGCTTAAATGGATGACTGGACTTAAAGACTACGTTAAAAACCTTTTTTTTTTTTTGAAAACACTGAATATTACAATCCTTCCGGTCAATAATGGAAAATAATTTCATTCAAATGGCTAGGCAAAAAATAAAAAATTATTTTTTTTTATTAATTTATTTATTAGGTTAACGAGTAATTTAATTTAATTTTAACATTTCGGATAAAGGAAATTGTTGGAATTTACTAAAAATCCTAGGAGACATCCTCAAAAGTATGCTCCAAAAAAAAAAAGAATATGCAACAAAAATTTTTATAATTTAAAATTGTATTGAACTAATCTTATTAATATAAACTAATATGCTTGTAATAATTATTCATACATATGCTAACATTTATTTAGAAATTGTTTGAAATACAAATTTTTTAATTATTTTTTTTGTATAAAATTTTTTTAGAATTTTTTTTTATTTAATTTTTTGGAAAATTCTCTCACTTTACCAACGATATTCACACGAAAAAAAATCAAATTTTGCTTTAAAAATGTATCCTTTTATGGCAAGAAAACTAATTTTTTTTATCTATTCATTGAAAAGCATACAAAAAAACGTCTTCCTATCAAACATCCCCAAAAAATATGCCATGAAAAACAAAAAACAGAAAATTAAACAAAACTCTTCTAATGCTTATTTACTTATACACATACACACTCGAAATAATCAATATACGACGAGCTGTGCTCCATAACAACACTCAACAACAATAATAGACAAGGAAAATACAAAAATAACAACAACAGCAACAACACTAACAATCATAATGGATTTAAACATTTTGCTAAGAGTATTTATTTGATAATGGCTCTTCTCTCGCTCTATATTTAACTCCCATGTATCTCGAAATAAAATTTTATTCTCTTGTATTGAGTAATCGGCAACAAAAACAACAACAGAAACAAAAAAAAAGTAAAAAAGTGCGTGTGTATTACAATATTACTATTTCATTTAGAATGCCAGTAAAAGAGAGCGAGAGAGGGGAAAGGGGAGGGGGGGGTTATATAGAAACAATATATAGCCGGCGTCAAACATACTACCACAAAATAAAAAATAACTTTAAACACAGGCACACTTGCACACACCATGCCCAAATAAATAAAATAAATACTAGAGAACGCAGGGTAGATTTTTGTTCCTTGTGTGCGCGTGTGTGTGTAGTAGCAGTAGTAGGGGAGCAGGGAGAGTAAAAGCTACACACAGCTTCCTGTATTTTTGTTGAACCCCAAAATTGAAACTATTACGTGGCTCTCCCCCATTAAGAGTATTTGAATTTGAGATCTCTTCTGGTATTAAGTTTATTTATAAGTGTTTGCGTGCTTGTGTGTGTGTGTGTGTAAGTGTTTTATTTTGTTGTGTTGTGTATATTAAAGTTATGGAGAGCTATTGTAAGGGGAGACTTACATGAGTTCAAAAGAGAGTTGCTTAGACAAAACAATAACAATTTATAGAGATTTTTTTTCGTTGTTGTTGTGTATGTACAAATGAAAACAATGGCTGCATTATGAAATTAAATAAAAATAACAACAACAACAACAACAACTATGTAAACAAGTAAAACAGACAAGTGTAAAACAGTCAAACATGGTAACTCAACAAAGTTGTAGAATAGATAGCGCATTTACACATCTGTGTACGTGTATAGCGTGTATAGCGTAATAATAAACGTGGGGGGTTTTTGAATTGTAATTTTATTAAACAATAGGGGCAAATAAAAATTTCTTCAATATTGAAAATTACAAAAAACAATTCTTTTTTTTTCTTTAGGGAAATTATTTATAATCAAAAGAATAAATAAAAAAAAAATTTCAAAACTATTTTTACATTAAAAAATTGCTATTTTTTAACCCCTACCCCCTAAAGACATATAAAAAAAATCGAACATTTCTTTAATAATCAGCAATTACTACCAGAAAATATTTAAATATTTCATCGGTTATTGATTTATTAAATGATTAGCAAGCTATTATTAAAAAAACAATAAGGTTTTGTATGTTAATGGCATTCCTTAACGAACATTTTGAAAATATGTCCCTCTATTCTGTCTTATACTTAGTCTATTATAGAAAATGACAGCTGCTGTAAAGTGTATAAACAAGATGTTAACAGCTGTTTAGCATAATAAATTATGATAATGTTGGTTTTAGCTTTTAATAGATTCCATTATTCATTGTTTTGTTGAAATTTCAAAAGCAATTCTCGATATTTTCTTTTCTTATTAAAATTTTTGCTTATGAAAATATAAAATACATAAAAAACTTCAAACATATAAATCTAAATTTCAAATTTAATTAATTTACAAAAAAATTATTTATAAAATAATAGCTAACGGAATCATTTTCAAAGGAAATCGAATAGTTATCGAAAAATTCTCTTTAGTAAATAAATATTTCTACTGAATAATCTAAACTAAATTGTAGTTTTGAAAAATTTTATTTTCAGTAGAACAGAAAATTATAGTTATCGAAAATTTCTAAAAAAAATTGTAGTTATCGATAATTTTTATAGCAAAGTATAGTTGTCGATACTCTTCCATAGAAAATCCATAGTTATCGTTAAAATTAGAAAAACAGTTAATGAAAATTACTAAAAATAATTATAATTATCGATAATTTGTAAAAGATATTATAGTTATTTATGATTTCAATAGAAAATTGAAGTTTTCAGTTATAGAAAATTAAAATAGAAAATTTCTCCATAAAAAAAATAACAATTATTGTAAATTTTCCATAAAAAAATTATAGTTATCGATAATTTTTTATTAAAAAATTACAGTTATCAATAATATTATAAAAAGCCAATCGATTATTTCCTATGGGAAATTAATTTCTAATATTAAAATTATAGTTATCAATCGTTTTCAATAGAACAGAAAATTATAGTTATCGAAAAATTCTAAAAAAAAAATTTTAGTTATCGATAATTTTTATAGCAAACTATAGTTGTCAATTCTCTTCCATAGAAAATTATAGTTATCGATAAAATTAGAAAAACAGTTAATGGAAATTTTCGAAAATAATTTTAGTTATCGATAATTTCATCAGTCAATTTTGTATAGAAAATTCAAATAGGAAATTTCTTCATAGAAAAAAATAATAGCTACTGAAAATTTTTCATACAGAAATTATGGTTGTCGATAATTTTTTATAAAAAATTTATAGCTATCGATAAAATTAGAAAAGCAGATCGATAATTTCCTATGGAAAATGAATTTCTAATATCAAAATTGTAGTTAACGATCATTTTCTATAATAATTATAGTTATCGAAAAAAATTAGAAAAACAGTTATCGATAACTTTCTATAGAAAATTGTAATTACTGATACTATTCTATAGAAAATTACAGTTATCGATAAAATTAGAAAATCAGTTATATATAAAAAATAAATTTATAGTTATCGATTACTTTCTATAAAAATTGTAATTATCGATAAAATTAGAAAATTTTCTATATACATAATATATTATTTGCCATAGAAAATTAATAATCGTTTACCATTTATAAAAAATTATAGTTATCGATGACAACAGTTATTAAAAATTTCTAAAAAAAAATTATAGTTATCGACAATATCTTACAGAAAATTATAGTTGATAAATATTATAGTTTTTATTTTGTGGAAAATTAAAATTAACGGTAAAATTAGAAAATCGGTTATCGATAAAAAACTGTAGAAATTGAATTTATAAAATAAAAATTATAGTTATCGATTAAATTAGTTCAACTTATGATTGTCGGGTAAATGGCTTATAGATTACTGCTGTTATAGAAAACTTTTCTATAGAAAACTAAAGTAATCGAAAATTTTGTACAATAAAGAAGAACGCAATTTTTCTCTTTAGCAAATTATAGTTATTGAAATATAATTTTTTAAGAAATTTAAGTTATCGATAAAGTGTTTATAGATTTTTGATTTCCTTCTAAATGTTTTCTAAAGATAAATATATTTATCGAACATTTTATATTGTAAATAATAGTTATCGATAGATTTTGGTTAAAAAAAAAATGTTGTTATCGAGAAATGTTTATAAAAAAAATTTAAGTTTTTACAGAATGTTAAAAATATTAAACTATTGCCCTTGAAAATTATCGATATCGATATCAAGTTATCGATAACTTTTCAAAAATAAATTTCTAAAAGTTTACTATGGAAAATTGGAGTTTATGGAATTTTTTTTATAGAAAATTATAGCTATTGTTAAAGATTCCATTGACGAAATAATCGGAAAGAAGTTATCGAAAGAAACCTTTAGTTATCGAAATCTTTCCTTTAGAAAAATTTAGTTTTCAAGTAATATTTATTTGATTATTATAAGATAATTATAATTATTTAAGAAACGCTATTGAAAATAACATTTATCGATATCTTTTTCCATATTAAAACCAGTGTAAAATATTAAAATTCATAGATTTTTTATATTCTAATTTTGTAATAAATTTTCAGGCTTTAGTAGTTAATGGAACTCCTTTGTTAATGAAAAAAATTTATAAATTTTCAATCACGATATTATTCTTGAAACAAACGTGTTTGATTATAACAAAAAAAAAAAGGAGCACAATTTTTAAATTATGTCACGTGTTTTTGTAATTAGCCTGTTATGCATATACAATTTCATTTAAAATGTTTTTGTTTTTATGTTTTTTGTGCCATAATTTTAATAAAAAACCCTTGACAAAAACACTTCAATACTTCAAAATGACGTTGACTGCTGGCTGGCTGGCTGGCAGTCTGTCTGTTGTTGTATTGTGGCTGTATATTTAGCATGTTGCATGTTTATGCACTGCACGGCAACAACAAAATTGAACATTTACCTTAAAAAAAACAAAAAAGACAGCTAAACACACCCACACATACACTTACTTATACCAAAGAAAAGTAAAGAGAAGGAGGAGAGAAGTGGCATGAAGATATATTTTTCTTTTCCGTACAAGGGGGTGCAAATGAGAAGAAAAAAACCCAGAAAAACACTAAAAAAATGAGGTCAAATAAAAATAAATACAAAAAACAAAACAACACAAGAAAATATACAAGTTTAGTTGGTTGTATGTGTGTGTGTGTGTGTATAAGTAAGCTAAACAAAAAAAGCCAACCATACATTGTAAAACAAAAAAGTGTCAATTACATGTGGTGTAAGCAAAGGCAAAGAGTATAATAGAACATACACAAACACAAAGAAAGGCTGGCACACACACCCATTCTCTTATACACTTAATAATTAAAAAGACACTGTCTCTTGGTTTTCTTTTTTGCCCTGCTTTATAGCTAAACCGTTACACATACATTTGCATTTGAGAGCGCATACAGCAAAGAGTGCTGTTGTTGTTGTGCTTGTTTTCCATTTTCTTGCCTTTATTTAATATCTCTTTGGGTGTGTACCAGTCACAGCTTTTTATGTGTAATTTTTTTGTTATACACAAAAAATAAAAACAGAGACACGCAAAAACAACAACAACAACAAAAAAAGGACACAAAATATTGTGTCTTATATTTCTTGTTATTATCCTTACATGTTTACGTGTATAAGTCTGTAGATGTTTTTTTGCTCTCTTCTTATGTTTTTAAAGGCGGCCGGCTCTTTTTTTTTTTTGTTTATGTTCATTGAACTCAATGTGTTTAACACTCAATTTGAACTTTGACAGAGGGTATAACGTACATATTTACATATTTCTACAGCAGACTGCTGTTTGCTTGCTTATGTATGTGTGTGTGTGTGTATAATTCTAACTCTTGTAACGGTTTTCAAATATGTGTGACTTTTGTTTTAAGTGTTATTCCCTGGCATATTGAATTTCTTATAAGAATTGTTTGCTGTTTTTTCGCTTTTTTTTTCTTTGTAACACAGTGTCAATAAAACAGCTGTAATAAACGAGGGTGCTTTTGAAAGTTTAGGGCATAAAACAAAACGGTATTTGTAATAAATTTAGCAAAGTTTCATTTTGAACTTTGAGGGTAATAAGCAAATTGTTGAAATATTATAGAATTTTTTAGTTCCTATAGAAAATATTGAAAAACCTTTTACAAAAAATATCGACAAACTTTTTATCGTTATAATTGCAATAAAAGACATCGATAAATGTGTCGATAAGAAATTTGAAAATTACGATAAAAAATATAAATAGAAATTTTCGATTATGATATCGAATAATCGATAATATCGAATAATTTCTATAGGAATTATCTATTAATTTCTACAGAAAATGTCGATTAATTTCTATAGAAAATATCGAATAATTTCTATAGAAAATATCGAATAATTTCTATAGAAAATATCGATTAATTTCTATTGAAAATATCGATTAATTTCTATAGAAAATATCGAATAATTTCTATGGAAAATTTTGATTAGTTTCTACAGAAAACGTGGATTAATTTCCACAGAAAATGTCGATTAATTTCTATAGTAAATGTCGATTAATTTCTATAGGAAATGTCGACTAATTTCTATAGTAAATGTCGATTAATTTCTATAGGAAATGTCCATTAATTTCTATAGAAAATGTCGATTAATTTCTATAGAAAATATCGAATAATTTCTATAGAAAATATCGAATAATTTCTATAGAAAATATCGAATAATTTCTATAGAAAATATCGAATAATTTCTATAGAAAATATCGAATAATTTCTATAGAAAATATCGAATAATTTCTATAGAAAATATCGAATAATTTCTATAGAAAATGTCGATTAATTTTTACAGAAAATTTCGATAAGATCGATTAATTTGTAAAGAAAATTTCGATAATATTGATATATTTGTATCGGTACCGTTTATCAATATTATTTATTATAATCTATATCTATATAATATTATCTATATTATAATAGATATATTTTCAATAGAAAATATCGATAAATACTCTAATAAAATATTGATTTAAATATATTTTCTTTAGAAAATATTAATAAAAAAATATATTCGATAAGTATTTTAAAAAAATAATGAAAGTTATGAAGAGATTGTGTAAATATTTGAAACTTTCCAAAAGATTATGTTATCGAAACTTTTTTTTTATAAAAATTTGTTGTTATCAATAAATATTTAATAAAAATAGTTATTGTTATAGAAAAATTTTATATAAAAATTTTGAATTATCGACATTTGTTCTATAAATGTGCTGAAATTTCAATAGAAAATTGTAGTTATCGAAAGATTTTCAAATACTTTTTTTAATTGAAAATTATAGTTATCGGAAAAATATTCGTTACCGAATTAAAATTAAAAATCCTAAAAAATTTAATTTAAAGGTGTAATTAAGAAAAAAATTGCAATTAGTTTTATCAATGTGAAGTTATCGAAATTTGTTTCGTTTATATTATCTTCAATCTCACAACAACAAATCTTAATTAAAGCCTGTCAAAACCTTACATTACCTTCCATATGATGTCCGAAAACTCTTTTGCTTATCTCAGCTTTATTGTGCTGAAAATATGCTTTAAAATGCGAAACAATCGATGTCAGCATTTTGCAGGGGTTGTTATTAAAGATTTTCTAATGGATAATAAATGACCACCGTTGGTATTTACTCATTCATCACGTGTGTGAGTATGAGAATGAGTTTTTAATTTTATTAAAACACTGTCAAGAAAAAAGAAAAACAAATATTGCCTGCCAACCTGGCTGGCTAGCTGGCTAGCCTGCCAAAGACAGAAAAATAAAATTCGAGTTTTTCTACAACATTTAGAGAGGGGATGGTTTTCTAAACTAAACATTTTAGATATGTAGGCCTGGCTGGCATAAATGGGAAATACGCGCGGGTCATTGAACTGTGTTTTGCCCTGTTTTACCCTTAAATTCTTCTATGATTTCAATAAGGCGGTAATATTTGATGAGCGAAATAATTGTTGCAGCTAGAATTCAAATTGGAAATGATAGGCCAGACTGGAAATTTTCCAAGCTGTAAGTCATGCCATTGAAACGAGAAGGAGGGATAACATTCGTATACTTTTAGATAGTAAAGCGGCACTTATAAGCCTTCAATCGATAACGATCATATCAAATATAGTATGGCAAAATCGGGCAGAAATTTATGTTTAACCCTTTGACGGATACTGACGTTTATAGACGTCATAATAAGGGGGACATGACGCTTATACACGTCATAAATTGTATTTTGCCAAAAATCGGAGATACAGCAAGTGTCCCACAGGAAGGCCTCCTAAAATGTTGGTGTCCGTCAAAGGGTTAACAAGCTTGAATCCATTCTTTGGAAGTACAAAAAGACTTGGGAAAGAAATACATAGGAATTTTGCCTTTGATTGGCGTAATTCTGCCGATCAACTTCGGGTTAAAAAGTTTCTAATCTCTAACAGTAGAATCTAGGAAAAGCTGCTTTTGTCAAAAGAGAACTTTGCAACAAAAATGGATCATCCTGAATCCAAGGCAGCCTTAGGTACCACTTTAATAAAATTTTACCTCTCTGAGCCCAACATCTATTTGAGAGTCCACACAAAAGTCTGTGTGATAGCCTACATTCGTTACACAGAGGCTTCATCTTCTAGGTTGAGGTAACGGAAAATGGAAACGTGATTATAGGGCGACAAAATCTAATGCGACAATACGTGTAGATTTACTGGGAACCATTCAGATAGCCTTGTATGACGAGAGATCCTATAACACACAACAATCTTTTTAAACAAACGCCATTGTCGCGTTCTCCGTTGGAGAGCCCAAAGCCGACTTTTTGTGGTGGCCTATACTCATTGCGCACAGGTTTCATCTCCTAGGTTGAGGTAACAGAAAATGGAATGGAAAAACGAGATTATAGGGCGACAAAATCTAATGAGACAACACGTGTCGATTTACTGGGTACCATTCAGGTAGCCTTGTATGACGAATAGGTGGCATTTTAGGCACCTTTTCTTTATATATGGGGCCTATAATTTCAAGAAGTCGCCGTGGTCTAGTAGGTAGTGTGTTGGCTTATTAGACGAAAGGCCCGGGTTCGTATCCCAGGTCAGACATCAAAACGAAAAATATTTCTTCGGCGACTTCCTCTCAGCAGATTTCTGGCAAAGACTCTGAGAGTAAAAATTGCCATGAAAAGCTTCTCAAAAATCTGTCGTTCGGAGTCGACTTTAAACTGTAGGTCCCGCCACTCATGTATGAAATTAACGCACACAACATAAGTGGTGTGAGAAGCTAGGTCGTAATCCTGACTGAAGGGTTGTAATGGCCAATTATGTATGATTACACCCTTTGCATAGGCAATAACAACTACTAGACAATTGTTCGCCGGATCTCTGTAACGGAGAACCACGATTACTCTTCTCAAACACATCGCGTCTTCACACAAGACTGACTGAACTTTTACTACTCCCTCTCTCGTCTGCTTTGCCTTGCCTTTTTTATGGTAGGGCAAACAGTTATAAAGGCAAACGTTCAGGACATCGCCTTGTCGAAATTTCTGTCATGGCGGTCAGCACAAATATGGCTAAAGTACACAGGCCTGGCTAGGTCGTAATCGTGACGGAAGGGTTGTAATGGCCAATTATGTATGTATGTATGATTTCAAAAGGTCCTATAACACACAAAAATTTGCTTAAACAAACGCAATTGTCGGGTTCTTTGTCTGAGAGCCCAAAGCCTACTTTTTGTGATGGCTTGCACTTGTCAAAAAGAGGCTTCACGACCTTGGAGACATTTTCATGACAGTGCTTAAGTGGTGGACCCTTAAAATTTTGACTTAAGACCTTTAAAGGCTATATATACATTATGGAGTTAATGCAACAGAATTTGCGTTTGCTATGAAGAAAAACCACGACTTAATATATCAGGACTTTGCTTATTGACCACAAGCGAATAGCAGGATAGGATACTCTGATATTGTAAAGAAATGTACAACTTTAAGGAAAGAGGGGCATTAATTTTTGACAGTGTTTACCGTGGCAAGAGTATTCTGAAATAGTTTTTCAATTGAAATAAAAACGAACATCATGAAAACTTAAAAAACTATTCAGAGAATGCTTTGCGTTCATTCACTTATCCTTTATCCTTTCCATATCACTTAAATGGCGGTAGTAAATAAGTCTAAGAATTGTTATTGAATTTTTCTTTTCAGTGTGCTAAGTAGGCATTGTTAACTTTGCAGGATAAATAAGAACATTGAAAGGTAAACAGAGGATAACAACAGGGTTGATCTTTCAAGCAATTGGAAATTTTTGCAATTTTGCAATTTTGCATATGCTTTCAAGGGATTAAAAAAAGCAATAAATAAGACTTATGATGACGGAGTATTTTTTTTTATAATCAAACAGTTTAAGGGGAATATTATTTGAAATTAATATGAAAAAAAGGGTATAGGGTGTTTCATAAAACATTATTTTTAATGATAAATGATTAACGAATTAATTTTTATTTTTTTTCGAATTTATTTGCAGATCTTAAAAATATATAAAGTAAGCAATCGAGCAGCTATTATTGTACACCAAGTGAGAAATAAATTTAAAAAAACAAAAAAAATAAATTATAAAAATATTTAAATTTAATTAAAAAACAAAAATAATTCCAAGAAAAATCTTGCAAATCAACACCACCAAAGAAAACCAACTATTACAGAGCTAAACAACAACAAAACAAAAAAATAACGAATTATTTAAATTTAAAAAATAATAAATAAAAAAATAAAAAAATTATTTTTACTTACATAACCTCAAAACAGAAGAAAATTAATCCCTGAAAAGAAAGAGAAAAAAAACAAAATTGAGGTTAAAAAAAATCAAATGTTCCATATATTTAAAACAAACAAAAATACAACTACAACAACAACAACAACAAATAAAAAAAATTTATAAAATTTAATAATTTAGTCAAATAATTTATGCTAAATAAATAAAAAACAAAACTTTTTGCATTTTTGCAATTTTATATTAAAAAAAAACAAAAAATAACAAAAAAATCCCAAAAAAATAAAGAAAAAATATAAAAAAATAAATAAAAAATAAAAATAAATCATTAGTAAAATTTACTCTTTTAACTTTTATTAAAACGAATAAAAAAAAATAATAAAAAAAAATTAAAAAAAAATTTTAAAGAAATCTTAACTCATGATCTAAACCAAACCTTTAGATCTAAAACTCCCCCAAAGAACAAGAACATTCAAACAAAAAACCCAAAAAAACTACGCTTTTAAATTAAAAACAAACAAAAAAAAATTATTAAAAAAAAAACTCTTCTTAAATAAAAAATAAAAAACAAAAACAACATTTTGTGCTAAGCGCAATCAAAGCTTTTTTAAAAAAAGAAAATCCAAAACAAAAAAAAAAAAAACTCTCTCTTAATTTAAGAAAAAAAGTTGACCAAACTTAATTTCCCAAAAAAAAAACGCGGCTCATTGAAAAGCGGCTTTAATTGTCTTTGTTTGGTTTTGGTACCACAAAATAATTTTTTAAACGCACAATACAACACACACCAAACCGTTTATCGTAAATAAATAGGCTCCGTGAGAACAATAAACAGCTTCAAAATTACTCTCCAACAGCAAAGACAACAGCAACAACTACAACAACGATTTAAGATGACCAATGCCATGGATATTGTAAAGAATGGTGGCAGCACCAATGGTTCAGTCGATGGCAATTCGGATGAATCGCGCACCAATTTGATTGTTAACTATTTGCCGCAAACCATGACTCAAGAGGAGATGCGTTCTCTATTCTCGAGCATTGGTGAATTGGAGAGTTGCAAGCTGGTGCGCGATAAAGTCTCAGGTAATTTGGGTAAATATGCTTCTTCTTTTCTTTATCACTTTTTAAAATATACTATTTAAATTAATAATAAGGTGTAGTAAAAAGGTATCCATGTTTCTTCCAAAGTCAGATATTTGAGAGAAAATTTTTTTTATTTTTGTTCAACCAACAATCAGAGGATGACTCCTACTCATAGGTTGAAAGACGAAGCGAAGAAGGTAGATAAGTATGTCAAAGTGATTTTTCACTCAAGGGGTTTGAACGGACTTAATTGAGGCCACATAGCGCTTATTGTGGTACCGTAGTTTTTCATTTTTATACCCTAAGTCGCCGTAGTCTAGTAGGTAGTGTGTTGGCTTATTAGACGAAAGGCCCAGGTTCGAATCCCTGGTCAGACATCAAAACGAAAAATATTTCTTTGGCGACTTCCTCTCAGCAGATTTCTGACAAAAACTCTGAGAGTAAAAATTGCCATGAAAAGCTTCTCAAAAATCTGTCGTTCGGAGTCGACTTTAAATTGTAGGTCCCGCCACTCATGTATAAAATTAACGCACACAACATAAGTGGTGTGAGAAGCTAGGTCGTAATCCTGACTTTAGGGTTGTAATGGCCAATTATGTATGTACCCTAATTCCGGAATTACTCGCAACTTTCGATGAAGCAACTCAGAGTGCCAATATAAAACATGTCAGTTCAACCATTTTTTCCCGACAAAGCTGGCACCCAAGTGTCTCCTACTCCTTAGATATAACACTGGGTAAAGTGAAGTCCCATTCTCCTCTTTATCTCTTCTACAGCTCCTGCCAAAATCTTTCACAACTTGAAAAATGCACTTTGCATGCATGTTCTTAATGCAACAATGCGGAGTTGGCTTCTTTGGACTTAAAAGAGAGTTAAAGTGTGCTCTGCGTTATCTCAAGTCGACACTCCTCTTAATTCTCCGAAATTATACACCGACTCGCTGAACTTAGAGGGTTTCCGATGTGATCTGCTGAAAAGAATCTCTATAGCTTCTGCAGAAATCGTTCCAATGCCTTTACATGCATGCTCCTAATGCAACAATGCGGAGTTGGCTTCTTTTGACTTTAAACAGAGTTAAAGTGTGCTCTGCGTTATCTCAAGTCGACACTCCTCTTAATTCTCCGAAATTATACACCGACTCGCTGAACTTAGAGGGTTTACCTTATGATCTGCTCAAAAGAATCTGTGCAGCTTCTGCCGATCACTCATTTGGCCCTATGCATGCATGCTCTTAATGCAACAATGCGGAGTTGGCTTCTTTGGACTTTAAACAGAGTTAAAGTACGCTCTGCGTTATATCTAGTCGACACTTCTCCGAATCCTGAGGACTCGCAATGATCTGCTCAAAAGAATGCCCATGACGCTGAAGATTGGGAATAAATTCCTATCCATTGCTAGACTTTCCTAGATAAAATGCAGTCCGGAAAGGGCTGCATCTTCAACACTCTTTTTTTCTCTCTCTCTCCACTGCACGGTCACTATGTCGTCCCTATTGGCAAGTGTCTGCCAGGCATGCATTTACACCCAAAAGCAGCACAAGGTTCCAGTTTAGCTAAGTTTTCTATTAGAAAAATATTAAATTTTTCTTTTTACTACCCCTTATATTAAATACTTATAAAAACTAAAATAAAAGATTGCCAATTCAGGTCCCAGCTCCCCCCTAAAGGGCACTTACTTTGGTCTAAGCTTTATGGTTCTACTATATAGACATCTTGTCCCCCTTATAACCTAGTCTATTAGAAAATAGAAAAATTTAATTTTTGTTTTTTTTATAAAACATTTCAAGATTTTTATTTATTTTTTCACTTTCAGTGTTGCCAGCCTCATTGACCGCTTTAAATCCAGCATTACAGCAAGGTAAGTGTTACAAAATGGTTGTACGGGGCAATTGAAAGGATGTTGGAAAGAAGCCTAAACAAAATTTCTTTCAGTAGGCCAAAGCTTGGGCTATGGTTTCGTTAACTATGTACGTCCCGAGGATGCTGAGAAGGCGGTCAACACTTTAAATGGTTTGCGTTTACAAAATAAAGTGATTAAAGTATCATACGCCCGTCCAAGTTCGGAATCGATAAAGGGTGCTAATTTATATGTATCGGGTCTTCCCAAAAATCTATCACAACCAGACTTGGAATCATTATTTGCACCGTATGGCAAAATAATAACATCTCGTATACTCTGTGATAATATATCGGGTAAGGGGCTAGGCTAAGCCACAAAAAAAGTAAATTATTTTCTTTTCAATTTATTTTGAATTTTAATTTTAATGTTTAATATTTTTCTAATTTAATTTATAATTTATTTTTTATTAATTTCATTTATTCAATTTATTATTCAATTTTATTTCATTTCGTTTTAGTTAAGGACGCATTACAAAGAAATTTATTAAAAGAATTCGGTATGTTTCGTTTTTTTTTGTTTTTATTTCAAACATTTTCTATAAATTGTTAGTGTTTTTTATATTTTTATTGTTTTTAATTTAAATTGTTTTTTTTAGTAATAAATGAAATAAAAATTAAATTAATTAAATTACAGAAAATATCGAATAATTTCTATAGAAAATATCGATTAATTTCTATACAAAATATCGATTAATTTCTATTGAAAATATTGATTAGTTTCCACAGAAAATGTCAATTAATTTCTATAGAAAATGTCGATTAATTTCTATAGAAAATGTCGACTAATTTCTATTAAAAATAAATTTTGATTAATTTCTATAGAAAACGTGGATTAATTTCTACAGAAAATGTCGACTAATTTCTATAGAAAATATCGATTAATTTTTACAGAAAATGTCGATTAATTTCTATAGAAAATATCGATTAATTTCTATAAAAAATATCGATTAATTTCTATAAAAAATATCGATTAATTTCTATAGAAAATATCGAATAATTTCTATAGAAAATATCGATTAATTTCTATAGAAAATAACGATTAATTTCTATAGAAAATATCGATTAATTTCTATAGAAAATATCGATTAATTTCTATAGAAAATATCGATTAATTTCTATAGAAAATATCGATTAATTTCTATGGAAAATGTCGACTAATTTCTATAGAAAATATCGATTAATTTCTATAGAAAATATCGATTAATTTCTATAGAAAATATCGATTAATTTCTATAGAAAATATCGAATAATTTCTATAGAAAATATCGATTAATTTCTATAGAAAATATCGAATAATTTCTATAGAAAATATCGATTAATTTCTATAGAAAATATCGATTAATTTCTATAGAAAATAGCGATTAATTTTTACAGAAAATTTCGATAATATTGATATATTTTTATCGATACCTTTTATCGAAATTTATCGATATTATAGATATATTTTCAATAAAAAATCTCGATAAATTTATTGATTAATTTCTTATAAAAAAAAACTTTTCTTTTATCAATATTTTCAATAAATCGATATACTTTCATTAAAAAAAACTATAATAAAATATATTCGATAAGTATTCTAAAAAAATAATGAACATTATGAAAAGATTGTGTATAGGACAATGTTCATAATTCCCGTCACTAAATAATTTTTTTTAATGAAAATTTCAATTTACTTTTGATATTTGCAGGTCTCTCAAAGGGTGTTGGTTTTATACGTTTTGATCAGCGCAACGAAGCCGAACGTGCTATACAAGAACTGAATGGTAAAACTCCTAAAGGTTATTCTGAACCTATAACTGTTAAATTTGCCAATAATCCAAGCAATAGTGCTAAAGCTTTACCACCACCTTTGGCAGCTTATCTTACACCACAGGCAGCAGCTGCTACGCGACGTTTAGCAGCTGGCGCTTTGCCATCCGCTGGCCGCATAAGGTGAGTTCAGAGAAGTTCACTTAATTTCTTCTTTCAAACATTTTTTTTTTTTGGTAATGAAATAGGAAAAAAATATTGTTAGGAAAGGACAAAATAAAAAGTGCATGCTTAAGCAATTAAAAAAAATAAAAGAACAGAATCAACCTTAAGAAATTTTATTTTTATTTTTAATTTTTTATTTATGATTTCTCTTTAAAAGAATATCCTTTGAAGGAAATTTAATTTATTTTTATTTTCCTTTTTTGTTTAATTTTTTTTTTTTTATTTTTAACCTTTATTAAATAGTTTTTTTTATTTTAATTTTTTCTAATACTTTTTAGCTATAAAATAACAGAAAAAAAAAATTCTAAAGAAATTTTTCTAAAAAAAATTTGTTTAAAAAAAATATTTTTTCTCACCAATTTTTATACAACAAAATTATTTACTAATCTCAAAAATATATATATTTTGTTTATATTTTTTCTATACAAAAAAAAAATATTTTTTTTCTTTTTTTTAAATTTTCTTTCTTTCTTTCTTTCTTTTTCTTTTAATTTCGATTTCGATTCATTTTTAATGGCAAAAAAATAAAAAAAATTAATTTGTTTAGCATTGGAAAAAGCCCGATGTTAGCGATTAACAAGGGTTTACAAAGGTGAATTATTTTTCTTATTATTTTATTTGTTTAACTAAAACGTAAAATGAAATTAAAAAACAAAAAAAAAAATAAATAAAATTAAAACAAAAAAAAAAATATTTTTTGGCGTAATATTGTTTTAAAAAAACTTATGATTTGTAGTGATTTTTTTTATAATTTTTAATAAAAAAAATTTTTTTAAAAATTTAAAAAAAATATAAAAAAATTTGTGTTTTTCCAAAAAAAATTTTTTTTTGTTTGTTTTTCTTTATTCAGTGTTTTTAATCGCCATTTATTCTATTCTATTCTAAATAACATTTCATATTTAAACTTAGTTTGTTTTAACAAGAAATTTTTGTGTTTTTCTTTCTGTCAAAAGTTTGTTTTTCCTTAAAAAAAAATTCAATTTTAAAACTTTATGTTCGCTTTATGTTTTCTTATATAAAAAAAAAATCCAAAAAAAAAACAAAAATTATTATTTGTTTTAAATGCATTATTTGTCACTTCAAAAAATAATTTTAATTAAAAAAAAAAAAGGAAAATATTAAGGAAAGTTTATTTTGTGTTAAATCAAGCTGTCAACTACACATGGTACCCTAGGAAAAGTTTGCTAACGTTTTATAAAACATATGCTGCCAACTTCACACACTTTTTAAAAGTTTCCTTTCACTATTAGAAATCCTTTCAAGTATCCTTATTAAGGCTCGTTAATATAATTTTTTCTACTAGCGACTATCTCTTGCAAAAAAGTTTTTTCTCCGTTAAATTGTGTTGTCATTTGCACATGGAACAAGAACCATTCCCCCACCCCTTCTTCTGTTTTTTTTTTATTAATGCCTAGCGGGCAAATAAATCACTGCAGTGTTCACATCAGTAAGGTTCAATTAGTCGTGACTTAACCATAACCATATAAATCAGCTGTTTTAACCAACTTTATGGACATCACTGTTTCCGATTATTGGTGACTTACCATAATGCCATAGTCATAACGATAACCATATGTACCAATTGAATTTTGGTTTTTTGCCATAACCATAAACAGCTGTTTGCTGAATTTACTTACATGTATACACATTTTGTTTTTTTGTTTACTTTTGTACTTTTGAAAAATACATATGTATGTGCAATTAACGTAAACAGCTGTTTATGGCCATGGCAGCACTGATTGCTGCTAATAATAAATTAACGGTTGTGGATTATGTTACGACTACAGCGTTATGGTAAAGTCACGACTAATTGAACCTTTAGACGTACTCATATCTTTATGACAAGAAAACCAGGGCACTGACGCATAGGGTGAAAGACAGTCTCTTATTTATCTTCAGACCCACAGCACGCTCCAGCAAAAGTCATTAGTCAGAATACTAAGTCTTTCGCATAATCTATAAATCGGCCATGTAACGATCGATGACTACTCCGAACATTCAGCACTTCGTTGTGAATGAACGCCAGGCCTTAATTGTTCCACGATGTGGTGTTTATATGGAAGGAAGTGAAAATGTATTCTCAACCTACCGACTAATTCGTATTTGGACAAGAAATGCATTTATTCTTATGCAATATCAACTCTCAAAAGGCACTGATTCACAAATATCCTTATGCAATATCAATTATCAAGGACCACTACCCTATTGAAAGGTTTAAAAAAGGCAGTGATTCACATCTATTCTTATGGAATATCGATTCTCCTGGACAACATACATAATTGGCCATTACAACTCTTCAGTCAGGATTACGACCTAGCTTCTCACACCACTTATGTATGTTGTGTGCGTTAATTTTATACATGAGTGGGGGGTCCTACAGTTTAAAGTCGACTCCGAACGACAGATTTTTGAGAAGCTTTTAATGGCAATTTTTACTCTCAGAGTCTTTGCCAGAAATCTGCTGAGAGGAAGTCGCCGAAGAAATATTTTTTGTATTCTATTTTGATGTCTGACCTGGGATTCGAACCCGGGCCTGTCGTCTAAAAAGCCAATACACTACCTACTAGACCACGGCGAAACTCACAGTATAAAGCATGCAAAAGACCGAAGTGAGGTTATTATCTTGATTGCATTTCCCATTTGGGGATTTATACCTGGTCACAAGAAGAAAAGTTTTGAACGTAAGTCTACCAAGGCGGTAAAGATTGGATTGGATTGGAGCTAGACTAATTCTGAGCAAAAGAGTGTTAATTATGCCAACAACGAAAAGTAAAGCAAACAGCGGTTATGGGAGTTACTTTAGTCTACCGGGTAGCCTCAAGTTATCATGCTTATCAGAGTTATATCTGACGATCTATATACTCATGAGCGGAGGATAGCAAAGTAGACTGAACACAGAAACGAACAGATAGATTGCTAGCAGGCAAGACCTGATGGGGCGCTTGTGAGAACGTACATTGCGTATGTACTCCGAATACAGGTAAAATGAAACGAGGGAAGACAACCCAATAGCATGAAATTGGTTTTAAAAAATGTAGCATCCAGACGTGAGTGAGTAAAGAAAGGACCTTTCCAGGAAGTTAATTTGAATCTCTTCGAAATTATGCAGAAACCTGACTAGGATAGATAGAACAACTATCTATCAGGACAACTGTCCTATTTAAAAAAGGTAGTGATTCACAAGTATCCTCATGCAATATCAATTACCATGGACCACTACCCTATTGAAAGGTTAAAAAAGGCAGTGATTCACATCTATTCTTATGCAATATCAATTATCATGGACCATTGCCCTTTTGAAAGGTTTAAAATTCTATCGAGTAGCGTCTGTGAATATAAGGAGAAGAAGGGTACTATCTTTCGCTTTATGTATTAGTGATCAGGTCACTATAAAAAGGCAAACGTTCTTTGCTTTTCATTTCTTCTTAAAATTGTTGCTAAATTGCAAGTTTTATTCTCAACTTTTTATGTTAATTTCTCGTAACACAATGTGTTTAAACGCTGACGTAAGCGGGGTTCAATAACTAACATAACCTAAAATAAATTGCAAGCCATGCTGTTGCAAAAATCGTATTTATTGTACACCCTGCTTTTATGTAAAGCATAATTACAAAATGGAGGATTACTTACCCTTGGCTAATGGTGGAGAGAATTTCATAATTTTCGTTTTCATATTAACATTTAGCCGAAGGAATTTGATGCAACACTTTACAACACTTTTGTAAAACTTTTTTTTTTACTAAAACAGGCCATTTTTTTTATATAAAAAAACACACACACACAAACAAACTTTCCTTTTTCATTTTTTCTTCTTTTTTTGCAATTAAAATAAACAAACACTTTAGCATGCTATTCAATAAAAAAAATTATTAAAATAAGAAAAAATAACAACAAATTTAATAGAACTTTAAATAAACAATAAAACACAAATACACAAACAAAAGAATTTACAATTAAAACTTTTAATAAAAAAAGAACTTTCACGCGGACGAACACTTTACTTGAACTTAAACCGAACCGAACCGATCAGAAAACTTAAAGGAACTAAACAGCAAAGAAGAAAAGCTAGAAGAAGAGCATAGAAAGTAACAGGGTGTTGATGGTAATTAAAGTTTTTTTTTTTAAATTACATGCTGTCTCATGTACATTTTACATCAATTAAAGAAATTTTGAATTGTTTTTTTTATTAAAAGTTTTAAATGTAAACTTTTGAAAGAAAAAACATTAAAAAAAACATTACAAAAAAAATGATAATAAATGTGTCTTTATGAAAATATTATATATTTTAGAAGGGATTGAATGTTTAATTAATTAATTAAAAATAATTTTGTATTATTTTTTTTTTTTTTGTATTTTTTTCTTGGATTATGTTTCTTTTTTATTTCTCTCTTTCTCTTTTTCTCTCTCCCCTTTTTTCTCTCTCTAAATATAGATATTCACCTTTGGCTGGTGACTTATTGGCCAATTCAATATTGCCCGGCAATGCAATGACGGGTTCGGGTTGGTGTATATTTGTTTATAATCTGGCACCAGAAACGGAGGAGAACGTTTTATGGCAATTGTTTGGACCATTTGGTGCCGTCCAATCGGTTAAGGTTATACGTGACCTACAAACCAGCAAATGTAAAGGTTTCGGTTTCGTTACCATGACCAACTATGATGAAGCGGTTGTGGCTATACAATCATTGAATGGTTATACTCTAGGCAATCGTGTTTTGCAAGTTAGTTTTAAGACCAATAAAACTAAAACATCTTAAACTTACAAAAAAAAAAAAAACACACACACACATACATACTTTTTTATAAGTAAAAAAAATAAATAAAAAAAATAAATATTTTTTGTTGTAATAATTGAAAAAAAAAAATGAGAAAAATGAGAACAATGCGGGCAAAAAAAAATTATTTTTTTTCTTAATTTAAATCTAATAATAAAAAAAAAGAAAAAAAAATTAAAAACGTTTAACTTACTAGACAAATTTCTTTAAAACAATTTTCTTCTTTATTTTTAATAAATAAATTAAATTAAATAAATATTTAGACAAAAAGAAAAAACTAAAAACAAAGATAAAGAAAAACAAAAATACAATTTTAAATAGAAATGAAACCGTAAACCCAGAAAAAAAAAAATAATACGAACCCCAAGAGATTTAAAAGAAGAGAAATTCTTATTCAAAAACCAAATAAACCTCCTCAAGAAAACAAACTTAATTAGAGACCTTAAAAGTCTTTAAAAGCTAGTAGAAAAAAAAGAAGCATAGAACAACAAAATTTCAAAAAATTCAAAAAATTATTAACAAAACAACAGCACATTATAAAAATTAAAAAAAATTATTTTCAATTATTTATTTACGTTTATTTATATTTATTTTATTAATTTATTTTTTTATTTTTATTTTCAATAATTTTATTTTTTTTTTAATTTCAAACTTTTTCTTCTAAAAATAAAAACCGAAAGTAAATAAAATAAAATGAAACCAAAAATATTATTATAAACACTTAAAAAAAAAATATATATTTATTAAACCATAACTTTATTATTAATAAATGTTTATTACTTCAATGAGAAAAAAAACGCGTAAAAAATACAAAAAAAAAAAAAATAAATTAAAAATATTAAAATGAAAACATAACCTAAAAAAAAAAACATAATGAAAACATTGAAAATATATTTGTATCTGTGTGTAATAATATTTTTTAGATATATTTATGTTTATTACTCTTATATTTATTATATTATAAATTAATTAATTAATTAAAACAAAACAACAAAAAAAAATTACAAAAAATATCTATGAATTATGTACTTAATTAATTACTTAAAGCAAATAATTTATTTCAATTTAAATTTTTATTAACTTATTTATATAACTTAATTCATACCATAATTAAATTTAAATTTAACATATTAAAATAATAAAAACAAAAAAAAAACATAAATAATCCTCTACCTAAACCCCAGAAAACAACCAGTCATACTTTTATTAATTTCATTCTTATAAAACAAAAACAAATAAAAAAAAAAATAAATAAATAAATAAAAAATTAAATATTTAAATCATATTCTTACATTATTACAATTATTATTATAATTATTAATTAATTAATTAATTATTATATTATACGCTAATATATTTAAATAAATGTGTGTAATAATTTTATTTTTAAAATAATTTTTAACCTTTTTTGTTTATGCCATGCAAAACAAAAAAGAAAGTGACAAAAAAAAAACAAAGCAAAACAAAAGAACAAGAAGAAAAGAAATAAAACCAAACAACACAAACTCGCATTTTATTGTTTTCAAATTTTAATGAAACACCCGGTAGTGTAATAGACAAAACTATAGAAATCTATAAATGTATGTAAACAAATCATTTTAATGATAAAGAGAAAGCTATATAAGAGCCTAAGCATAATACAAAATATAAAGCGTAATAAGAAACAAGCATAGATTAGAAAAGAGGCCAACAACAAATACCCTCACAGTGAGAGATTAGTGTGAAGTTCATTAAAGAGAAATGTAAACAAACCACTGAAAGTAGGCAAGCACAGCAGCAGCAGCAGCAGCAAAGGATTCAACAATTTAGTGAAGTAAACAGAGAGAAAGCAAACGACGAGCACACACAGTGCATCGTGAGCACCGAGAGAGTAAACGATTAAGTAGTTTTGTAAAGAAAAAAAGCACACACAGTGAGATCACAGCTACCATCAAATTCAAGTAGAAAAGTTAACATCACAAGTTTCTACAGTGTTGGTAAAGGGTATTGAAATACTATATAAGTATGAATGCAAGCAAAAAACAACAACAAACCCATGCTAGGAAAGTAAACAGAGAAATATTAGCACACACACAGTGAAAGCACAGGCAGATGAAATGTGTGTACGAGAGAGTACAGCAAATATAGTAAAGAACAGTGTTAGTAAAGGTCTGAATAATTTAGTAAACTAAATAGAGAAAAAGTAACCATTGAGTGAATAACACTGGGAACGTATGAAAATTTGTTTTTGCAGTTCAATACTATGTTCACGTAGGCATTTTAATTGAGTTAACATTCGATTAATTGAGAAGAAACTTTTAACCGTTCAGGTATAATAAATATACGCAATATTTAGCTTATTCAATATTCATTTGACAGCTAATAAATAAACCAGCTGGTTGTTGTTTTTGTTTTGATATTTAAGTTGTTACTTATAATATGCTTACTAAACAGTCTTATGACAGTGCTGTATTTAAAGTTTTACTAAATATTATAACAATTAGCATTTAATTGAGCAATAATTAATTGAGATTTTATATGAAATATTGAGATGAATATTGGGCGTTAATTGTGATTTACGCAATAAAATTGCATAGTAAAATAAAAAGGGTTTGAAAAAACTATGCAATATGCGTAGAAAGGAGAGTGAGAGTCAAGAAAACATTTGACTGCATTAAAAAAAAATTTCATGAAAATAAAAGAGAAATTATCACACTCACAATTACGGAATAGAGATCAAGTGTGAAGAGAAAGAGAGAGAATAGTAAATACAAAATGAATGAACCACGCAAACTCTCTGCACAAATTAGAATTGAACAAAATTTTGCGATAAAAAGAGTTTTATACAGGGAAAGCTGTAGGCAAGCAGACTATACAGTCGAACCTCTATAATTTGAACTTCTATTACTTGAATTTTCTATAAGTTGAAGCACAGTAACAGTCGCTTGGAAAGAAATTCTATCAGGTTTTGCTTCTTTAACTTGAAGTTTCAATAAGTTGAAGTGTTTTCTGCATAATGGTGATTCAATTAATAGAAGTTCGACTGTATTGCAAACCAAAGAGAAAGAAATTGTGTGCAATAAAATACAAGTATTGTTTAAAAAGATAACCAATTACAGATTGATGTCATGAGATTCTTCAGATGTATACAGATGGTACATTTAAAACGTATCCTGCCCTGGCTATAGCTATATCCTCAATGGCACAGATTTGTCTAGTCTCTGCACCTGTGAGTTCATTTATCTGTTTATCTTTTGTGCTTTTAAGAGATCATTTGTTTTACAGGGGTATTGTATTTTCGTTTATAAAGTTCTTCGACTAACAAATTTTGCAAGTATTACCCACAATGGCTACGTGTCCTGTCACTCACATGAAGCTTTTGCCACAGTCTTCAGAAGCGGTGTATTTACAGAATTCACCGCCATTTGTTCCACCAGAAAATAAATTGGTGATAGCCTGTTAGGGAGGGTAAGCAATACCTTACCCTGCTCTAGAGAATGATCTTTTTCGCAAAGTCGTATAAGTTAAACTCCTTTGCCCATTTGCCGATGTTAAAGTTTCTGGATTGTGTATTCACGTTGCAGATTACTTAGCTCTCCCTTATGATTCCAAGTTATTTGGCGTTATTGAACATTGTGATATACATACTGTGTGGATTCTGGTGACAAATGTATTGGTTGCTCCAATAAAAACAATCTTTATCTTACTGGCATAAGGTGCTAGTCAACTTTTGTCTTTAGTTGACTAGTTTGTTTGTCTCTAGGGTTTTCATAGGTTGAGATTCGATAACAAAGTCGACTTTATTGTTTTCTTTCTTTTCTTGGTAGGCTTTGTCAGGTTTTCTGTCAAATATTCCTTATATCTGTCCATTAAAACCAATGAGGTAGACCTAGATCAGTAAATACTTTACCATAAGCAATAAACTAGTGTTGCCAACTATGAACTTGAAAGTGGACACTGTTGTAATAATTGCTAAGAAAACCTTTAATGTAAAAATGTTGCCTACAATGGACTTGAAATAGAATTAAAATCTTAAACAAATAAATTTTTGAGAACATAAAACCTGAATTCGTTTTTGCAAAATGAGTGCAATGTAAAGTGTTGCCAACTTTAATTATTTAATACATTGACTGCCGCGAAAATTTTCAGAAAGCTGGCTAAAAAAAAACAATTTGATTTTTTCAAATTCATAAGTACCAGATAACTCGTAATTTGGCTCCTTAGAAGAGAATGCAATCCACTAGTTATCTCGTAGTCAACGTATTAAAAAAAATGTAATAAGGTTCTCCATCTTCTAAAATACGAATATTATCATTTATTTATTAAATTTGTTTTGGCAAACTGGAATTTTAATATAAAAAGTATTGCCAACTACAGAATTTATTTGAGCAAATGCTAGGAAAGCGAATTTTTTTTTTGATAACTTTACCTAGCTTTCGTAATAATACTCATGTGTTTGAATAAATGGAGAAATGTCTGGCCTAATACCTAAGTACAGGCCACTTGTATGAGCTTACAATATTGCCTGCTTGTGGAAACATTATCAAATTAATTGTAAGTTTAGATTGTGGTTCGTTAGTCTTTGAAAGATAGGTTTTCAGAACAGGTCGAGTAAGAAATTGAGAAAAATATTGAAAGTGTTGCCACTTTGTTTACGTATGTATTTGAGGGAATTTATTGCTCTAAGTTATGCATTGTTTCATTAGGTTTTTATATTTCCTGATCTAATTAAAAAAAAATAATTAAAAATTTTCCATTAAAAAATTTTTTAAAAAAACATTGACAAAATAAAGCAAAACACCAACTTTATAAAAAAATATAAAAAAAAAACAAAAAAATTTTTTTTATATAACAATTAGAGAAATTTAATTATAAAATAAGCAGAAAAAACGAAGGCAATATTTTTGGAGGTTGAGAAAAAAATTCTTTCCTATATTTTTCACTTACATTCTCATATTTTTCATTAACTAAGTTTCTTATATTGTATTTATTTTCTAAACTTCTAGAAAAATATTCCTAAAAATATTTTTTCCTTTCACTTTCTTTTTACTTTTCATATATAATTGATCACTAAATATCGGACACTTAAAGGCTAAAAGGAGTAAGAAAGAAAAGAAAAAGAATAAAAAAAAACATTTTAATAAAAAAAAATTTAACGAAATTTATAAATGCAATATACAATTTTTAATATTTTACAAGGATAATAAAATAATAATAAAAAAAAATTAATAAAATTTATAAAAAAAAAATTATGAAATAAATGTGTCTGCATATTTATTATACACACATACATAAACTAATATATAGAATATATTAAAATAAAAGAAATAAAAAAAAAAAAATTAATAAATGTAAATGTGCTATATACACTAATGAAAATAATTAATTAAAATTAAAAAAAAAAAAAAATTTAAAAATAATAAAAAAAAAATATGTATTTAAAAATACTAAAAGAAAATCATAGTTTTAGTATCATAAATGTGAATAAAAATGAGTCAGAAATTCAACGATTATTTAATTTAAAAAAAAGAGGAAAAAACAGTATAAAACAGGAGAATTAAAATAAAAATTAAATAATAATACAAGGAAAATGGCAGTTTATATTAAAAAAATTCTTAATTAATTTCTTTTCCTTTTTCCTATTTAATTTAATATTTTAAATTCATTAAATTATAATTTATTTAAATAAATATTTAAAAAAAAAATTCAATTACAGTCGAACTCTATAATTTGAACTTCTATTACTTGAGTTTTTTATTTTTATTATTTTTAAATTTTTACTAACGCTCCCGCCCTTGAAAATTTAAAATAAAAACAAACAAAATTTTTTAAATCATTTTAAAATTTTAACACCAATGAAGTACATAAGTGGTGTATTCGTGATTTATATTTAAAAAAAAGGAATTAAAATAATAAAAAAAAAACATGGTAGATAACAGCTTCCAAAGTATTGAAAAAAAAGAAAATTAAAATAAAATAAAAAGAAAAATAATAATAAAAAATAAATAAAACTAAGTGTTTAATAAATATAAATATTAAAAAAAAAAAAATAAAAATATATATTTTAAGTTGAGACAAAAACAAAACAATTTTTCTATAGAAGATTTATACGCGCAAATTAAATAAGAAAAAAATAAAAAAAAATAAATGCCCGGTGCAAATTAAAAAAATAAATAAAAAACAAACTATACACGTACATATGTATTAATAATAAAATTAGAAAAAATTTATATGAAATTATTTAAAAAAAAAGAAACACATTTTTAAACAATAATTTAGTAGTTTTTTAGATTTTAAAACCAACACAAAAAATTATCACTAAAAAAATAAAAATAAAAGTTAAAAAAAAAAATATATACAATATTAAATATGAAATATTTTCCTTATAAAATTATTTAAAAAACGAAAAAGAAGATTTTTTTTATTATAAAAAAAAAAAAAATAGCAAATTTTATAAGAAAATAAATGCTTAAATATGTTTCCATATGATTTTTTTTTAAATTTTATTTCACGTATTTAATTTAAACTGAAGAAACATATTTTTTTCCAATTTGATTTGATTGTTTTTAATTTTAAATTACTTATAAAAATAATAAAATGTATTTTTTTATTTTTTTATATTTTTTTTATTTATGCTTTTTTTAATTTATTAAAAGTAATATTTAAAAAAAAATTTTTTAAGTATTTAAAATTATTATTAAAAATAAATTTTTTATTAAAAAAAAATAATTAATAAAAAAATAATTATTTAATTTATAATTAAAAAAATAAAAAAATTATTTAATTTAATAATTTAAGCTTCCATTAAAAAAGTTTAAAAAAAATCAATTTTATTTTATGGTATATTTTTATTATTTTTAATAGTATTTTTTATATTTCATTTAATATGAATTAATAAAAAATAAATAAAATAATATTTTATTTTATATTTTTATTATTATTAATTGTGTTATTAATAATTAATAAAAAATTAATAAAATAATCTTTTATTTTATATTTTTATTATTAATTATAATTTTTTATATTCCATTTAATATAAATTAATAAAAAATAAATAAAATAATATTTTATTTTGTATTTTTATTATTATTAATTGTGTTATTAATAATTAATAAAAAATGAATAAAATAATATTTTATTTTGTATTTTTATTATTATTAATTGTGTTATTAATAATTAATAAAAAAATAAATAAAATAATATTTTATTTTATATTTTTATTATTAATTATTAATATTTCATTTAATATGAATTAATAAAAAATAAATAAAATAATATTTTATTTTGTATTTTTATTATTATTAATTGTGTTATTAATAATTAATAAAAAATGAATAAAATAATATTTTATTTTATATTTTTATTATTATTAATTGTGTTATTAAGAATTAATAAAAAAAAATAAAAAAAATAAATGAATAAAATAATCTTTTATTTTATATTTTTATTATTAATTATTATTTTTTATATTTCATTTAATATAAATTAATAAAAAAATAATAAAAAAAAATAATATTTTATATTTGATATTTTTATATTTTTATTATTAATTAATATTTTTAATATTATTTTTTATATTTTATTTTAATATTGTCTAAACTATAAAAAACAAATCTTTTTTTTTTACTTCATCTTTTCCTTTATATTCAATAAAAATTACCATCCTATATTCCATTTAATTAATAATTATTTTTTATTTCTCCTACAAAAAGAAAAAAAATAATTAAAATACCAAGCATAATATTTAAAAATGGATAATAAATATTTCTTTCATATTTAGTAGTATATTTAATATTATTAGTAATTTAATATTTTTAAAAACTTAATTAAATAAAAAAAAAATAAATAAATAAAAAACAATAATTATTACAATTTTATATTCAAGAAAAAAAGGAAAAAAAAATCAGCAAAAAAAACTTAAGGAAAAAAATTTTAAAATTTCTTTAAAAAAATTAAAAGAGAAGAAAAGCAACGCCATGCATGCATGCAATGCATTAGAAAGCACAAAACGCAAAAAGAAAAAAAAAAAGAAAACGAGATGCAAAGTAAACAACAAACACAAACAAAATTTCCTATAAACAAATAAAATAAAAATACAAAAAAAAAAAATAAAAACAAAGCAACAACTCCAATATTATAGATGAGAAAAAAAAAACAAAAATTTTTTACATAAAAAAGAAAAACTAAAGAAAATATAAGAAAATATAAAAAAAACAGAAAAATAAAACAAAACAGAAGAATGAAATATTAAATGTCTAAAGTTTATATTTAAAACAAAAGAAATACAATATATAATTAATTATATAAAAAAAAAGAATAAAAAATAAAAACAAAAAACACATACCACCTACAAAATAACCCTAAACTCTCTCCCCTTTCTAACTCCGTTTTTTATTAATTTGGCTTAACTTTCTAACCCAAGAAACACGAAAAATAACCCATTAGAAGAGCTAAATAACATCCTATAGAAACAAAAACCAAGTAAAACCCTTTTTCTCTCTCTTATTATTATTGAAAATAACAAAAACAAAAAAAACAAAATAAAATTATAATAGAGTAAACAAACAGTAAACAAACAAACAATGATGATGTGTATGTGTAATTATTATTATGATTATTATTGTATTTGTATTTAATTGTATTAGTTTTTTCGTTCTACACTCTCTTTTTGCTCTTTCATATAAAAATAAACAATAAATGAAAAAAAAAAAATCGAACAGAACATGTGAGACAAAAAAAAAACACTAACGCAGAGTTTTATTTTAAAGGATACACTTTCTCCAACTCTCTCTCTCTCTCTCTTAAAATATTTCACAATCACACCAAAAGTCTCATAAGGTGAGTGTCTTTGCTAAACCAGGACGAAGCATATCAACAAAAAAGTAAAAAAAACAACGATACAGAATTTTATTTTATAGGTTGATATACTTTCTTCAACTCTCTCTCTTTCTCCCTCGTAAAATATTTCAATCACAAACAAACCTGAATGAAGTCTCATAAGGTGAGTATCTTTGCTAAATCAGGACAATGCATGTCACCAAACAAGCAAAAAAACCCAACACAGAGTTTTATTTCATACGATGATACACTTTCTCCAACTCTCTCTCTGTCTCTCTCTTGAAATATTTCAATCACAAACACAACAAAAGTCTCATAAGGTGAGTGTCTTTGCTAAATCAGGACGAAGATGTCAACAAAAAAGTAAAAAACAACCGATACAGAATTTTATTTTATAGGATGATACACTTTCTCTCTCTCTCTCTTGAAATATTCAATCACAAACAACCTGAATGAATTATCATAAGGTGAGTGTCTTTGCTAAATCAGGACGAAGCATGTTAACAAAAAAATAAAAATAAGAGAAAGAAACACCAACACTGAGTTTTATTTTATAGGACACACTTTCTTCAACTCTCTCTGTCTCTCTCTTGAAATATTCAAATCACAAACAAAACAAAAATCTCATAAGGTGAGTGTCTTTGCTAAAGCAGGACAAAGCATGTCAACAAAAAAGCAAAAAAATCCCAACGCAGAGCTTTATTTTATAGGTTGATACACTTTCCTTCAACTCTCTCTGTCTCTCTCTTGAAATATTTCAATCACAAACAAAACAAAAGTCTCATAAGGTGACTGTCTTTGCTAAAGCAGGACAAAGCATGTCAACAAAAAAGTAAAAACAACCGATACAGAATTTTATTTCATATGATGATACACTTTCTCCAACTCTCTCTTTTTCACTCGTAAATTATTTCAATCACAAACACAACAAAAGTCTCATAAGGTGAGTGTCTTTGCTAAATCAGGACAAAGAATGTCAACAAAAAAATCAAAAAAACCCA
The DNA here is from genome assembly GCA_014635995.1 of Sarcophaga peregrina. Lineage (NCBI taxonomy): Eukaryota > Metazoa > Arthropoda > Insecta > Diptera > Sarcophagidae > Sarcophaga > Sarcophaga peregrina. Next base: position 101,097,753 of record CM025790.1, read on the forward strand.
AACAAATGGTTTTATTTTATAGGACACTATACTTTCTTCAACTCTCTCTGTCTCTCTCTTGAAATATTTCAATCACAAACACAACAAAAGTCTCATAAGGTGAGTGTCTTTGCTAAATCAGGACAAAGCATGTCAACAAAAAGTAAAAAAACACCGATACAGAATTTTATTTTATAGGATAATACACTTTCTCCAACTCTCTCTTTCTCCCTCGTAAAATATTTCAATCACAAACAAACCTGAATGAAGTCTCATAAGGTGAGTGTCTTTGCTAAATAAGGACAAAGCATGTCAACAAAAAAAAATCAAACAAAATTGTGCCTTCCTCTCAGCAGATTTCTGACAGAAAACTCTGGGAATAAATAAAAAATTGCCATGAAAAATTTTCTTAAAAAAGTCTTTCGTTCGGAATCGACTTTAAACTGTAGCTCCCCACCACTCATGTCTAACATTAACCTACACAACATAAGTAATGTGACAAACTAGGTTGTAATCTTGACTAAAGGATTATAATGACTAAAAAAAAATTCCTTTTGCTTTGAAAGGTTTCTTGTCTAAACGGTTTCGAACCATTTACATACATACATAATTGGCCATTACAACCCTTCAGTCAGGATTACGACCTAGCTTCTCACACCACTTATGTTGTGTGCGTTAATTTTATACATGAGTGGCGGGACCTACAGTTTAAAGTCGACTCCAAACGACAGATTTTTGAGAAGCTTTTCATGGCAATTTTTACTCTCAGAGTCTTGCCAGAAATCTGCTGAGAGGAAGTCGCCGAAGAAGTATTTTTTCGTTTTGATGTCTGACCTGGGATTCGAACCCCAGCCTTTTGTCTAATACGGCGACTTCATAACCATTTAAAAATAAATAAAATGGTTGGGTTGTTTTAATGCAGGATAAAATCCACATCCTTTGGCTTTAAAAGGACTTAATTAAACCCATTTTACCTTTGAGAGTTGGATACGTGTTTATAATATAAGGTGTTTGTCTTGGCTAAGTAGGAGAAATGTAAGAAATTTAAAAATTCCTTTCACAGGACGATCCATTGAAATTTTAATTCCTTCAATTCCTGAAGGAAATTATTTAATCAGCTTCCAAACGTTATTCCTATTTAAGGACATTTTCAAGATACCGGGTGACCCATGGAAAAATCACCTTGAAAACCATTATTTTTCATGAATCTCTAAGTACATACAGGATAATAAAGGAGGATAAAATTGTTAATTTTTCTTAACCCTATAATAAGGCCTCTTAACCTAAAAGGACATAGAAAAACTTGGCCAAGGGTTAGGGGCTTCATAGCATAATTTCTGCAAATGAGGAAGAAGGAGGAAGAGACCTCTCGGTATGTAAGTTAGTTTGGGTGTATTTCTGTTAAAGAAACCAGTATTGTTTCGGTGATTAACTGCGCTAAACTTGAGAAACAAGAAAACAAGATGATTCATACAATTATTATTTAGAAATATCCTTCGAAATTCCTTTGCAAATTATACCAAGCAACTGAGTATAACGCTGCTAATTGAGCACACAACGAAGGAGAGTTTTTAAATCGGAAATTAAAGGAAATTATTTTATTTCTTTAGCTTAATTTTATTGTTTTTATTCTCTTAAAATGTAACATTTAATTGGGTTTCTCTTAATCATGATTTTCTTTTCACAAAAGTATGCAAAATTATATAAAAAAAAACAAAAACAAAAATTAAAAAACGAAATAAGAAAACTTTAGTAAAATAAATGCGTTTTCCGGTACAGTAACAGGAAATTAAGGAAACAATATTACCGTTAGTTTGTTAACAGTTAACAGCTATATAGACATTAATACTTAGAAATATTAAGCAGGAGCTTCCTGCATATCCTCGTAGGTATTATAAGGACCTGTTGCTTAAACACCTAACTCACGGCTGGGTGTTGTGGTGGCCATTTGTCCTGTGTGGCTGGAGGGTGGCGGTGGTGATATAATACTGGGTGCCAAACGATTCAATAGACTACGCACGGCAAAGGTAACATCATGATTGGCAAAACAGAATAGAAATGAGACCACAAAACCTTGCAGGCTAACCAGTATGACAGACAACAATTGATAGAAACGTTCTAAAGGTGAGCCAGTATCCGGACGATAGGGCAATAGAAAATGCTGTAAGCCAAACAGCGGTACCTGTGTGTTTAAAGCAAACAATACAATTTTTTGCATATAATTTCCTATTAAAAACACACACACACATAAACACACACACACCAACAAATAAAAATCCTCACATACATACCAATATAATGGTGGCTCTAACAGCCTTACGTATGGCCAATGGTGCTGGCTGGGCGGATTGTGGATGTAGTTTACGTACGATTACACGTAAAACATTGATAAGAAAGACTGTCAGCAGAGAGAAACAAAAAAATAAAGGAAGTAAATTTAATTAAAATTTTCCCATTTTTTAAAAGCTTAACTCTTAAGAAAACATTCTTTATTCACTTACAAAAACTGGCCACCAATGACAAGCATACCGGTACAGAGAAAATCCATAGCAATAGACTGTCATCCATCCAGCAGCTTTGGAAGTGTTAAACAATAAAAGTAAAGTAAAATAAAATGTAATTTTTTTACAACATAATAAAAATACAATTTAATAGAGGAGAACAAAGAGTAAAGAACCTACTGTAAATTATCTTCCACATGTAAAAACCTGGCCACACCATAAGCTATTAAAAATATAAACGGCGACAGCCAGGAGAATATCTTAAACCAACGCATAACAATTGTGTCTTTAACGAAAACCTGTAAAGAAAATGAGAAAAAAAAAATTAGTTTTTCTAGCTACTCTACGCCTTTTTCGCGCCCCCCCCCTTACTTACCCCCCAAAAGCCTACCAATTTATTGAGAACAAAAGTTGTTTGCACAACAATAGCCCAAAGGCAACTGATTTAATTTAATTGCTTGTGTTTGTTTATATTTGTTGTCGATGAAAACAAATTGTTTTTGAGAGCCTGTTTTGTTTACTTTTAAACCGGTTTTGTGCTTTAAGAGAGCAACTTGTTTATGTGTGAGTGCATGTGTAGGACATACTAATCATACTGATGATCTTCATTTTATACAAAAACAATGTAAGCAAAGAATTTTCCATTTAATGATTTCTCAGCTGTTGGTTTGGCAAGAGTGTCAGCAGTTAAATATCTTTCATGTGAAGCGTTATTTATTTACGAATGTGGATCGGATCGTAAAGAAATTCAAACTTGAGGCTATAAATTGCGGGGATTCAACTAGAAGGTAACTACGGCCCTCATAATTATCCTACTGAGCAAGGATTTGCTAAATTTTAAAGAAATTTGAAAACAAAAAAATTTACAGATATGGCCAGGCCTGTGTACTTTAGCCATATTCGTGCTGACCGCCATGACAGAAATTTCGACAAAGCGATGTCCTGAACGTTTGCCTTTATAACTGTTTACCCTACCATTAAAAAGGCAAGGCAAAGTAGACGAGAGTGTAGTAAAAATTCAGTCAGTCTTGTGTGAAGACGCAGTATATTTGAAAAGAGTAATCGTGGTTTGAAAATCTCCGTTACAGAGATCCGGCGAATAATTGTCTAGTAGTTGTTATTGTCTATGTAAAGGGTGTTAGTGGACGTGCACCTGTCGGTCAAGACAAGCACAGTACCCGGAGGTCGAAATTGACCCCCTGTAAAGGGTGTAATCAAAGGAATAATAAATCTGTTAGAGAAAGTGTAGCCAATAGTTTGAAATTAAGAATTCCATGATATTCCCAGCAATTTCCTCTATCGTAAGGCATCTAATTCCAATCTAATCGTGTTCGGGAGGGAGGAGTTTACTCTTCATCTCCACAATATTCCAATACCTAGCGATCCAATTAAGGGAAAACTTCGAATAATTTGCCATTTCCTCAAGAAACAGAAACCGTACTCCAATATGACTTTAAAAAGGTGGCAAACTGGCTGTCTGAATGGAGACAGTTATGGAAAGCGCTGTCAACAACTCGATCATGGTACGTATAAGTTCCAAGTAAGTTTTCCACTTCTTGGGTAGTTTTCACCTACTGAAGAGTCATTTAAATAACTTTTATTCCGCGTAAATGATAGGGCAATTGGTCTGGGAGTCTGATTATGAGTTTCTGATTTCCAAGTTCTTTCTCTACACACCACATCTCATCTTTTACGCTTTCAACTACAAGCATACGGAATATTTTTTGAAGGAATTTGAAGAGGGAGCTGCTTTAGCTTTCCAGAAATCTTTGTTTAGGATGATGGTGTCTAAACTTTTATACAAACAGAGGTGTAGGAGGCCATGTAATCTATTGGCATAATTCGGAGGAATAAGAATCCATGACTATAGCGTGTTCATGGAAGTGCTTAAACCGAAAACATACCCAGTTTTACTTAGGCAATCAACAGTTTTTGTTCTCAATAAATTGCAATGCATGTCCACCGCCACAAACCTTCATTTTCTTGGAAATTAAAGAAAAACTTTGCTCTAAGCAAAGCTTAGCATTTTGTTATTTTCGTTCAGAGTTTATCTTTAATTTGCAATTCCAACGTCGTTTCATACTTCCACAATGTTTTTCACATCCGTTTTGCAAGAGTACTTACCACCACTAAAACCAAATGTAAGTGTAATCCCTCACAGAACATCCAAAAGTAGTTGACCAACATGAAATAGTGTATGACCAGGTGTAAACCAATGCACCAGTACTATAGGAAAAAAAAACGAATACAACAACAGGTCACCTTTTAATATAGGACAAAAACAAGAAAAAAAAGCAGCTCTAACGCCAGATTAAAACAAATGAGAGAGCAAAAGTTTACTTTCGTTCCAAATGCCACCAAATGGAAAAAGGAAAAGCAATGCGAATGCCATTAGACTTACAGGATTATTGCGTATATTGTCGGGCTGTTCCACCACTAATTTATACCACATAATCCAGGTGAGGCAAGTAAAAGCCAAAGATAAAAATAAATGCACGTGTATGCGTATACGAGTGCAACGTAAGGATCTGTTTGGAGAGATTTCAGTGTCATTATCCTTTTTAGATTACTTAGAGTACTTATACTTACTTAAAGCCCAGAAATATTATTAAAGAAAATATTAAAGCCACACAGGATACGGCATAACCTTTGACATACAATTCATTGACAAAAGTGCGAAACTAAGGGAATGAAAAAACGGAGTTTTGAATTAAAAGGGGAGTAAAAGTGATGAAAAGAGTACTCTACTTACCTCCAAATCCTCATAATCTATGCAGTTAGTGTAGTTTTGACCATTCCTGGGCCGCTTTCGGGATGGTGATACCAGGAACCATTTTCTAAGCAGCTGAAATAAAGAAAATTTAAAAAAAATCAATGAGAACACATGCCTTGTTGACATCGTATCTGTCAACGAAATCTCTAGGCTAACACGGATCCTGGCGTGTGGTGCAAAAGAATGATGATTAATGCCCTGAGTCGTAGATGGAAACATTCGAGTTTCCTAAAGGTGGTCACTTTTCACAGGGATAGTTAGTCGAGAGCGTAAGTAGCCAATCCGGAAATGGAATTATTTGAGAGCTACACCACAACCGAGTCTGTAGTGATAATTAAAAAAGCAATTAATGGGACCCAGGTCAGACTTCGAAACGAAAAAATATTTCTTCGGCGACTTCCTCTCTGCAGATTTCTGGCAAGGACTCTGAGAGTAAAAATTGCCATGAAAAGCTTCTCAAAATCTGTCGTTCGGAGTCGACTTTCTACACACCACATCTCATCTTTTACGCGTTCAACTACAAGCATACGGAATATTTTTTGAAGAAATTAAAAGAGGGAGCTGCTTTAGATTTCCAGAAATCTCTGTTTTGGATGATGGTGTCTAAACTTTTATACAAACAGAGGTGTAGGAGGCCATGTTATCTATTGGCATAATTCGGAGGAATAAGAATCCATGACTATAGCGTGTTCATGGAAGTGCTTAAGCCGAAAACATACCCAGTTTTGCTTAGGCAATCAACAGTTTTTGTTCTCAATAAATTGGAATGCATGTCCATTGCCACAAACTTTTATTTTCTTGGAAATTAAAGAAAAACTTTGCTCTAAGCAAAGCTTAGCATTTTGTTATTTTCGTTCAGAGTTTATCTTTAATTTGTCAATTCCAACGTCGTTTCATACTTCCACAATGTTTTTCACATCCGTTTTGCAAGAGTACTTACCACCACTAAAACCAAATGTAAGTGTAATCCCTCACAGAACATCCAAAAGTAGTTGACCAACATGAAATAGTGTATGACCAGGTGTAAACCAATGCACCAGTACTATAGGAAAATACAAAAAAAACAAATACAAAAGCAACAAGAACAACTGGTCACCTTTTAATATAGGGCAAAACAAAAAAAAGCAGCTCTAACGCCAGATTAAAACAAATGAGAGAGCAAAAGTTTACTTTCGTTCCAAATGCCACCAAATGGAAAAAGGAAAAGCAATGCGAATGCCATTAGACTTACAGGATTATTGCGTATATTGTCGGGCTGTTCCACCACTAATTTATACCACATAATCCAGGTGAGGCAAGTAAAAGCCAAAGATAAAAATAAATGCACGTGTATGCGTATACGAGTGCAACGTAAGGATCTGTTTGGAGAGATTTCAGTGTCATTATCCTTTTTAGATTACTTAGAGTACTTATACTTACTTAAAGCCCAGAAATATTATTAAAGAAAATATTAAAGCCACACAGGATACGGCATAACCTTTGACATACAATTCATTGACAAAAGTGCGAAACTAAGGGAATGAAAAAACGGAGTTTTGAATTAAAAGGGGAGTAAAAGTGATAAAAAAGAGTGCTACTTACCTCCAAATCCTCATAATCTATGCAGTTAGTGTAGTTTGACCATTCCTGGCCGCTTTCGGGATGGTGATACCAGGAACCATTTTCTAAGCAGCTGAAATAAAGAAAATTTAAAAAAATCAATGAGAACACATGCCTTGTTGACATCGTATCTGTCAACGAAATCTCTAGGCTAACACGGATCCTGGCGTGTGGTGCAAAAGAATGATGATTAATGCCCTGAGTCGTAGCTGGAAACATTCGAGTTTCCTAAAGGAGGTCACTTTTCACAGGGATAGTTAGTCGAGAGCGTAAGTATGGCTACTTACGGGAATGGGATTATTTGAGAGCTACACCACAACCGTGTCTCTAGTGATAATTAAATAAGCAATTAATGGGACCCTGTTAGACATCAAAACGAAAAATATTTCTTCGGCGACTTCCTCTCAGCAGAGTACTGGCAAAGACTCTGAGAGTAAAAATTGCCATGAAAAGCTTCTCAAAAATCTGTCGTTCGGAGACGACTTTAAAACTGTAGGTCCCGCCAATTATGTATAAAATTAACTTACACACATAAGTGGTGTGAGAAGCTAGGTCGTAATCCTGACTGAAGGGTTGTAATGGCCAATTATGTATGTATTAATGGTACCGGATGTAATGTTAAATTTAGAGCTTCTACAGCATCTGACAGTGGAGTACTTAAGGCTCGTTTCAAGCTGTCTTAATAAAGAGATAAGGACATAAGGGCCCGAGCTTTCAGTTTGCGCATAGGACTACACAACAATCTTGCCTGTTGTAGTTTTAGAGACTAGAGCACATAGGGCTTCTTAGGAGCATATTATTGGCCACTCTCCGGCTGAATTACAAAACCCGCTAAAGGCTGTAGGCTAGGAGAGGTGTTCATACTGCACTGGAATGCTAGTAGTTAGATCGTGCGGGGAACGAAAGCCCCTATACAACATCTGAGAGAAGAAGAAATTGGGTTTTTATAAGGATATACTACCTATATAGCAGTCGCCGTAGTCTAGTGGGTAGTGTGTTGGCTCATTAGACGAAAGGCCCGGGTTTGAATCCCAGGTCAGACATCAAAACGAAAAAATATTTCTTCAGGCGACTTCCTCTCTGCAGATTTCTGGCAAGGACTCTGAGAGTAAAATTGCCATGAAAAGCTTCTCAAAAATCTGTCGTTCGGAGTCGACTTTAAACTGTAGGTCCCGCCACTTATGCTATAAAATTAACTTACACAACATAAGTGGTGTGAGAAGCTAGGTCGTAATCCTGACTGAAGGGTTGTAATGGCCAATTATGTATGTATTAATGGGACCGGATGTAATGTTAAATTTAGAGCTTCTACAGCATCTGACAGTGGAGTACTTAAGGCTCGTTTCAAGCTGTCTTAATAAAGAGATAGGGCATAAGGGCCCGAGCTTTCAGTTTGCGAATAGGACTACACACCAATCTTGCCTGTTGTAGGTTTTAGAGACTTAGAGCAAATAGGGCTTCTTAGAAGGATATTCTTGGCCCCTCTCCGGCTGATAATTACAAAACCCGCTAAAGGCTGTAGGGTAGGAAAGGTGTTCATACTGCACTGGAATGCTAGTAGTTAGATCGTGCGGGGAACGAAAGCCCCTATACAACATCTGAGAGTAGAAGAAATTGGGTTTTTATAAGGATATACCCTTAGCATCAGTAGTGTGGGTAGTGTTTTCTCAAGACGAAACCTTGTCCATGTTTTTTCTTGTTACCATTTCTGGAAATCTCTTAGAGAGACTCAATGATATCAGCCTACGCCAGACCTTAGATGATATGGAAGGGATAAAATGGTTACAATAAGAGGAGCAAGACGGCCTTCTTTGTGTTGAAGAGAGTCATTAGCCATAATGAAGGTAAGTTTGTACTTTGACTTTGCCTTTCCCGATAGGAACAGAGCTTTCAAAAATTTTAAATTAGTTGGCTTAACGTAATGACAAGTGAGGCGTAAATGCCTGTAATGGGTTCACCATTCAATATCGGGAAAGTGTGGGAGCAAATAAATTGACCAGATAGTCTAGTAAATGCGAGTAGATAAAGGATGCAAAGGAGGACTCTTAGTGTAGTTGCGAAGAGGTTCAGGAAAATTTCTATCACCCAACAAACATTGCCACACTTTCAATATGACCACGATTTCTATCTGGAAAACACTGCGTAGGAAGCAGGCAGCCCATAAAATAAAATGCTTTTAGGCCAAAGCTAGGTTATAAAGGTTCCGAGAGACAGTGTCAACTAGGTTTCATTACATTTACTTCCTTTTTTTAAGCCTTTGACGAACACTGACGTCTATAGACGTCATAACAGGGGTTTCTGGCGGGACATGACGTGTATACACGTCATAAATTGTTTCATTCATAAAATGGAGATACAGCAAGTGTACCATGGTAAGGCCTTCTAAAATTGTGATGTCCCTCAAAGGGTTAAGTATTCAAGTCCGTTTTTCTGCTGGCAAATATTCCAAAAACGGAACAACATGTTGTAAAGAATTTTCCTCTTCTTTTTTAATCAACTTTAAACTATTGTTCCTGTGTGTTGACTGTAGTGGTTGGTACTTTATTTTTCCCCTGCCATTCTTATTAAGTTCTTTAATATTTCCCTTAAATAAAGAAAATTGTTTAAGAAACAGAAAAACAGAATAGAAAATAAGGACAAAAGCAAGTTTCGTTACTCAATGGATGGTGTAAAGCATTGTCTTCCTTAATAATGTCTTAAGGCTGAAAGGAGTGAAAAAAGGTACCTTTTTATGCCATGGAATCTTTGCAAGTTTCCTAGAAGAGCAACACTTAAGCAATAGATTAAGACAGACAACAATAATGATTGTAATTAAGAACTTAATTGAGGAAAATTGAAAAGGGGTAAGGCAAAGTACTATTTTAGAAAAAAGTACTTAAGAAATTAGTACCAAATTATTGGTACTTTTTTGAAAAAATTAATGCTTTTTAAATCAAGAGAACGGGTTAAATTTTGTATTTCTTTTCCTTAGGAGGGGGGTGGGGGGATAATTTTAGTACCATTTTGGTACTTTTTGAATTGTTTACTTCCTTTTAAACTTTTTCTTAAATTCCATAAAAATTTTTACTTACGTTTTATGTGCCAAAAATTTACTATTGAAACCCTCTACAAAATCTGGACAATATTGACTCAACACGGTGCCAGCTGGTGTACGTGGCCAACACAAATAGCCATCAAAACGTACCGGACAATATAAACTTGCTGATGATGATGATGTGGATGCTGACTTTTTAAATAAATTATTCAAGGAGGCAGATGACAAATTTATTGAGCCTGTATTGCCACTACTACTACTAATACTTAGGCTGTCGCTAATGCTGTTGCTGCTGGTGGTGGTGGTAATGAAACTGTAGTTGCCTGGATCATCGTAGATAGCTAGCTCAGCAGCAGCAGCAGTATCATCATCATTACCATCATCCTCAGTTTCGGTGGTTGCCAGGGTAATGCTATTAATTGTGGCATACAATTCATTACGTTCGGCCTCCTTTTCATTTACATTCTCAATATCAATGGCACCCTCATAGAGTACGGCTTCCTCTAGATAGCGTGGTATGCTGGCTGTGGGATAAGCTGAAGGCATTAAAAATTAAAGCGTATTAATTTAATTGTCTGTATTATTACCTGCAGTGCTGCTGCTGATGCTGTTGCTGGTTTCCGTTTGATTTTCAATGATTGTATCATTTTGATAGCGTATCATGCACTCCATGAACAAATGTGAGAGAAATTCTCTCAAGTGTTTGTCTTTGTCCCCAGGATGGGGTTGTCCAAAAAACAAAGACATTCCTTTCTATCACTTTTTTAATTTTTCAACATTTACAAACGTTTAATGGCTTGTAAGTAGACACCCGAATAACGTTATTAATTTTGTAACCAAAACAAAAGAAAAGAAAACACCAAAAAAAGTAAGTGAAGCATACTTTTTTGCTGACCTAAACTCCCAAATCAAAATTAATTTTCAAACAGAATAAGTGTTTGTAAGTGTGGCTATTTGTTTAATAAATTACGTGCTTTAATACGTAAAAAAGAAATTTTAATTTCACCACATTGTCTGTAATATATTTTTGTTTGGGGGTAGCCTAAAAGTATGCATTGCATTTGAATGTAAAAGAATAGCCCTAAGGTTAGGCTAACTAATTAATTCAGTTTGAATTGTTTTTGTTAGAGTTAAAAGGGCAGTTTTATTGAAAGGTTAAAAAGATAAAAGAAAGTAGAAAAGAAACAAATGGAAAAAAAGGTTTTTACACTTCCTTTATATCCGCTCGATGAGGGCAATAATTTAAAAAATATTAAAAAAAAAGAGAAAAATTGTGTTAAAAATTTCTTCCCAATTGAACAAAGCCTACCCTCCCTAACAATCTGATGCAAAGGTTTAAAGACACAAGATGCCCTCTATACACCTTTGCGCTTAACTTCGCGACCATACTGGAAGCAAAAATACAAACAACAGTGCTGTTACAACAGCTATTTTGCGGGCACTAATTAACGGACTCGCAGTCACTGAAGAAGATCCTTCAGTTCGTTCTATAAACACTAAATTGGAAAGTATATCGTGGCAGCAAACCTGGCTCAAAGTGGAACTAGAAATCATTCCTCTAGAAAAATCTCCCCCTAATAGGAGACCACATTGACACTTCCACATTTGTGCGATTCTACAAAGGCTGTAAAGACCATAGACCATGTAATCCTATTGTACCGTATGTCGAAAGACATGAGGTGTACAGGTTAGACATGAGGCTAGACTACGATGAGTATTACGCTGGTAAGTATGTGTATATACATCGCTAGGCTAGTGTGCTAAAGAGCAATAAAAGATAGCTATGAAGGCAATTCTTCGAGACAGCTTTGTCCTGGTGTAACTAACGATAAGATTTGCTCCCCTACAAAAGGCCACATTATTGTCGTACAAAACTGCTTAGTATTGCAACTGGATGACTGGTCGTGAAGTATTTTGTAAGACGAATAAAATCTTGCTTAACTGTATCTCGAACTACATTGAGAGCTCTGGCAAACATTATGTTGATCCTTTGGCGTTTAAATTGCTCGTAAGCAAAGTGAAAATATTTCGTGGAAAAATATCAAGAAAATTGTGTTTATAAAATTCTCCTTTAAAGTTAAAAAGTATAAAAAGTGTTCCAACACAATTGCCAATATTTTCAAATAATTTAATAATTAAATAAACACCTAAAAGTATGCTTTACATATCCATTAAAAAGCAGTTAAAAAATGTAACAAGAAAAGTTTAAAAACAAAAAATTAAAAACATAAAAATTAAACAAACTTTTCTTATTGAACCCGTATGGTTTTCTTTGTTTTGTATTTCCCTTAAAGTAGGCTCTTAAAATGTGTACCCCCTTAAGCATACTTCTATGCTTGAAATAATTTCTGATTTAAAACAAAAGTTTCAGAAATTTCATTTCAACAGATTGTTTAATTAAATTGCCTTTCAGATTTAATACGATTTCTCCACCCTTTTATTATTCTAAACTAAATTTCGTTTAACGCCTTGGGTTAGGCTTTGTAAACTGATATTTTCAGCTTAATATTGCATAGCATTAAGCGTATAAGAACAAAAGCTAACAGCTTTAAGCCAATAGCGTGTAATACTGGCCATTTGAAATTCCTTTTGAAGGGGTTTTGTTAAATTAGGATTTCATTATGGCAGATTTTAACGAATTTTTTCAAATTAAGCACCTTAAAATAGGCTTTCATTTATTTTAAATAACGCTAATGTGTTGGCTTTTGCAATAAATTAAGTTTAAAAGAATGTTTCAAATGAAGCATTTAGCATTTCATATCCATAAAGTATGCTTTAATTTTTTAATATATAAATAATTAAAAGATTAAACCTTAATGTATACTTTAATATTTTTCAAATTAAAATTATTTCAATATTAAATTACATATTTTCGGTGTATTATATACATACTGCTATTTGTAATGCTTGTAACCCCTTCCAGTGTACTTTAGTTATTTAGTTTTCGTGTATGCCTAAAAGTATGCTAAATTATTTTCATAGAATTAATTGATTTACGTGTAATTTGTATTAAACAAGGTAGTACTTAAACTCATCAATTGATGTTATTAAGTAGATTTCTTTTGATACAGCCTTTAGTTATGCTATAAAAATGTTAATCACTTAGTTATGAAATAATTGTTTTTCTGTCAGAAACATTAATTTTACGAAAGTTGTTGTTTTAAGTAGAAAAATATGCATAAACAACAATCGATATCCTTTTCATAATATAACATTTGGAAAAAATTTCAAATTAATATTTACCAGCGCCCTAAAGCATGTTATAATTGTAATGAAATATACAAAATTATCAAAAATGAGTGAGTGAACATACTACGTTGAAGTTTAGAACACACTGTCAGCGTTCATCAAGAGCATATTCTGTCAAGTTTTAGTTCAAATTGTATAATTATTTATAGCTCCTATAAGCAAACTTTAAAAATGCGTAATACATTAACTTTTGCTTTTATCTTTTCCTTTCACAGTTGCTCGTAAGAATATAATTTATTTTTGAAGTACTTCCCATAAGAATTCCTTTAAAATAAGCGAAATTCTTTTTCTTTCCCTAAGGTATACTTTAAAATGGATTATTATATCATTGGCTTGGATATATGTTGTAAAATTATTTGAAGTCATAGTTTTTCTTTTAGAGCTTAATTACAGAAGTAAAAGTATGCTAGAGAAAGTACATTGGCTGAATACATTGAATAATTCATGTACAAAAAAATTTCATATGATGTCCTGAGAGTAGGCAACAATTTTTTTCAAGTTGAAAATTATTATTTTTAATTTCTTTAAATCTGTTGCAAGAAGTTTCTTTTTTTTAGGTTTCTAAAATTATTTTATAATATAAATTTTATTACTAATAACACATCCCCTAAGGAATGCTTTCATATTTGAATTTACAGCCATAAACTATTCTCTTAAAAATGTGTGTGTGTTCTGGCAACAGTAAAATGGTTGTTTTTAAACATTATTAAAATAAAACCTGACAACATCACCATCATCAACAAATTTTAGTCTATTTTATTGCAATTTTTCTTGTTTTCTTCTTTCCCCTAAAATATGCTTTATTAAAAGAAATAATTTTTTTGGTTTCTGGTTATTACAAAAAAGATAGAAAAAAGAGGCAGAGAGAAAAAAGAAATTGAAATAAAATGTGTATTATTCATGTAATAAAAACTTTTATCATTATTTTTGTTTTATTATCATCTGGCATATTATAAAAATATTCCTTTACAAATTATTTTGTTCTTTAGCATCTTAAAGTATGCTTTATATTTTTTACGCTGCTTTTTTTTTTTGTTTATTAGAAATTGTCTACAAATGCGTGAGGTGAAAACCAAGTTCACACAGGATAATAAATGTTGTTGTTAAGTTTTATAATTTTTTATACTTTTTACATTTCATATCCAACACACAGACGTTAGGTTTTAAATGCCTAAAGTTATGCATGACTTGTAATACAAAATCATTGTTGAGGTTGTAGCATATAAAGTCATAAAAATTCTATGAATGTTGGTTAGCAAATGTAATTTGTAAAATTACAAAAAAAAAAAAAATGTTCATTATATTTATTAAATTTTATTTTACAGCCTAAAACTATACTACAATTATTTTTAACGAAATTCTTCGATTTCCTATCAATTTCAGTTTAAGGCCAATTAAATTCAATTTGATTTTTAGTATTTAATAGCAATGAATTCTAGCCAGAGACTGGCTGCTAACAAAACATAATTGTGATGATGATGATAATGATAATCATTAAGTTGTATGATTTTAGGCGCTATTAAATTACACAAGAGAAAAAACAAAAAAAAAAATACAAAACAAGCTGTAAAATCTCTGGTAGTCAATAATTTCTGTATTTAATGATGCCTGCAAAGCTATGAAATTAGATTCTTGTAATAAAAAACAATCATAAATAATGAAACAATATTTTTATGAGGCCTACTTTTAGGCGTAAATATATTCGTATGCTATAGTTACTTACAGCTTCTGTTTAAGTTAATAAATAGAATGAGAATTAAATAAGCAAAGTTTGTTTGACTAAAAAAAGTCACGTAATAAGGATTTAATATATTAATATAAAACTAAAATAAACTGATTCATTAGTATGTTAATGTTATGGGTAAAATGAAGCATATGTCAAGGATTTTTATTTTTTAAATCAATAGTAATAAAAAAATTTAAAATAAAAGAAAACTAAAGGTTGCTTATTTAAAAATTTAAAAGGTTTAATTGACAGATGACAACCTTTATTGAATGAAATTTTAACTTTTAAAACCTTTAATAAAATATACTTTCAAGTACCATCAATCTCAGCTCTAGTTTTGTGTAAAGAACCTGACCAAAAGCACATTTTTATACTCAAAAAATCATTTTTTTTTCATATTTCCCCATTTCAATCAACCCATACAAATGAAAAGTTAAATAGAAATATGAGCCCCCCTCCCCAACTATACAATCAATTCCTCTGCTTTCATGCCTACTGCTAATACGGAAAAAAGGTCACAGTGATTAGTAATAATATCTTATTTAAACATAAGCCTGTTTTTAGGCGCTTTCGTAACAATACACCATAAATAATAATTGGACTGACAATAAAACTGACAATAACAATGAAAGAAAACAATGAATGGCATTTCTGCTTCTATCTCTACATTTTGGCAAACAGTAAGGATGTTATGATAGGCACAACAGAGCAAATAGCAAACAATGGCTGAGGCATTTATAAGACCAACTTGTTTACCTACACGTACATGCCCTACACATTACCGCAATCGAAATCAAAAACGGAAGTTTTCCTATCTATTGATAGATGATTATGTGTCATGGTGAGCATTGAAAGATAAGAAACACTTTAAAAGTTTAAAAAATGTAGTGTGATAATAGGAGGCTGCAAATTAAAAAAATATTGTTGTATACTTTAAGGATTATTGGATGAAAATTTATAAAAAAAAACTGTAAATAAACACAGAGAGTTTATTTTTAATGAAATAAAAATTAATTAATTTCAGTTCTCCTCTTTTTTGGTATAAAAAACACTTTTAGACAGCATTATATAAATTATTGAAGCCCTAAAAGTATGCACCAATATTTAAAAATAGAAAAACTAATAAAATTCAGAGTCATTGAAATTCCTAAAATTTTCTGTTCAACTCTCTGCTGTTGGAGGTTATAATTTTAGTGAAAATTTTTTAACTCAGGCACCATGAGTGGTTGACACCTAAAGGAACCTACTTGGTCTATGCTATGCCCATTGTAAACACAATCATAGATTTCAACCTTTTATTTCTTCCCCTATCTTTATGGACGACTTATTTTTATTAAGAATTTAAATCAAAATATAAATTTTCTTCCAAGTTTTGAATACATAATTTAAAAAGATAATGCACAAAAGAACTAAAGCCTATTTGCAGGCAAATTATAACGCTTGGTATCATTCAAATATAAATAAGAGAATAAAAGATTCCTTTTAAAGGTTTTTCTTGCTTAGTTTTCAACAGAATACCATGACAATTATGAGACATTTATTGTGTAATAATGAAAAGAAATTAAACAAAAGCATACTTTAGGGGGGGGGGGGGGATATATCCTTTATTAAATATTAGTCAGCAAACAAATTATTTTAATTTCCTTTTAAGCATCCTTATTATGTTATAATGTTCCAAGTAAAATAGAATTCTATATCCACTTATTATTTAGTATATGAGGGATGGTTTTTACTAGACCTTTTTTGCTTTTTATTTTATGCAATTATTTGAAGCCTATTTTTAGGTTGGTATTTAAATGAAATACAGCATTATAAAATTGCTTGCAGGATGCAATACAAAATGAGTTAAAGAAGCTTTAATTTTAGGTTAAAATGAAAGCTATTGTGATGTCTACCTATTTTGGACCCTTCTTTGATTTTCTTTTAAGGAGTAAAGTGTTTCCTTGTTTCCAAATGGAGGTGTTTTACTATCTTCTTCACCTAATATAGGCTAAAGTAACATTCAACTGCGTATGAGTTAGAAATTAAAAAAAAAAAATACAAAAAAGGAAGCATACTTTAGGGCTTTACTAAAAAGGAAACTGTTGAAAAAAATGTACAAAAAACATAAAACAAACAAAAAATTATAAAAATTCTTTCTTTCGATACTTAAAATTTTATTTTATTATCTAATGATAATTTTTTTTCTTTTTCTTTCCAATTGAACTCCCTCGAGTGATTTATTTGTGGTAGAATTTAATATCCTTTTCCTGTCAATCAAAAAATTTTATGAAAAATTGCTTTGTTGCCTTAAGTTTAAAGTCAAATGTTCTCGAACAAAGCTTATAAATACACTTAAAGCAGCCTATAAGCCTTAAAGTCTGCTTTAAACAACTAACAAAATTTTGAAGTATACTTTTGGGGCAACATTTAAGCACTGAAGTAAAACGAAACAAAACACATTTGATTGCAAGGTTTTCAATTATTAAAGATTAAAAAATACAAACAACTTTTGATAACATTCGCTGTCCCAGCTTTTTTGTTGCCCAACCGGACTGGAATATTTTTATTTCCAAAAAATGAAATAAAATGCTCATGTAAAATTAAAACTAACGTAAGGAATTCTTAGTAATCAAGTGTTGAAAAAACAGTCTAAACAATTGAAAATTCAGTTTTCACTTCCCGCCATTCTGTGTCCCTCTTTACCTCATGGTAAACAACGATGTTCTCTAGGTCACTACACAACTCTTTGCCACCGTGCTCTGGCACATGTCAAGCAGACTTGAAACCACAGACAGTGAATTTTGTAACAAAAAACACTCTCCACAGTTGGTTTTATTGTTGTTGGCCCTTTTAAAAATTGTGGCAAAAACTCAGACAAGGACAAAACGACAAAGTACTTACACATACCCACACATACACATACATATGTAAATACAGTGGCAGACACCAGTTTTTCTGGCAGTAAATAAAGGATGTTAACGAAACTGTATTGAATTACTGGTTGATGATGCACTCGATCCTGCTCTTGTTTTAGTTGCTTTTTTTTTTAATGAAAACATTTATTATTTAAAATTGCTCAATCATGTAAAGCCATGCTGGGCCACTATATAGAAATGGTAGATAAATTTTATCGATAACAACTTAAGAAAAAGTTATTAAAAGAGAGAAAACAAATTGAATTTTTTTTACACAATTTAAGCAAGTATGGCCACAAAGTATAATCGCAAATCAAATGAAAAAAATTTTGAAAATAATTATTTTTTTAGATGTTATCGATAATTGTTATCGATGTTATCGATAATTGTTATCGATGTTATCGATAATTGTTATCGATGTTATCGATAATTGTTATCGATGTTATCGATAATTGTTATCGATGTTATCGATAATTGTTATCGATAATTGTTAAATTGCAATTAATTCAAAACCTAAGTAATTCTTCTGGAAAGCAGTACAGAAACTCTGTTACAAAGACATTAAATATCGATGACACTTTTGGTAGACTGTTAATTGGTGTAAAAATTTTATCGATATCAGCTTAAGAAAAAGTTATTAAAAGAGGCCATAAAGTATAATCGCAAATCAAATGAAAAAAATTTTGAAAATAATTATTTTTTTAAATGTTATCGATAATTGTTATCGATGTTATCGATAATTGTTATTGATGTTATCGATAATTGTTATCGATGTTATCGATAATTGTTATTGATGTTATCGATAATTGTTATCCATGTTATCGATATGAAAATAAATTGCAATTAATTCAAAACCTAAGTAATTCTTCTGGAAAGCAGTACAGAAACTCTGTTACAAGGGCATCAAATATCGATTACACTTTTGGTAGACTGTTAATTGGTGTAAAAATTTTATCGATAACAGCTTCAGAAAATGTTATTAAAAGAGAGAAAACAAATAGAATTTTTTTAAGCAAGTAAGGCAATAAACTATAATCGCTAATCGAATGAATAAAATATTGAAAATAATTATTTTTTTTTAAATGTTATCGATAATTGTTATCGATGTTATCGATAGGGAAATGAATTGCAATTAAATGTAAACCCAAGTAGTTCTTCTGAAGCTGGAAAGCAGTACAGAAACTCTGTTACAAAGACATTAAATATCGATGACACTTTTGGTAGATTGTTAAATGGTAGATAAATTTTATCGATAATAGTTTAAGAAAAAGCCAATTAATTTTTTTTTTAATAGTTTAAGCAAAGGATAATCACTATACGGAAGAAAATAATTATATACATATTTTTAAAGTTATCGATAACTGTTTTTTATAAAAATTTAATCGAAAATAAAATATAATTTGAGATAGGCTTAGAAGCGAGCAACATATCGCTATACAAGCAAAGAATAATCGCTTGAAAATAATTATATATATTTTTTTAAAGTTATCGATAACTGTTTTTAATAAAAATTTAATCAAAAATAAAATATAATTCGAGATAGGCTCAGAAGCGTTGAAAATAGAAGTCTCCAGAACACTTCTGATCTTGTTATATTCAAGTCCTGCTCTTTATCGCCTCCTTTTTGAAATATTCCTTAGCAAAGTTTTTCTTATAAAAATTATAACAAAGCTCTTTGGATTTTAGAGGCTTTAAAAATGTGTTCGCAACTCGTTTAATTATTATGTGGCCTGTCAATAACACGACATTTAATGATTCTTTATTGTTACGTGCTTATGGCTGTAAAAGTATGCTACAAAATTATTTAAAATTATTATCATGATAACACACACACACAGAGAGACACACACACACAACCACACTCAAATACACGTCAACCTATAAAAGTTTGGTAAACCGTTAGTGTAAATTAAGTTTAAAATTGGTGGCTGTCTGTAGCATATTTTAGAAATTTTATTAAAATTTATTAAATTGCTACACCAGGCTGCCACTGACGTATTTTAGGTGGTTATTTTAGGGCTGCTCTTTTTGGGAAATTTATTTACATTAATAATGTGATGTATAATGTACGTGCACAGAAAATTAATCGATTATTTAGGAATTTTATTTAAATCTTTAATGGGAAACCATTAAAATAATGTCTGAGCTTTTAAGTGAAACCTGCATTTTAAATTAAAGGGGGGGTCATAAAGTTAAATAAACTGACCATAACGTTCGAGTCACTTAGTTTTACAACCACCACTCAATCATTTACTACCACTCAACTGGTTTTTCTTTTCATTTCATCTTCTTCTGTCTTCTTACGTCTTCGATTTTAGTTTGTTTGTTAAACTTTAATGTCCATTTTGTTATTTATGAAGCCGATTACTTTGGCATCCCTTTTTTTCTTTCTTTCTTACTATGTTAGTGTTAGTTTTTGCTTTCTTTTTTTTCTTTTGTTATCGAAAACATATTGGCATCACAACTATTTTTATTTAACGCTATTTAAATGCCAGGTTTAAAGACATTTTACTCTATTTGACATTCCATTATAATTGAACTAATGAATGTACAGACAGACATTCAGACAGACAGACAGCTGCTGCTTTCCATTGTTGCGACTGTATTTACATTTGCAATCAAATTCCATTCTTTCGTAACTTGGTTTTTAAGTGGTCATTTATTGATTTTAGCAAGTGATAGAGAGAGAGAGAGAGAGAGAGAGAGAGAGACATTGCATTACCAAGTCATATGAAAATCATAGTAAAGTGTTTGGTTGTTGCATCATAAATTAAAATAAGAAGAATATCGATAACTAATGTTATCGCTAACATTTTTCTACTTTTGTAGGAATTTAAAAGATAAAAAGATTTAAATATTAAAGTTTATAAAATTTAAAAAATAACTGTTATCGATAACTTAAAAAAAAAAAATGTTATCGATATACATCACCCTTATCCAGATTTATAGTATTAAATTTTTTTTAAAGGCTTTTAACAATTAAATATTAATGTTTTAAAAATTTGCAAAAACAAAAAACTTATCGATAAGTTTAGAAACAAAAAATTATCGATAATTACATACTTCTCAAAATTTTAATAATCGAATATTTAAGTTATAAGAACTTATCAAATATAAGTTATCGATTAGTAAAAATTAATTTATCGATATATAACCAAACTTATCGAAAACAATATTACATTTGTATGAATTTAAATTATAAATATAACCGATTAACCGTTTGCAAATAAAAATTATCTTTTAATATAGCATATGTTATCGATAAACATATAATCAAACTTATCGATGAAAACATTACATCTGTATGAATTTAAACCACAAAAACAAAATAAAAAGCTTTTAACAATTAAACATTAAGGAACAAAAATTTTTTCAAATAAAAATGATCGATTAATATAGCATATGTTATCGATAAAACAAAACTTATCGATGAAAACATCACATTTGTATGAATTTAAACCATAAAAACAATATTAAAAACATTTAACAATTAAAATAAAAGTGATCGATTAATATAGCATAAGTTATCGATATATAACCAAAATTTTTGATAAAAATATAGCATTTGAGTGAATTTATTATATTACTAAATATTAAAAGTTTTTAGCAATTAAACATTAAAGTTTGAACATTTTTTCGAAATAAAAGTTATCGATTAATATAACATATGTTATCGATATACATATAACCAAACTTATCGATGAAAACATTACATCTGTATGAATTTAAACCACAAAAACAATATTAAAAGCTTTTAACAATTAAACATTAAGGAACAAAAATTTTTTCAAATAAAAATTATCGATATAACTAAACTTATCGATGAAAACATTACATTTGTATGAATTTAAACCATAAAAACAATATTAAAAACATTTAACAATTAAAATAAAAGTGATCGATTAATATAGCATAAGTTATCGATATATAACCAAAATTTTTGATAAAAATATAGCATTTGAGTGAATTTATTATATTACTAAATATTAACAGTTTTTAACAATTAAACATTAAAGTTTGAAAATTTTTTCCAAATAAAAGTTATCGATTAATATAGCATAAGTTATCGATATATAACCAAAATTCTCGATAAAAATATAACATTTGAGGGAATTTATTATATTACTAAATATTAAAAGTTTTTAACAATTAAACATTAAAGTTTGAACATTTTTTTCAAATAAAAGTTATCGATTAATATAGCATATGTTATCGATATACATATAAAACACAATTTTAAAAGCTTTTAACAGTGGAACATTAAACTTTGAAAATTTTTTTGAAATAAAAGTTATCGATTAATATAACATAAGTTATCGATATAAATATAATCAAACTTATTGATGAATTTAAATCACAAAAACAATATTAAAAGTTTTCAGCAATTAAACATTAAAGTTTGAAAATTTTTTTGAAATAAAAGTTATCGATAAATTGAGAAAAAGAGTTATCGATAATTACATAGGGAACAAAATTTAAACAATCGAATATTAAAGTTATAAAAGAATGACGGTTTACCTTTCCATATACTCTGTGGAAATCTAATGCATGTCCATAGTCCAGATTGGGCCAGAATTGGACAGGATTGCGTCTTACTTGTTGTGAAATTGAAATTTTGAAATTGGCAAATAAATATTAGCGAAAACGGTTACAGTTTTGTAACGAAATTCTTAACAGCTGAAGACTTTTCTTAAAAAATTACCGACAAAGGAAATCCTTTGTTTTCTTAAGAATTTATTCCCCATTATTTCCGTTGTGTTTAATTAAATATTTATTTTTCGTTATCGTGTTATCGTTCTACTGACATAAATTTTATTTATAAACATTGCTTCAGTTATACCTTCATTCACATATGAGATGGTTTAACCCCATCCCTCCTGCTGTGCTATAAAGTTCCAAATGCTGTACATTTTACTACGAAATTAATCAAATAAATTACGAAAGAAATACTCTAAAAGGGCACAAAAAAATGGTACTTTTTTGTTTTTTTCTTTCTAAACTTCTTACTAACAAATGTAAATGATACTTATGAACAGAGGCAACAACAACAACAATAATAACAACAACAATCATCAATAATAATTCATTAAAAGATTAAGCATCCATAACCTTATTAAAGAAGTTTACTCACTTGGTAACTTTAGCAACTACACGTCGTTCTTTGAAAATTAAAGGGGCGTGGGGAAAGAAGCCTTCATTAATTCTAAAAGCTTTTAAAAGTTACATTTGCCTTTAAGCTAGTAAAACGAGTTTGTTTTTTCTAATTAAATTTGTACATTTTCTTAAAAAATTTAAGAAAACATAAGACAAGTGGCAGTAGAAGTAAAAAAAATTTTTGGAAAAATTTTTTTGCATGAAATTACCTTAAAAAAAGTACTTTTTTAAAATAGTACTTTTGGGTACGTATATATAAAACGATAAAAGTACTTTCCGTATTTTCTTTAATAGAGAAAATTTTGAAAAAATTACCTTTTGAAAAGGAATTTAAAAAAAAAATATTTTTTGTTAATTAATTTTTGAAAAAAAGTACTTTTTTTTATTGGCCATTACAGCCCTTTAATCTGTATTACAGTCTAGTTTCTCAAAGGAAACTTTGGAATAAAGGAACTTTTTAAAAAATGCACCTTTAGAAAACTGTTAGGAAAATGCAGTTAAGAAAAATTTAGCATGTGCAGAATTATCTTTTCAAAAAAGTCTCTTGCGAAAAAGGATCCCTTAAAATGAAGGGATTAAATAAAACTATCCTCAGAAAAAGTATCATTTGAAAAAGTACATTTTGAAAAGAGCACCATTTCAAAAAAGTACCTTTTGAAAAATGTACTTGTTAAAAAGATCAATTAAGGTTACATATATACTAGGGATGCCAATCGAGAAGTCCCGAATCCTGAAATCGGGATTTGTGAATCCCGAAAATCCCGAGATTTTCAGGATTGTGAGTTCATATGTATTTTGAACCTACAAAAGGTACTGAAAAAAATATTCTATATCAATTGACTTCGATAATAACATATCAGATAATGAAAACTCTATTTACATTGGTAAAAAGTTATTTGAAGCCATTGCAGAAGCCCTATAAGTAAGTTGACTTTAAATTGTAGTGCCTGCCATTCAAGTATAAATTAACGCACACAAAATAAATGGTGTGAGAAGTTATGTCGTATTTGTGACTGAAGGGTTGTAATGACCAATTATGTACATATATACGTATGTATTAGGGATGCCAATCGGGAAATCCCGAAACCCGAAATCCCGGGATTTTCGGGATTCACATAATCCCGAATCCCGGGATTTTTAAAAACATGTCCCGGGATTTTTCGGGATTTTCGGGATTGTGAATTCATATGTATTTTGACCCTACAAAAGGTACTGAAAAAAAAATTCTTTATCACTTGACTTCGATAATAGCTTCTCAGATGAGGAAAACCCTACTTCCATTGAAAAAAAATTATTTGTTGGCATCGAAGAATCCAAAAGCCCTATAAAACGAATTAATAGGGTAACTGATGTAGATACTCAACTGTACAAATAAATAGATTTATTTACATCAGGAGGTGGTAGAGGTGATTATTTACAAGCTGCATATAGCTGTCTTGGAACTATTTTACCAATAAATTATGATTGCGAGAAGTGTTTTTCAACGGCAGAGTATGTTGATAACAAAATTCGTTCAAGCCTATCAGATGACATGTTATATGCTTTAATCTTTTTTTTGGAATCCAAATAATTTTCTTTATATGTGTAAATAATTTTTATTTTTGTTAATTTACGATTTTTGTTACTTGTTGTCTTGCTGTTTTTATATTTTATTTTTAATGAGATATAATTCTGATATAATTGGAATATAAATGATTTTTTCAACAAAATATTTTTATTATTAAGAGAAAATCGCGATTTTTCCCGTGATTTTTCGGAATTTTTGGATCCCGAATTATCCCGAAATATCCCGGGATTACGGGATTTACAAAATCCTGAATCCCGGGATTTTTAAAAATCGATCCCGTTTGGCTTCCCTAGTATGTATACAGCTATCTTCGAACTATTTTACCAACAAATGTTGATTGCGAGAAGTGTTTTTCAACGGCAGAGTATGTTGATAACAAAAAAAAAAGTTCAAGCCTTTCCGATCACATGTTAGAAGCTTTAATATTACAACCCTTCTCAGTCAGGATTATGGCCTTCTCACACCGCTCATGTTGTTTGCGTTAATTTTATACGTAAGTGGCGGGACCTACTGTTTAACGTCGACTCTGCATGACAGATTTTTGAGAAACTTTTTCATGGCAATTTGTATTTACTCTCAGAGTTTTTGCCAGAAATCTGCTTAGAAGAAATATTTCTTTTTTTGGCATACGAACCCGGGCTTTACGTCTAATAAGCCAACACACTAACTACTAGACTACGGCGGACGTTATACCATAAAATGAATTTAAAAAGTACTTTTTAAAATTCAATTTCTTTAAGAAGAAGTCGCCATGGTCTAGTGGGTAGTGTGTTGGCTTATTAGACAAAAGGCCCGGGTTCGAATCCCAGGTCAGACATCAAAACGAAAAATATTTCTTCGGCGACTTCCTCTCAGCAGATTTCTGGCAAAGACTCTGAGAGTAAAAATTGCCATGAAAAGCTTCTCAAAAATCTGTCGTTCGGAGTCGACTTTAAACTGTAGGTCCCGCCACTCATGTATAAAAATTAACGCACACAACATAAGTGGTGTGAGAAGCTAGGCCGTAATCCTGACTGAAGGGTTGTAATGGCCAATTATATATGTATGTTCTTTAAAAATTTAAACAAAATTTGTAGTTCACTTGAATCCCCCCTTTGGTTTTACTGGCCATTTATTTAAATTACATTTCAATTGAAGCCCGTTTATTTGATTATTGGTTTGGTATTGATCTTTTTTTGAATTGAAATTAAAAAAAAATTGTGTTCATAAATAAACAATAAAAAATAAATAAAAACTATTCTATTAAATTAAAAATCATTGATTTTAAATGAAAAATCATGCTTTTAAATAATAATAATACAAACTGAAGGAAACAGAAAAAAACCCCCATTGTATTATATAAATAAATGAATTATTTAAGTAAATATTAGGGGGGTGCATAATAAAAAGTAAAGAAAAAAACAAAAATTATATTTTTTTATAAAACTTAATTAGCGACAATTAATTAATAAAGTTTAGTTAAATAAATTATTTTAATTTTCAATTTTTTTTGGTATAGGTGCCACCCTAATATTACGTTTAAAAAAAAATTTTTTTTTTTCTAACAAATGATGTGTGATTGAAATGGAATAAATCTTGCATTTAAAAGTATTTTTCGCATTGTTTTTCTTTTTTTTTTTAATAAATTTTTGAAATTCTATTGAAAACCAGGAGAATAATTTTAAATATTTAAACAAAAATGTTGTTTTCAATTTACAGTAAAAGCAGGAGCAGCATGAAAATTTTTAATTGAATATTTTTAAATTTAATGCTGCTCATTTCCTTTACTCGTTAACCATTCGCTTTTAGTAGCACAATGGCTTGTGTTTCTAATGAAATTATTCTCTGCATTTCTTGACAGGATAATGAAGCAGGAAGCATATAAAAATGTCAAATGCAAGGCAATGGCAAAGGCAAGGACTTTGGGTGAAATGAAAAGATACGAGGGTACACACACACACACACACTTATTTTTAATTGTATTACAAATACTTTTTGCTCTGACAATGACATTAATTAACAACACAATTCCATAAAAAATATTTACATGCTCTACCATCATCTCGTACTTTCCTTATTTAAACATTAACTATGGCCCTGTAAGACGTACGGGTTTCCTATTTGAGCTGTTGAGCTGTTGTTCGTACAAGCAATTACTCAAGCATATGTGGTGATGGTGGCGGATTCTTACGTCCGTTTCTTTTGGGTGTCTAGTTATCGAAAGCAACAAGCAGAGATAGGCCCATAATAATGGCAATAAATTATTAATGCTGCAGGGAAAATTATAATTAAAAGGACACATAACAATAAATGGTTGGAAATGGAGATGGAAATGTAATATGGAAAATGATACATAATAATTGATTATAGGCTTAAGCAAACAACAGAGCAAATTTGTAGCAAATGTAACACAGAAGAAGGTGAAAAATTATTTGTCATAACAATGAGAATGAATTTTTTTTTTATAAGAAATACAAACTAGTATTTGGGGAAAAAAGTAATTTTTGGAGAAAACCAAAAAACCTATATCTACACATAGCATGAGACGGGCACTGGCAAAGAAAATGCATAACAGTCTCCTCTTCCTCAGTTGAGCTGCATCATCTACGGCAGAAGTCGTTAAAAGGGAGCTTCATTCATTCCGCGTGTCTACCCAAGGCGCAATGATCTGTACGGCCACAGTAGTCGAGATGATGTCGCGACTAAGACCAAGTAATTGATTGGTAAGCCTTCTATCCATCAAGGGCCAGGGTAGTCTAGCGGTGGAGCATGACTCCTCATTGACTTAGGATAGGTTGGCGTCCCCAAAGAATTTCCGCGCAATGGTCAACTTGACGGAGGCAAGTGGCATACCTAATTGAACAGAAAAGGATTCCGTAACGAGCGCTCCGGGTCTGGTGAGCTCGTCAGTCCTACAGTTTCCCGGGGACCCACACCAAAGAGACACTAGTGAAACGCACCGAAAGAAGGCCGATACAGCGGCGACATTCCCTAACGCTTCTAGAGTTATTCATGAAACCCGATAGAGATCTTATCGCAGCCGGATTATAAGAAAAAACCGAGACGCTAGTAGATGATCTTTGCCATCATCTCTGCCTGAAACACGCTACAGTAGTCCGGCAGACAGAGAAAATATTCAGGTCCAGTTTCCCAGAGTAGACACCGCTTCCAACCACATTATCGAGTTTAGAGCCGTCAGTGTATATATCCAGGACTTCCGGGGGTACGACCGTATTTGAATTCCAGTCATCCCTACTCGGAATCTGAGAGCGGAAACATCTATCAAGACAATATTCAGCAGAGATATAGTCCAAAGTTCACAGGGGCCACCGGATCAACCTCCAGAATAGTGAAGTGACCAGAAGGTACAATGTGCCAACGACAGAAAGCATTAAGTTTAGTCGCAGCAAACTTGGCTGCCTGCTTAGCGAGAAGCACAGTAGGAAGCCAGTTAAACATTGCGAACAAGAATTTCGTGGGGGTGGTGCGTAGA
Organism: Sarcophaga peregrina; assembly: GCA_014635995.1. NCBI lineage: Eukaryota > Metazoa > Arthropoda > Insecta > Diptera > Sarcophagidae > Sarcophaga > Sarcophaga peregrina. The sequence goes on from CM025790.1 coordinate 101,125,704, forward strand.
GCATCAGTTATATAAATGGCGGCAGACCTTCAGACCTTGTCCAAAAGTTTGACGTTGTGTTGTTTGTCCAGAGCAGTCCACCAAAAAGCAATACCGTGTAAGAGGTTGGGTTCGACCTCAATTCTCTATGGATGAATAACAAACAACAGCCTCCACAGCGCCGATTTCGTAGGAACTGTTGCTTTGCAGAGTCAATAATCTTGATTAGGAATACCATAATGGCCGAGGTCGTTTTGATCACCATTATAAATCTAATGTGCAATGAATTGCCAAAGAAATTATAAAGAAATTACAGATGAACAACAAACAATGGCCCCTACAGTGCCGATTTCAAGGGAACTATTGCTTTACAGAGTCAATAATCTTGACTATGAGTACCATAATGGCCGAGGTCGTTGTGGTCGCCATTAGAGATCCAACGTGCAATGAATTGCCAAAGAAATTATAAAGAAATTACAGATGAACAACAAACAATGGCCCCTACAGTGCCGATTTGGATGGAACTGTTGCTTTACAGAATCAATAATCTTGATTAGGAGTACCATACCGAGGTCGCTATGGTCGCAATTAAAGATCCAATGTGCAATAAATTGCCAAAGAACTTATATAGAAGTTTGAAGAGACTGGAAGAGTCCAATAATTGCAGTTAATTTATTACGATACGGTGTTAAGCATAGGAAAAGATTATAAAAATATGAAATGGCAACCAAAGTTTGTCTTACATTTCTTAAATATTTTCTAAGAAAATATTTCTGATATGTCAGGCCAGGGATGGGAAATTGGTCTTAACAAATTGTACTAACGTTCACAAAAAATTGTACTTTTTTCAGACCGATTGTACTAAATTCACTTTTTTCTTTTTTAAACTTTTTTATTATTATAAATTTATAAAAATATAAATGACAATTCATTTCATTGTGTGTATTATTAATGTAAAAGAACAAAAATTATTAGCACAGTTTTAACTTCAGTATAAAAATTAAGGTTTTTAGTCTTTTATTATAGTACCAGTCTCATTTTTGTTAAATAAGAAGTTTTATTTGCCAAAAATATTTATACTTAGAACTTAGTAAACCTCCCTTATTAAAGTAAATATTCGGTCTTTCATATTCCTATAAAGATTATTTAATTTTTCTCCGTCTATTTCCACCCACTCTTCGATCATTTTTAATTTCAAATTTTCAGCACTGGTAAATTGTCTGTTTTTTTTTTAATATAATATTCGGACAAGAATGGGGAATTCGTTTGGGAAAACGTTTTCAATAATATTCATATCAGGAGAGCAAGCTGGTCACGATAAAACCTCAATAGATTGTTTACGGAACCATTCCATTCTCTGTCTGCTGACATGAATTCTGGCATTGTCCTGTTGGAAAATATATTTTTTCATTATTTTCTCTCAAGAAGAGGAGCGAACTACAGCTAAGAACAGTGAAGTACTCTGAACTATACATTCGCGTAGATGGAAACTGAAATTCGAGGCAACCACTTAAAGAAATAACCCCCCAGCAATAAACTATATCCCCAAAATTTGAATTTCTAAGGTCACGACAGTAGTATCGATACCCATCTGGTCCATCTAAGTTCCACTTTTTTTCATCAGAGAATATGACCTGAAGACAATTTTATATTTATTGTTTGTTACTATTGAAATGCTGGTGATGCTATAATTATGAAAAGCACTTTATAATAGGTCAACTTAACAACTTACTTTAATACTTAACTATAAAGGATTAAAAAAGTTTATGAGATCTAAATTTTAAATCACTATTTATTTTAAATTTTGTACCAGCAAACTATTTGTGATTTCAAAATTGTTGCAACACTAATGACTAAATGACTTCAATAAATCCCTTGTTTTGATTAAATTAAAGACAGTCAAGGTAAACAGTCCATTTGTCCCTTTGATTTTTATTAAATTTTGGTATGAAAATATCCTTTCTACATTTGCAGAACGGATAATATTCCTTCCTAACCTAACCTAATAAAGTAGAAAACATTTTTCAATAGTGCTAAATAAGTCATTGAGGTGCTATGGTGTTTTTGACTTCCAAATAGTGCTAATAAAAGTACAATTGTACCAACTTTTCCATCCCTGTGTCAGGCAATGCAAATATGAGACTTAATTAACACAACCAGATAATAAGGAAATGAGCGAAGACATTGTTAACCCAAGCGTATGAGTATTTTTGGAAAACAATTTTTTTTTTAATTATTAAATGCTTATACGCTTGGGTGGCCTACCAAAAAATTAAAATGAAATTTAATAAGCATAACAATTACAGTTCAAGGCCTTCAAAAGTTAAACAGTATTTAATAAAAGTAAAAGCATTTAAAAATGAAAATTTATTTTCAATATTTTATGAAAAAAGAAAACAAAAACAAAAAAAAAATGTTTTCTTTCTATCATTTGACGCCTACAAAAAATCAATTTAAATGAACAACAATTTTGCTTAATTACACTCGCCTGTTAACAGGTGTTAATCATTTGTTTAGAATATGTTTTTAACAAATCCCAAATACTAAATAAAAATAAATTTTAAAAAAAGAAACAAATACAAAAAGAAAAACACAAAAAAAAAACAATTTTTATCCCATTATACAGACAGAATACACTCGTACAGTGAGTGAGAATCAATGAAAACCACAACTGAATTGAATTTTTGAAGAGGAAATCTAAGGCGTTAAAAAAAATTGCTTAAAATAACAAAATATGTACCCGATAGTGAGAGAAACATAATGACTTGGGTTTTGTATTGGAAGACAAATGATGATGACGATGATGTTGATTGTTTAGCAATTGAATGATTTCGTATGTCTTAGTTGTTGTTGTTGTGTGGCATAAAGATAATAATGGATGGTATGGCATGGGAAATCAAATATAAAATTGATGAATTTATTGTGTTTCCTTCATATGCAAAAAAATTGATGGAAAATAATTTTCCAAAAATCCATAATAAAAAAAAATCTCATTTAACCCTTAATGAATGAAACATTAAAAACCATATTTAATGTCATTTACAGATAAATAAAGTTTCGTTAAGTTGCTTACAAAGACTGAAAATATATTAAAATGCTTAGAATACAATAAAAAAGGCTTAGAAATATGTTTTAGGACAATTTCCGCGAAAAAATTTTTTTCGTTAAGTTTTCATTACTTTCGTTAAGTTTCAAATTATTAAAAAAAAAAATGCTTAAGATTACCTTAAGCAATTTAAAACTATTACTTTAACAGAATTTTGTGTTTATTCCTAATCAAAATCATTTTTCGTTAAGTTTTTATAACTTTCGTTAAGTTTTGTTTTAATGCCTAGAGCCCAATAAATAGCTTTCACAATCATAAAATAAACTTTAAAATAGGTTTTTCATTTTGTTTTTATAAAAATAAAGTTTCGTTACGTTTCAGTTTAAGTGCTTAAAATCAGCTAAAATGTTTTTAGACTTTCGTTAAAAGATAGCAAGATAGTAACGGGTAAGCCACTTTATCGATTTCAGAACTACAGTGAGAAATAAAAGTTTTGTTTGCAGTGGTCTATGCTTTTGAGACAATTTTTAACCATCTTTTTACGCATTTCCCTTGGCATCTCAATACTACCTACACAAATGGTGATCCTTCCATGATCTTAATGGCCAATTAAAGTTGCGATAGGTGACTTAGTGTTGTAGAAAGCGTGTTGCATTATTAGACTAGAGTCCGCGGACCAAACCCTGACTCAGAAATCCAGAAAAAACGGAAGATAAAGGAAATATTTCTTTTGGCGACTGCCTCTCAGGGATTTTAAGTTATTTCCACTACAATAAATTGAATTTATTTTCGATCTGGCAACTTGTAGAAACTTACTGTTGATTTGTTATTGTAATTTACTATTATTGTTACTTGACTTTGTGTTTAGAACGTAAATACAGTAGCAGTTAAAAGATTGCATGTGGATTGATTACAAAACTGGATACGTTTTGAATTACATACATAATTGGCCATTACAACCCTTCAGTCAGGATTACGACCTAGATTCTCACACCAATTATGCAGTGTGCGTTAATTTTATACATGAGTGGCGGGACCTACAGTTTAAAGTCGACTCCGAACGACAGATTTTTGAGAAGCTTTTCATGGCAATTTTTACTCTCAGAGTCTTTGCCAGAAATGTGCTGAGAGGAAGTCGCCGAAGAAATATTTTTTCGTTTTGATGTCCGACCTGGGATTCGAACCCGGGCCTTTTGTCTACTTTCTACGTTTTGAATTAGTAGAGGGATATCTTCGCAATAACTTGACGAAAAGTTGCCTTTCAAATGCTACAAACAAAATCATATATATTATTTCTAAAGCACTTTTTTTTGTCGGTTGCAAATATCTCCCATACCACCGCATCAAATTTTATGAATGATACCTCATTTTAAAGCTTATATCCAACACTAATGGCGAAAAATAATTAGAAATTGAAAAATTAATATTTTAATTGATAAAAATTATATTTTATATAGAACTGCATGAGAATACTGTTGTCATTATGATTATATGTTTTTGTTCAAGTGTGGTAATACAGGGTCGTTTAATAGTAAGCAGTTCTACATAATATAGTATGTATTAAAATCCATTCTGGCAATACCGCTATTTACTATAATGCCGTTTATTACTAAGTCAGTTATATATAATATGCATATTAAGTTGTAAACAGCCGTTTTGGCAATACTTTGCAGTCAAGGACGATAAACAGGGTCGATTAATTGTAATGCTATTCCACATAATAAAAAAAAAAGTTGTAAAAGCCATTTTGGTAATGTTGAAAAACAATTCCCTGTGAAAGTTGTTTTTGCTATGACGATAAACAAAGCACAAGGCCAAACCCTTCAAAAGGTAGGATTGTATTCACCAGAAGCGGTCTTTTCACATGAGCAGTTATATGTGGCTTTTTCTCGAGTGCGTGCGTTTAAAGATATTTTTGTTTGTATTAAGGATTCGTACGGTCAAAAAGTTAGCGATGATCATGTCATTACATATTATGATTTCTAATATTTTTATACTTTTAATAAAATTTCTATTAATTATTTTGATTTTATGTTACAAAAATGACAACTAACGGTGCGAAATATTCGCACGATGACCCGTGCGTATTTTAAAATCATCAAATCGCATGATTTGGGTGGGAACGTAACTATGAAGAAACAAGAAAATAATCTTTCTGGAAAGTGTTCTGCCTTTTGAAACCCTATGGTGTCCAGTCTTTTCGGCTTAAGCATGATTTTATAGATTTTATCTGCAAAAGAAGGCATTTCTGTTGCTTTACTGTGGCCATAATTCACTTGTTTCGTTGTAGTTTGATTGTGATTTTTATCCAGAGAAAAATTTTATTTCCGAAATTGATTTTTTGGTCTTTTTGACTTCGTTTTAATGTAATTTACGGAGTTTGTGTTGGCCTCGGTATATAAACTTGATTGGCAGACGTCAATTTGATGGGTGAATACATTCTAGAAAAACCTTTAATAACATGTCACAAGCATTCCTATTTAAATTTTTAAGTTTTTTTCTTTCGACGTTATGTCAGTATATTTGATTAACCAATTTGCTGTCAATTGTCCGTTTTGGATTTGCAATCAAAAAGTAACTTTTTTTTGTTAACCAAACAAAAAAAAAAGGAAATAATTTGATTTTTGTTTACAGGAGATGTAAAAGAAAAACTTTAAAATTAAATTTTCCTATTCGTATACCATTTGTGTAGCCAAAAGTGCCTTTAAACCAATCAATTCCTATTTTGTTTTTTCCCACAGCCAACTGTTCACTATTAAAAGCTTATCCTGGTTGCTATATGCCCTAGTGAAAATAGACAAGCTGAAGCCATTAACCAAAAATTGTTACCTCTTCTCTTAGTGCTTTTTTGTTTTTGTTTTTGTACTACAGTTTGAGTGGGTTTTTATGTTGGGCTGGCTTAAACATTCCAAATTGCACGTTTTAGACACACACACACACTCATCCATCCATCCACTACATGCATGCCGCCAATCAATAAATGGTGCGTGTGAAGCTGTTGTAATTTGTAGTGGCATTTGCTTAGGTATCCTTATGTACGTATGTGGCTTATGTCCCTCAATATGTTGTTCCTGTTTGTATTACGTGTAGCGTAACATGTTAAAACGTATTGCATTTTTGACACGTTTTTGTTGTAAAAAGCCCTAAAATAAGCCATTAAATACGTGTTAATTTGTTGTACAACCATAGCCACCTCCTATTCCAGCCTTATAGTATGCTTGTTGAAAATGAAAAATTACATCGTTTCGTAGTTTCGTAAAGCGTGTACAACAGTTTTTTTTTTGAGGAATTTTATCCTTCCAAAAATGCTGTTGTTTACAATGCTTTAACTCTAATACAGTCAATTTGTCATTGTACAATATAATGGTAAATAATTTATCAGCTTTTTTTTTCAAGCGCCTAAAAGTAGGCTAATTACTTTAAAATACAGCAAAGGATATACTGTGTTATTGGTTGTTTCTTAAATACTAAAATAAAAATTGTCTTCCTTACATTTTAAGTTATCCTTTCCTTTGATACTTTAGAAAGTCATAAAATTTAGTTTTTAGAAAATATTAAACCCCTTAGGGTATGCTTTAAAAATATATTGCATGAATATATATTAAATCCCTAATAATATACTTTAGAAAATAAATCATAAACTACTATTTGAGACATTTCAAAAACAATTTGGAATAAATTGGATGTGAAATACTAATAAATATTTAAAGTTTCTTCCCCTAAAATATGCTTTAAAAAATTTCAAACCCAATTTTCAAACTACAATTTTCAGACTACATGGAAAAATTAAAAGAACTGCTATTAAATAATTAAATTTTCTAGCCCTAAAATATGCTTTAAAAAATTTCAAACCTAACTGCAATTCTCCCTTTGCATGGAAAAATTAAAACCATTTTATAAAAAATTTTTCTTAAAATTTGATTTTCATTTTAAAAAAAATCTTAAACAACCTTAAAATATGCTTTAAAATTTCTTCTAAACCAAAAATAACACAATATTTCCCTGCAATTAGTTTGAGTTTGAATTTATTGTGTTTCACGTTTCATTATTTATATTTGGAATCTGTCAAAAGCAAGAACTACGAATAAATATTAAAATTTTCTGGCCTTAAAATTTCCCATTTCATGGGAAAATTAAAAGCAATGTAAAGAAAATATTACATTTTATTTAAAAAATTAAAAAAATTTTTCTTGGAATTCGATTTTCATTAAAAAAATCTTTAACAAAACACCTTAAAATATGCTTTAAAATTTGTTCTAAACCAAAAATAACAAAATATTTTCCAGCAGTTAGTTTGAGTTTGAATTCATTGTGTTTCACGTTTCATTATTTGTATTTGGAATCTGTCAAATGCATGTTTAAAGGAAATTTTTGTTATTGTAAAAGAAAAACTGTCAACAAAAAATCGAGTATAGGAAATCGAAAATAAACAGAAGGACTTTTCAAGTAAAAAAAAAAGTATTTTCGAAGAAGATAAACATACATTAAAAGCTTCCCAGTCACTGGCACCATATATCACACTTAAGGAAAATAGAAAGGAAATTAAAGGATCTATGCACGAAGCATATGTAAGGACTTCAAAATCTAATATTTATGCGTGGGAAAAGGATTTTTAGAAAGCCCTATAATTGTAGTTAAAGTGCAAGAAATTCAAAATAAGAATTTTGTTTTTTTTTGTCATTTTCAAAGCACAATTTTAGGTGTTTATTTTTGTTTTTTTTATTTCTTACAAGTGATAAGGGTTAAAATAAATAAAATTGACATGATTAAGGGTTAAGTAAAAGAGATAACAATAAGACATGATTAAAATTCTTTTCTATTGATGAACATTTTCTATATTTTACATGTTTTTTAGATACGTTTTTGAAACATATTTTAGGGGATAATTTATTTAAAAGCCTATCTAAATTATATGTTGTAAATAAATAACGTCAAGGATTTATTTATTAGTTCTTTTTTAATTTTATTGAACGTATTTTATTAGAATGGAGCTTTGAAATCCTTTGGAATTTTTTTTTTAATATTTTAAAACATATTTTAGGGGATACAAATCGAAATAACGTAGAATTTTTTTGTTTTCGTTTTATGTGTCAAGTTTTCATGGCTTTTCGACTCGACATGAGCCTTTACTTTATTAAAAAAAAACGTAGTACACAGTAATGCCTATTTGTCTGGCCTATCCGGCAATTTATATGATAAATTTCTTACTGGCTTTCATTTATGACTTCATAAATTCTCTTAATGAAGTACAAATCAGAATATATTTTTTTTTTTTGGCGATGCCCTCTTATGACGTCAAAAAATCATTTGGTCTGCGCTTAAGTACCCGATAAAAATAAATTTTTATTAATTTATTACAGCCTTCTTTGCTTCTCTTTTATTAGAAAATATTTTTATTGAAAAAATTTCATGGAATTGTTTATGAATTTACGATTTTCAATCAATAATCGATTTTGATTTTTCATTTCATTTCATTCTAATAATTGAGCAGCATTTATTTCAGGCAAATAGACGAAATTTCTTCTCAGCCATCAATAATAATAAGAAACCACAGGTAACACAAGCAATTTATTTATTTGCCTTCATCTCCGGTTAAGTATTGTTTATTTAATGAATTATTTTATTTGTTTTTAATTGAGCACCAGTAAAATATAATATTTTGAAAATAAGGCAGAGATTTAAATGAATGAAAACATTATCAGCAATGTTTATATGGAAACTAAAAATCCCTTGAGGTTTTATAGCAGATAAAAAGTTTGCTCCCTTTAATCAAAAGCTTTTTGAAATTGCTTAAAAAATTTAAAAATTAATACTAAAGATTGCTAGGTTTTTGATAATATTTTTGTCGGGCGACAATTTTTTTTTCTCAAAAACTTAAATTAAAAAAAAAAAATGAATAAAAGAAAAGCAACAATCAACCAAGAATCTAAATTTAATTAAATTTTGTCGGACAAAGAATAGGAATTTTTGGTCGGACGACAAATATTTTTACCCAAAATTATTTAGTAAACAAAACAAAAATTTTTTTGTCGGATAATATTTTTTACCAAAAGCCGGCCATTTATTCTAAAAAGAATTGAAATTTTTTGTCGGATGACAAATATTTTTACCCCAAACAATTTAGTAAACAAAACATAAATTTTTTTTGTCGGACGACAAATATTTTTTACCAAAAGCCGGCCATTTATTCTAAAAAGAATTGGAATTTTTTGTCGGACGACAAATATTTTTACCCAAAACTATTTAGTAAACAAAACATAAATTTTTTTGTCGGGTGACAAATATTTTCTACCAAAAGTCGGACATTTATTATACAAAGAATTGGAATTTTTTTGTCGGACGACAAATATTTTCACCACAAACAATTGAGTGAACAAAACATAATTTTTTTTTGTCGGACGACAAATATTTTTTACCAAAATCCGGCCATTTATTCTAAAAAGAATTGGAATTTTTTGTCGGACGACAAATATTTTTACCCAAAACTATTTAGTAAACAAAACATAAATTTTTTTTGTCGGGTGACAAATATTTTTTACCAAAATCTGCCCATTTATTCTAAAAAGAATTTTCAATGAAATCAAGAGCAATACTGTGTGATTCCATTGTCTTTTGGATCAAAAACAGTTTAAAAAATTGTTTTTTACAATTGTTTGTTAACTTTTTAACCACACTGTAATTAGTTTTAGAGGTAAAAAGAAAAAAACATAAATTTTCCTTATCCTAACTTTCAAACGCTGGTTAATGTTCAGTTTTTCAAAATCCGAATATTTTTCCAATATTTTCGCAATTTATTGTTCTTTTGTGTGCCACACACAATTATACGAATTCGAAATTTGTTTATCGAACGTTCATTCGTTGTTTTTTCTTGTTCTTCTTAATTAAATGATATATGAAGCGGTGACTTTGTGTGTGTGAGTCCGTGTGTGTGTATTTATTTATTTTTCTTCTTGATAATTTTCAATTGAAAACAGGCAACCAAGCAACCATCCAACAAGTCAGCCAGTTTCCAGCACTGCTATACACTCACACTCTCATACGTATTAAGGTATTCGTTTAGAAATAAAAAAAAAGAGAAACGAAAATTGAAATTGAAATTGATGCTGCTGCTGTTAACATATATTAAAAATTTTTTGGTTAAATATTTACAATTCCTTTCCATTTTTTTTATAAAATGCATGGATTTTCTTTTTGTTGCCGTTCGAGAAGAGGTGGTGGGGGAGCCGCCACCGGAAACAGGGGATGTCACACAAAAGTATTTCATTTACAAATAGTAGCGACAGTAGAAGAATGTCAAACAAAATCATGGTTTTGATTGTCAAAAGTGCTCAAGACATTGAAAAATTAAAAAAAGAAATCTTGTTTGGAATGCAAATACAAACATGCAAAGAATGTCAATCTAATTGATAACTTGTTGGAGTTCTACATTTAAAAATAATTGAAATTATGCGAGGGTTGTTGTTTAGGATACATTGGTTGAATGGTTGCAGCCAGCAACTTTTCGCCACGTTTCTGGCGATGTCACGATGATAACTAGAAGAATTTTGGCTTTTGAATGCTTTAATCTTAAGGGCTTTGAAAATAGTCACAGAAAACGAAAGCTTACTGGAGCCACATCTTATGATCTTCGATTGGCAAAATGAAAAACTATATTTTCTTGCAACAAGAGAACGATGATGATCAACTTCTTTTGGCCTGAATTGAAATGGACTGCACACCAACGATATGGAATTTCAAACGGACTACGCGAGGGCTCTTATTGATGCTCATGCCATATTTAATCTCTGCACGAGCGAAATCATTACCATGAGCATGAGATTTGACTCCGTTACACATTTTATTGTGGAGTTTACATAAGATTCAGGTGAATCCCAATAAGTCACAAATCATAACCATAATCAGTTGTATTGCATGAATTGTGGCACTGTTTTCCATGTATCGATCAGCTTATAATACTCAATTGCAGGTCGAAATTATTGGTTGTCGCATGTGGTCATAGTGCTTTGTATTAAAAGGGACGGTCAAATGATAATGCTTTGCAAAAAGTCAGTTTTCCAGGATTGAATGGCATGAATGCAATGAAATATGGCTTCGATAGAACACTGCTCTTTGGCAAACTGCCATATATGACCTGTAAAACGCTTTGAGGACATGGTCACCTTCATACATACGTACATACATACATAATTGATCATTACAACCTTTCAGTCTGGATTATTGACTTAGTTTCAAACATGGTCACCTCCTGTGAGGGTTATTTGAACGTTTCATGTTAACTCTGCCAACGGCAAATACAAGAGATCAATGATTATCAACTTCTTTTGGCCTGAATTGAAATGAACTGCACCACAACAACGATATGGGGTTTCAAACGGACTATGCGAGGGGTCTTATAGATGTTCATGACACATTGCACTTTCGGCTCGAAAGAAATAAGGCCATACATAGATGATGTATCCCGAAATCGTTACCGTGAGCATGAAATTTGATTTGATTTTATTGCGGAGTTTACGTAGGATTCAGGTGAATCCCAATATGACACAAATTAAAGCCGAACTCAACGGACAACGGACAAATTTAGTCTACGTAATGGGTTAGTCATGGAAAATTGGACATTTCGAAAGCAATACATCGGAAGAAACCATGGCGGACATTTGAACTAGATTGTATTCTAAACATGATGCCATTATGGTCCTTCGAACCAATAAAAAAAATCTCCGTGATATTTCACATAAACTTTGCATATTTAAATTTAAAGATTAGAAGAACTTAACAGAAGTCACAATTAAAATAAACTATTCTTCAGAAAGAATACGCCTTAGTCTAGTAGGTAGAGTGTTGGCTTATTATACGTAAAGCCAGGGTTCGAGTCCCCGGCCAGACATCAAAACAAAAGACAGAAAGTATTTCTACGGCGATTTTCTCTCTGCAGATTTCTGGCAAAAACTCTGAGAGTAAAAATAAAATTGCCATGTAAAGTTTAAAATTAAAAAATTAAAATTAAATTTAAAAATTTAAAAAATTAACACACACAACATAAGTGGTGTGAGCAACTAGCTCAATAATCCTGACTGAAGGGTTGTAATTACTAATTAACAGAAGGCCCTATTAAAACGAACTCTTCTATAGAAAGAATATAATTTTTTTTCAGCAATAAAGTGGTTTCTTTCGGTAGAAATCTTAATGAACATTTTTCATTTTTTTTATTTTTTAACAATTTTGTAAAGATTTTCATTGATTTTTATTTCAAATTTAATACTTGAAACATTTTTTTTTTTTAAACAGCGTTACATTTTATTTGTTACCCACTGTTAATTTGTAATCAAATAACATTGCCACTATAATAGCAATCTATCAATGTATGTATGCATTCAAAATGAAAACACACATACGCTTAAGCATAGCATACTTTAGAGCTTAGAGAAGAGAATGAATAACTACCCCACGTTCACTCACACACACACGCATGCATACATACATTGAATGCTTATAAGCTTAGTCTTTAAAATACTTTTAGTTTTACTTGTAAACATTGTTACTCTTACACTCTCTCTGTCTCTCTCTCTCTTTGTCTCTATCAGCCTCTATGTGTATAAAAATATTAACGGTATTCTGATAATCAAAAATTCATCATCAAATAACATTACACCACACACGCTATTTTTCAACTATTTTTGTGTGCATGTGTGTGTATGTGTGTGTGATTGGATTGTTTACTGTTTTACTTACAACACTTGTTATTTGCTTATGTTGTTATTGTTAATATTTGTTGTTATCATATGAAAATGTAAACAAAAATTCATATGCTTACACACACACACAAACAAACACTTTAGATATGTTGTCTCTTAAAAACAACGTTCTGACGTTTTAACATTAGAAATACAAGCATAGGAAAATTGAAATTGTTTTTAATATTAAATTTGTTGTTGTTGTTGTTGTTTTTCTATTTACAGTTAATTTTTATATTTTTGCGCGCCAGAAAAAAAAATTCTTTTTCTTATATTTTTAACGTAAAAATTATTCTTTATTTTTTAAATGAAATCAAATTTTATTTTTTATTTCTTTTTCCGCTACGCGTTGTGTCTTGTTAGACTAGACGGTGCCGTGTGATTCTTCTCCGTGTTGTGTGTTTAGAGGCTGCCAGTAGTATTTAATGGATGCTGGCAATGCATCATAATAAAAGAGACTCTGCAACATCAGTATGTTTAGCAACATGTTGCTAGGGGAGGTTTACTGTATTCATTGGAGAGAGAGAGAGGGAGTGATGGTAATAATAATGAAACTGTTATAATTCTTTTGTGAATGTATGTGTGTGTACATGTTAATGATATTGTTTCTGTTTATTTCAACAGCCAACACGTGTGCTTTTAACATAGTGTGTGTAACAAAACGGTTTTATCTTTTTTAAAAGAAATTAAGAAGAATTTCTCTAAGTGTTATAAGGGTTCTAGTCTCGGCTTTTTATAGCATTTAATCTCTGCTACTGTTAGGCTACAAAATATTCAAGTTTCACAGAGAAAATTAACGTATAAAATTGAAAATTCAAATAAAATTTCTTTTTAATATAAGGAAAATAAAGCATCGCCATCATTTACTGGAAATACTTGTTAGGTGGCGGAAATCTTATAATCAGACATCGGGGCACAAAGAGAACATTTTAAAAAGGTTACTGTATTTGTGAGAAGCATGTGTATAAGCCGGAGGAAAATTGTTAGTAATATTTTCAAGTGCAAATGAAGAATGATGCTGCGTATTTAACTTGTGCGAATATTCTACCAAAAATTTAAGATATTTTCTCAATGTTATTAGTGAATCTCATTAGAAAAGAGGAAGTTCTACTGTAATTTTTCTTTGGGTGTAAATGAGATACAAAAAAAATTTAAAAACAAGCGATGAAAACCAGCTTCATTTGGTTGAGCATTTTTACGCTCATTTTAACGAACATTGTTGATGTTCGTGTCCTATGCGTGTTAAAAGCCGAAGATTATTCCCCCCTGAGGGACTGGTGCCAACGTCTCGAACAGTAATCTGGCTACGATTAAGCCTCTAACGAACGTAGTTTCAACCTTCATGCTTGTCTATGATTGGAGAAAATTTTTTAAGGAAATTTCGAGTCGTTGAAAGGTAAGGTCTGCGAGACATAGGAATATCGTTGAATATTGTATTGCTGACGAAACGGCCAAGCCGGTATGGAGTTCCTGATATCGCTTATTTTACAAAGCATTGATATTCGGATTGTTTTCAGTTAAATTGAAAATTATCCATGAATTTTATGAGGAAGCTTAATCTCTTTACCAGTAGGAAGATATTGCTAAACTTTGCAGGGCCACTTGTGCACAAGAAGAGGATTAACTCACTTTTGTACTTAAATTGCATGTAGATCCATCGCACAATGGTGATTCTTACGGGACAATTTTCTTTTGAAAGACATGCCGAAAAACTTGGCTTTAACAAAATCTGTGGATCTAAAGTTGAAGGAAGAGTTTGTCCTTCATTTAATATGTTAGGGTTCTCTGCCTATGTCATAAAAAGATGAATGTTTTTAAACTTTTACTTTTTTACAACCTTAATCGATCTTCATTCACGATTCCCTAGGGATTGTTTGATCACTGAATTGAATATATGGATTGTGGTATTAGAAAAGGACCAAGTAGAAACTCTACCCTCATGGGTAATCTAAAATACATAGTTTCTATAGGAAAATATTGATTTGAGTATAAAAACCGCATCTGGCAATACTCTTATTCAATTTATCAGTTAGTTTTGATTTCTTTTTGGCTTCTAAACGCTTAAAAAGGCAGAAAAAGTAAGAAAATATTTTTTAAAATACAAATTTTTTAAGTTTTACTAACGTTCTCCTCAATAAGTTTTTGTTCTCTTACAATTTCACTAAAAAAATCACAACTGGCAACACTTCCAAGCCTTATTACTTTATTTCCCTTTTCTGGTTTTCCTAATTCATCTGAATTACCGCTCTTTTCATTAATATTTTGCCTCCGACTCTCTCTCTTTCTCATTCGCTCTGTGTCTCGGTTCCTCTATCTCTTTGACATTCTAAAAAAATCTCACACACGTTTTGTCTAATATTGTTATTGTTTTTGCTGTTATTTATGCTTGTTTCAACTCGTAATGATTTGTATGCAAAAACAACAAAAACAAACAAATCAACATCAAAACAAAAACAAATAAAAAACAAAAACAAAAAAAAAAACGGTTTTTCAATTTCATACAAAATTGTTTATGCGCGCGCAGCATTTATAATTAAACACACGTATTAATATTTATTACACACACACACACACACTCATTCCCACATACACATCCTCATACAAACACATTAACACGTATTAGCGGCCCTTTATTTTATGAGCATGAGAATGACAAACTTTACCACACACAAAAATAAAAACAAAAGAAAATCAAAACCAAAATCAAAACCAAAACAACCTGAAGATGAGTATGCATGTGTTCGATTTCATTTTTTTTCTTCTTCTTTTCTTTTCCTTTCATTTTTGCCATAAACGTGCAATGCTCTTGTAATATCTAAATACGTAAACAAGAACAGTGAGAGAGGGAGTCACAGAGTGACAGAGAGAGAGAGAGAGAGGGCAAGAAAGCCTAAGGAAAAAATCAAAATAATACCATTTGCTCACTAACACAAACACACTTTCAAATAGACTTGCAGACTATTATTGCATGCATGTGTTACGAAAATAAAATACGAATCAATTTTAAGTTATTTTTATAACGGACAACTGTTCGAAGTGTTGCAAAACGATTATTTTTCAAAGAAAACGCTTATATCATGCACATTGTAACATGAATGAGTTTTTGCGTAAAACTTTGTAGAATCTTGAAAAATTCTTTTGAAATTATCTCTGCATAAGCTTTCCATGTATATTTAGTGGCTGAAAGCGTTTTTCTCCATTTTACGTAAATTGACCCTACAGAAAAGAAGAATATTTTCCATTTAAAAAGATTCCTGCTTCGCGTGAACGGTGCTTATTATCTTAAAACCGTTTGGCAACAACTTTGAGTGTGTTGTGACTCCTTAGAAATGAAAAACCATTTTTAACCTTTGCCAGGCTGTTAGCATTAACGCAAGAGCTAGTTTGCTGCATGCTGCAGTTATGGTACTCTTTTCTTTATGCCCTTTTGTAATAGGCAGTAAAAATTTCTACATAAAAGCCTCATCGATAACAAAATAAATTTCGATAATAATAATAAAAAAACAAATTTCGATAACAAAAAATTTCGTTATTTATATTAAATTTTTCTATGTTAGTACATTTTTTTTCGATTTGTTTTATATAAAATCGTTTCCGATAACAAAAACAAATTTCGATAACAAATAATAGAAATTGAAACCATTTGGTTGAAATAGTAAAAAAAAATAAAAAATTGCTATCAAAAATTAAAACATATTCCATAACAAAAATAATTTCGATAACAAAAACGATAACATTCAAATTATTTTCAATAACAAAACAATTTCGATAACAAAAAAGTTCAGTAATAATAATCCCTAAAAGAATTTGAAATATAAAGTATACGATAAAAATATAATAAAAAAATAATTTCGATAACAGAAACAATTTCGATAACAAACAAATTTCGGTAACAAATAAAAGAAATTTGAGTCATTTGTTTGAAAGAGTAGAATATAATGAAAAATTGTTATCGAAAACTAACAGAAATTCGATAGTATAAATAATTTCGATAACATATTAAAATTATTATAATTAAAGATAACAAAAAAGTTCAGTAATAATAATCACGACCGGGTTTTGAAAAAAAGTACGTTAAATGTACGATCGATCACAAAAAGAATTTCGGTAAAAAATTTCGAAAACAAAAAAATTTAAGTCATTTGTTTGAAATAGTGGAGACTAATGAAAAATTGTTCTCCAAAACCAAAAGAAATTCGATAACATAAAGAATTTCGATAACAAAAACGATAACATAAAAATTATTTTCAATAACAAAAAGAAAAAAATCGTTAACAGATTTTGAAAAAAAAAAAAAAAAAATTTCGATAACAAAAATGTTCAGTAATAATAATCGCTAACAGATTTTGAAAAAAAAAACAAAAAATACAATAAAAGATAATTTCGATAACAAAATAAATTTCGATAACAAAAAAGTTCAGTAATAATAATTGCTAACAGAATTTGAAAAAGAAACAAACAATACGATAAAAAAATACAATAAAAAAAATAATTTCGATAACAAAATAATTTTCGATAACAAAAAATTACAGTAATTATAATCGTTAACAGATTGAAAAAAAAACAACAAAAAATTCAATAAAAAATACCATAAAATAATAATTTCGATAACAAAAAAATTTCGATAAAATATATTAAATAAATTCGAATAAAAGAAATTAGAGTCATTTGTTTAAAATAGTAGCAAATAATGAAACATTGTTATCAAAAACCAAAAGAAATTCGATAACATAAAGAACAAAAACGATAACATAAAAATTATTTGCAATAACAAAAAAATTACGATAACAAAAATGTTCAGTCATAATAATCGATAACAGATTTTGAAAAAAAAAAACAAAAAATACATTAAAAAAGATAATTTCGATAACAAAATAAATTTCGATAACAAAATAAATTTCGATAACGAAATAAATTTCGATAACGAAATAAATTTCGATAACAAAATAAATTTCGATAACAAAATAAGTTTCGATAACAAAAAAGTTCAGTAATAATAATTGCTAACAGAAATTTGAAAAAGAAACAAACAATACGATAAAAAATACAATAAAAAAATAATTTCGATAACAAAATAAATTTCGATAACAGAAAAATTTCGATAACAAAAAAAATTCGATAAAATACAATTTCATTTAAAAATTTCTTCTTTTTTTTTATTAAATTTTCAAAAATATTTCTTTTTATAAATGAAACGCTAAATGAACCATATTTTCCTTACGAAAATCTTTTAAAATAGACATCAAAACTAAAAAAAAAAATGAAAAGAAAAAACGCAACATTATGGCGATTTTTCTTTTAACCCTTTCGCTACAAGTTTTTACTGGGTTGCTAAAAAAATCCAATTTTTTGGACTATGGCTATAATTGGCCCTAACAACAACAATCAATGCTCGATTTATGAAAAAATCTATCCTAAATGTGTTTTTTGCACTGTATCCATATGGATACATATTTCAGTTATGGTAAAGAAAAATGCTAGTATATTATACTTTTTATATTTGAGATTTTATTAATTTCAGTTGTTTTAACACATAGAATACACTTTTTTACAACAAAAGCAAACACTGCAAATATTATAATAAACAAACTAAAAATTATAAACCTAAAATTCATATAATTACAAAAAATAAAGACAAAAATAATATTTGTTTTACACAAAAATAATCAAAATGAAAAAATAAAATCTTACCAATAATTTATTCATTTGATTTATAATAAAACTCCTTGTAGCAATTTCTCGATTCATTAAGAATGGAAAACATTGCACTTTGAGAACTTGTAGCTAGTTTGACCCTTACATTCTCTGACTTTGCATCTTAATTTGTCTGTCGCATGTTCGGGCCAATGCTGATTTTTATCATATCGAACAGAAGTGTAGGGTGTAGTATTACGTTTCTAGTCAGAGGCCATTGGATTATTTGGAATGTCCTCATTTAGGAATGACGTTGGGCGTCCTCTTTTACGGGAACATGCCTGTTGCTTGCACCGAGCTAAAAGCCTATTCGCAATATATTACGAAAGATCAATAAGTCCATATACTTATTTTTCGAATTATTGATTTTGTGATCCATTCGGTACTGTGACCAAAAATCTTAAGAGTCCACTTCCCATATCTTATAGAATTCTATATAAAGAGAGGAGGAAATCCATTTTATCTACTCCTCCCATATTGATTTATACTCTGATACAATGTTTGGTTGTGTTATTTTAAAGTTTTTCTTTTTTCTTTCAGAAGAAAATCGTGACACTTTATTTACGGGTTCATTGCCATGAATTGATGATAAGAGTTGCACAATTCCTCCATCAAGCCCTTTGAGAAGAAAAATATTGTCTGCTCTTTCTACACGGTAGTCAAAACTTCCACGATCTTCTTTTTTCAAATCTTTCTCAGATTTAAAATCAATTTTGCCGAATCTATTTCCTCTTATATATGTGTATATAATTTATAACCACAACTTGCGTTTGTATCCATATGGATGCATACAATGTTTAAAAAATCCAAACTGATTTATTTTTGTTTAAAACAAAAAACTATTAATGCAAAAAGTTAATATAAACATTTTTCTTCGTGTTGGATGTATTTTTTTTTAAATTATGGTCACATATTTATGATAATTGCAAAATAAAAAAACCTTTTTTCCAAAAAAAAAAATTTATTAAAAAACGTTTTTTTAAAAATGCTATATTTTTCTCAATTTTATAAAAATTCAAAAAGTTTTTATTGAAAACGATTCATAAGACCTTCAAAAACAATAACAAGTCGATATCTAAATCAATTCTTTGACTTGGATATTGTCAGATGCCTCCAAAGTTGAATGTATCCATATGGATACAATATAGCGAAAGGGTTAATAGCAACAACAAGAAGAACAAAATTTTCAAATTTGAAAACGTACCGATAAAGAGAGAAAAAGAGAATGGAAAAAAAGCGAATGAAACACCAATGAAAAGAAAATTCAAGCAAAAACACAGGGCATAACACATTAAATGGTGAGTGAGGAAAAACGTCTCGTCTGGCCAAGACAGAACGAAATTTAAAAAAGAAAACTTTTTAAAAGAAGACAAAAAAATAAAAGAAGAAAACTCGCCAGAAAAGTAAAAAATTTTTGAAATTTTAAAACGAAGAAGATATTAAAAAATTTTATGGTTTTTTTTATTAAAAAAAAAACGAGAAGAAAAAAATTAAATGAAAAAAAGTGAAGTGAAAAGTGGAAAAATTTTAAAAGAATTTTCAAAAAAAATTTTTTCTTTTTTAATAATAATAATTTTTAAGTGTTTGAGTGTATATATATAGAACAGCGAATGCTAGAAAAAAAAGAATGGTCTCTTATGAAAAGTCCCCTTAGAAAAAGCACTCAGAAAACTTATTTAGACGGACGTTTTTTTTGTGTTTTTTGTTGGTAGACGTTTAGGGAGACATACGTCGTCGTCGTTGTCGTTGTTGTCGTATTGAATATGGATGTACTACAGCGACTTATTTTTATATAATGAAGAGGAAATGAAAAAATCGCTAAAAAATATTTTGTTTTTCCTTTTTTTTTTTATTATGATTTCCACTTTATAAAGGCAAACGTAAAGAAAAATTAACAAAAAATAAAAGAAGAGAAAAAAAATCATTTACTCGGGGAAAAATAACAGAAGAAAGAAACCGTAAAAGATTGAAGATGGGAAACGACAAAAAAAAATTGTGTAACAAAAAATTCTTCAATTTTTTTCGTTTTTAATTTAAATAAAAATCAAAATATTTTGAAAAGAAAAAATTAAAAAAAAAAATATTTTCTTGGTGAAATTAAATTATAAACAAAATCCTGTGAACAGAAAATCCTTGGAATATGTGAAATGCAAGCAAAAAGCAAGAAAAAAAAAGGAATTTAAAGTGATTAATGTGTCTGGCTTAAAAAAACAAAAAAAGAAACGAAGAAATCCTTTAAAAAATCAATAAAAAATTACTTTTTAAATTTCAATTTCAATTTCAAAAAATACTTTTCAAATTAATAACAAAAAACCAACAAAAACAAACAAATTTTTATAAAAAAAAACAAAAAAAACAGACTGTCGAACGCAAAAATAAATTTCACCCAGACTTTCCCCCTTTTTCCATTGCGATTAATATGCAACGTGTGTACGATTTTTTTTTTCTTTGCCATGCCAGCAGCCTTTACCCATCACCCAGCCCACTCTCTGGCCACCCAACTTGTCAGAAACCATTAACATTTACACACACTCAGAGACCCAGTGTTTGTTTGTGTTGGTGGTGCTGGTGGTGTGGACACAAAACGAGGTGTAACCAACAGACACATCAGGTTGTTAAAAAAAAATGCTTAAAAATGTGTCGCCATTAAAAGAAGCAAAAGAGAGAAGGGAGTATTTGCATTTGAAAGCAAAAAGTTTTTAAAGTTTAATGGTCTTCAGTCTTCCAGAGCCATTAAATTGGATCGGTTTGCTATGAGTTGAGTACAGCAGTTGATCCCCTTAAGCTAGTTTTCGATTATCTTACAGGCCGAAGTGTAAGAGCGATAACAAGACAGGGAATGTATGGATATGGACACAAGGACACGGTCTCTGATTTACATACATAACATAATTGGCCATTACAACCCTTCAGTCAGGATTACGACCTAGCTTCTCACACCACTTATGTTGTGTGCGTTAATTTTATACACAAAGTGGCGGTATCTACAGTTTAAAGTCGACTCCGAACGACAGATTTTTTTTGAGAAGCTTTTCATGGCAATTTTTTTACTCTCAGAGACTTTGCCAGAAATCTGCTGAGAGGAAGTCGCCGAAGAAATATTTTTCGTTTTGATGTCTGACCAGGGATTCGAACCCGGGCCTTTCGTCTAATAAGCCCACACACTACCCACTAGAACACGGCGACTTCTCTGATTTAGCCTCACAAAAAACGAATCTAAGGAAGTCAAGTTTCTTGATCTCAATAACAATAAAATGAAAATCGTTGATGTTGTAAAGCTTGTGACACCGCTCACGTGCCGTTCTGTTCATCAAATCTTCTATAACAACGTCCATTAAGCTTGGAACTGTCAGAAGTCATTGGCCAAATGTAAAGATCAAAGGTCGTCTGGAATCTGCGCTTAGAGTGCTTCTTTCAGGTTTGAATTTCACCAGATTTGCTGCTTTATTTTGTCCACATCGGAAGTCCTTTATTTAATTCATTCATTAAATTAAGAATTCCAAATTTGCAGGTAGGGCAGTCACTCGAAAGTTCGAGAATGGTGGCGTAGCTGCCCAATTCATTTCATACTACGATATCCCGGGTGCTTGTAAATATTGTATCCGACTGCCGTATCGCTCAGAACATTATCGAATGAAGCTATACCTCAGACACTGAAAAAATTTCAACACCTACTGCTCAATCTAGTTTCTAGATATGTAGGGAGGGAGTCGCCGTGGTTTAGTAGGTAGTGTGTTGGCTTGTTAGACGAAAGGCCCGGGTTCGAATCCCAGGTCAGACATCAAAACGAAAAAATATTTCTTCGGCGACTTCCTCTCAGCAGATTTCTGGCAAAGTCTCTGAGAGTAAAAATTGCCATGAAAAGCTTCCCAAAAATCTGTCGTTCGGAATCGACTTTAAAACTGTAGGTCCCGCCACTCATGTATAAAATTAACGCACACAACATAAGTGGTGTGAGAAGCTAAGTCGTAATCCTGACTGAAGGGTTGTAATGGCCAATTACGTATGTATGTGTGAGTCGCCCATCACACAAAATTTGAGTGTGTTGTTACTGCTTTCACTAAAGATGCTAATCAAGGTAAAGCAAGATAAAGTTTTCTCGCTTTACTATGAACGCAATTGCTAAACAACCTGCAACGATAGGGTTTTAATGACTTTAGTTATATGACTGATCTGACTATTGTATGAGTTTAGATTTTGATCAGCATAGCCTTTCCAAATTGTGGAATTAGGTCTTAAAGCTTGTTAAAAAAAACAGCTGCGGTCTTACGGACTCACAAAATTGAACTTATGCTCTTATGAATATCGAGACTCAATGTCCTTCGAGGCACTTTATCCACAAGTATGAGAATCTGCACCAGAGATCAGCAACGAGTATTCAAAAGAATGAGTAGATTCGAGTCATACTTATAATTTCTGATACTTATACGCATTCATATTTATTTTAATATCATACACACACACTACTCATACTCAAAGTTGCAAGTACTCGTCATACTCATAACAATACTTATGATGTTATTGACTTCGACTCGTTTCTACTTAAGATTTACACGAAGCACAAAATAAGTATAATTCGCATACAAGCACTGCAATACTCATAAGAAGATTGTATTTATGCTTTGCTTGTTGTCTTTGTCTTTCCTCTTCTTTTTCGTTTGTGTATGCAACAACAACAACAAAGGCTGCAAATTTTGTTTCAAATCACTCGAATCACTTATAAGTATTCTAAGTATTTTTCTGAATTTATGAATCTAAATGAGTAGGCGTATGGATCAAACATATTTCGAATGTTGTGAGTTTGATGGCAACGTTGTACTCATACTCATTGCAATCTGTAATTATAAATCAATGTTGTAGCGAGTACGAATGAATCATTTCAATTTCTGTTGATTCACTCATATTTGAAATTGCATGAGTGCTTATGAGTAGCGCAAAAACGATTCAGTAGTGCTGATCTCTGATCTGCACCATAGTTTACAGAGTACGTCTTCAGACAGGATTGTAATCTAGCTTCTCACACCATTTGTGTTGCGAGTATTAATTTCAGACATGAGTAGAGGGGGACCTACAGTTTAAAGTCAACTGCGAAATATAGATTTTTAATCAAATTTTATTTTCTTCCAGAGTTTGTTTTTTTTTGTTTGTTAGAAATCTGTGAAGAAGAAGTTGCTGCCGAAATATTTTTTTTGTATTGCGTTCTGCTAGAGGTATCTAACCTGGGGTTTGAACTGTGGCGTCTCGTCTAATAAGCAATATTAAATTTTTTTTTGGTTAAACCGGCACTTAGGGGATGACCCCTACTCATGCAGTGCATTGTGCAGGTTTAGGAAAGGTAGAAAGAGGGAAGATGTGAACGGTAAGGAAACGAGTTGCTGCTGGTGGACTATAAAATCGCCAGTACTATACCTTCACCATTTAGACAGTCTACAGCAATCGTCCCCAAGAAGCCCGCAGTTTCTCACACCACTTATGTTGTGTGTGTTAATTTTATACAGAAGTGGTGGGACCTACAGTTTAAAGTCGACTCCGAGCGACTGATTTTTGAGAAACAAGAAGAGAAAGAGAAGAAATCGCCGAAAAAAATACTTTTTGTATTTTTTTATTTTTGATGTCTGGCCTGGGACTCGAACCCAGACCAACTAGACCACGGCGACCCCTACCACTTTGGTGTTTACAACGACAATTGCGTGTCGGCCATATGATCTACTGCAATTTTCTCAACAGAAGATTTTACTTTGGGATTCCAGTTGGAAATATGACTTCTTAAGATCTATGGCGATAACTTTAGAATGCTGGACATAGTAGGTTCTGACAGTAGGCTCTCCAATGGCATTATTCCCTAAGGTTGTAGTATTTGAAAACTAAATTACAGACTAAATGCCACATTAAATGTAAGAAAAATTGCTTGCCAACTGCAATCAATCCAAAGGTCAGCATTTAAGTGAAAGTTAAATGCCGGTTTTATGTGAACGGAAAGGTGGATGGAAAGTTTGGATGAAATTTATTCGATTTTTTCGAATTTTTTTTAATGAATTTTCTCTTTATTTTTTCAATTTACAGTGACTATTTGTGTTTTTCTAAATAAAAAATAATAAAAAAAAAATAAAATAAAATAAAAAAAATTAAAAAAAAATGTTTAAAACATGATTCGTTATTATTTTGATTAACTTTTCAAATGATTTTTATTCGACAACTAAATTAACCTCGTTCTACAACAACAAAACGGCTTTTATTATAGAATTTCGCAAAAAAAACAAAAAAATAAAAAAATAAAAAATCATGCACAAAATTAATAAAAATTTAAAATTTTAAACAAAAAAATGTAAAAAATTAACAAAAAAAATTAACAAAAAAAACAAAAAAGACAATAAAAAAATAACAAAATAAAGCAACAAACATGTTCGATATACGTTGAGTTCCTAACAAAACAAAAAAATTAAATAAAACGGCGGCTGAAACGTTAAAAACAAAAAACAGAAAAATTACAGAAGAAAACAACCAAACACACACACACTCATGTAAACAAATAATAAAATGAACTCCTACACCCTCTGTTAACATAACCAATAACCCTACATAAACAACACAAAGAAACTTTCTTAAAAAAAAAACTAAAATAACAACAAAAACAACAACAAACACAAAAAATAATAATGAAGCTGTGTTTCACACAAAAAATGTTGCTCCTGCATAATAATAATCAACGCCTGAAAGCAACAATCACAACGAAAATCTCTTAAAATATTGCCCGAATTAATAATCAAGGAAATCTTAATAACAACAACAACAAAAACCAGCAACAATAGAAAAATGCTGTTACAATAAAAAGCCTAACTCACCATTACAGCTGCATTGGCAACAACCATTACTTTAATAAAGGAAAACAAAACACATTGAAAAGTAGCAACAGCTTTAAAGGCGAGATTTATAATACAACTCTGTCTCTCTATTTCTCTCTCTCTCTCGCTCTCTCCTTGTTTTTTTCTCTTTTGTTACAAATTTTTGTTTTTTTTTTGGTTGCCTTCTCTTTATGATTTCGTCATCATAAGTTTTCGTAAAATTTTCGTAAACAAGAGGTGAGTACATTACAAAACCACACACACCCACACACTCTAATATAAGTTGTAAACACTAATACCACTAAGGCGGCATACAAGATTTTCAACAGTTTAACAGCCTAATAAAGGGAATAGGAGCACACATACATTGAAAAAGAAAATGTTATTTTAAGCGTAAATAAATAGTAGCGACTCTCACAGATTTTTATTTAATCAAAAACAAAAGTCCAATGACTATGGAAAATCTGTAAAGAAGGTATTAAAATTGTAATAAAATTAAGGAAAATAGATTGAGAAAATAAAGAAAAAACCGTTTTGGTGTGGTAAAGATTATTACTTTCAAGGAAATAAATGTGAAAGCAGTTGAAAATATTGAAATTAAAATAAAATTTCTGGCTATTGATCTCAGTTTACGAGCGATTTATTATTAAGACCAAATGGTAGATTTAATGCAAGCATGTTTGTAGGGGAGAGGATAATGAGTTCTTATTTACATAAGTGATCTAGTTCTTCGAGGTATGAAGTAGATATCGAAACTTCGGCTGCCGTTACTTACGTGAAAGGATGAAAAGTGGCATTGCTTTTGAGTTTAGAAAATTAAGAGCGCCTTCTGTCTTCTTTTAATTACATACATACATACATAATTGGCCATTACAATTCTTCAGTCAGGATTACGACCTAGCTTCTCACACCACTTATGTTGTATGCGTTAATTTTATACATGAGCGGCGGGACCTACAGTTTAAAGTCGACTCCGAACGACAGATTTTTGAGAAGCTTTTCGTGGGAATTTTTATTCTCAGAGTCTTTGCCAAAAATCTGCTGAGAGGAAGTCACCGAAGAAATATTTTTCGTTTTGATGTCTGACCTGGGATTTTAACAGCATCACTGTAAGGATTACAACAATTCAATACATTTTACGGCAGATAGTGATTTCTAGTTACATATAGATGGCAACCCTATAAGTCTAGAACTTGCTACAGTAGATTAATCAATTCACAGTTAGAAAAACTTGACTTATGAAATATAGTGGTTTCTAGTTACATATAGATGGCAACCCTATAAGTCTAGAACATGCTATAGTAGATTAATCAATTCACAGTTAGAAAAACTTGACTTATGAAAGCAAAGCCAAGTAAAGAAGTACTAAGAAAACAAGGGAAATGATTTCTAAAAGCTTTATGTACAGTGCGTGACAAAACAATGGAAACTTTTTCAAAAATTTATTTATGTGTTCTAATTAGACAAAATTGGAAATTGGAAAGAAAAAAATTGGAAATTGCAGTTCATTAGTATTCATAAAAATATAAAAAGCTTTATTATTGAAATGTTGAAGCCTTCCCCCAAAATGATAAGGGTTTACAGCTCTAGACTCAAAATTTTTTTTAATAATTTTTTAAACTTCTAATTTTTTATGTGCATATTTATCATATATTGTTTTTTGTTTTTTTTTTGCTGAAATTTAGCATTGAAATCGTTTACTATTAATAACATAATTGGCCATCATTACAACCCTTCAGTCAGGATTACGACCTAGCTTCTCACACTACTTATGTTGTGTGCGTTAATTTTATACATAAAGTGGCGGGACCTACAGTTTAAAATCGACTCCGAACGAGAGATTTTTGAGAAGCTTTTCATGGCAAATTTTATTTACTCTCAGAGTCTTTGCCAGAAATCTGCTGAGAGGAAGTCGCCGAAGAAATATTTTTTTCGTTTTGATATCTGACCTTGGATACGAACCCGGGACTTTTGGTCTAATAAACCAACACACTACCTACTAGACCACGGCGACTGTTAATAAACAGTACAAATATTTTGCGAATTTCTTAAGAATATTTTTAAATTTTTAGTGCAATTTTGAAAAAGTTTCCATTGTTTTGTCACCCACTATATAGAAATGGCAACCCTATAGATCTGGAATTTGCTTAGAGTTGGAAAAACTTGACTTATGAAAGCAAAGCAAAGTAAAGAAGTAATAAGAAAGCATGGGAAATGATTTCTAAAAGCTTTATGTAGCTTTAACAAATGAATAGGAATAAAAATCTTGTAAAATTTTAGAAATTGATGACTTAAGCCTAGATTTTCTTTAAGTTAGGAAGTCTAGAATGCACTTACATACATACATAATTGGCCATTACAATAGAAATAAAAATCTTGTAAAATTCTAGATTCTTCATGACTTAAGCCTAGATTTTGTTTAAGTCAGGAAGTCTAGAAGGCACTTTAGGTTTAAAAAAAAATTATGAAAATTCTATCTAATAATTATTTAAATTTTTTTTTTATTTTTTTACAGACTCTCCGTCTTCTATACTTTCACAACAACCTGCAGCAACAACAATTTATTTTATTTTTAAAACGCAACTAAGAAAAGAACAAAAAAAAAAAGCAGAAAAAAAACACCAACAAGAAAAGCTCAAAAAAATTTTACAACCCAAAAAAGTCTTCCAAAAAAAAGCTTGAAATTACAACAAAAATTAAAAAAAAATAAAAAAACAATAAAAACGAAATTTTAATTTCTTACAATTTCCACAAAAACCAAAAAACCAAAAAACGTTCAGAAAAAAAACACAAAAAAGCAACAATAAATAAAAGAAAAACAAAAGAATTTAAAATAAACAAAAGCCTTGAACAAGGCATGTTTATACCTGATTCTTTACGTAGCTGTATGATCGAGACGGACGTTAATTCTTATCTACAAACATCATCCTCAGGACAGGTGCTGAATTTATACGTGGTATCAGTTTTTAAGCAATTCAAAACTAAAACTAAATAAAATTAAAATTAAAAACAAAAAAATTTTTTAAAACTTTAAAGAACAATTAAAACGATGAAAAAAGAACTTTACAATGTACTAACAGCAACCGGCAATAAAACATAACATAACAGAGTATAACATAACATGTATATGAACTGCGAACCCTATTTAATAACGTTAATTCGAAAAGGATCTCAGCTTTTCACATGTCTAACACACTGTCTCTCTCTCTCTCTCTTTGTTACTTTCTGCATTAAAATAATTGAAATGAAACATCAAAAATAAAGAAAAGAAAACAAAACAAAACTAATCAATCAATGAAAGAATGAATGAATGAATGAATAACAGAACGCCAGTAATAATAAAAAAGCAATAACAGTTGTACTCCTAACTAATACTCGTTCGTACTCTGTGTTCGTTCGGTACACTCTCTCTGGTACTCAAACTCTCTAACACTCTAACATTCTCTGTCTCTGTCTCTCTCTCTCTGAGCTGAGTTGAGTTGAGTTGGGTCTTGAGTCTATGGTTAAATAAGTAATTACAAAACAGTTACTAAAACTCTCTCACAATCTCTCTCTGTCTCTCTGTGTGTGTGTGTGTTATTTACATATTTAAAGAAAAAAAAAAAATTAATTGTTTTTGGTGTAAATTCCTATTGTCGTGTTTACTTAAAAAAAAAAATCGTTTTTTTTTTGTTTGTTTGTTTGTTTCCTCTCCCTTTTTACACTCTCAATTACTTGTTATCAGGGATGGGAAATTGGTCTTAACAAATTGTACTAACGTTCACAAAAAATTGTACTTTTTTCAGCCCGATTGTACTAAATTCACTTTTTTTTCTTTTTTAAACTTTTTTTTTTATTAGAAATTAACAAAAAATATAAATAACAATTCATTTTACAAATGTTTATGTACATACATATATACGTAAAGAAATATCAAAATTATATATAATAGAAATTCTTACTTACTTAGTACAGTATTAGTATATACAGTGCTTTTCATAATTATAGGACAACCCTAATTTTTGGAATTTCTAAAAAAGTACATTTTTAACATTTCATTGTGTGTAGTGTTAATGGAAAAGAAGAAAATAACGGTTAATTTTTCAACTTGTTAGAGCAGTTTTTATTTCAGTATAAAAATTAACGTGTTTAGCTTTTGCAAAATTATAGCACCAGTCTCTTAAAACTTAGTAAAGTAAATATACGATCTTTGATATCCCTATAAAGATTATTTAATATTTCTTTGTCTATTTTCGGTCCCACACTTCGATCATTTCTAATTTCAAATCTTCTACTTCGGATAAGAATGGGGAATTTGTTTGGGGAAACCTTTTCAATAATCTTCATTTCAGGAGAGCAAGCTGGCCACAATAAAACCTCAATAGATTGTTTACGGAACCATTCTATCTTCTGTCTGCTGACATGAATTCTGGCATTGTCCTATTGGAAAATATATTTTTTTCATTATTTTCTCTCAAGTAGGGCAGCAAACTACAGCTAAGAACAGTAATGTACTTTGTACTATACATTCGCGTAGATGGAAACTGAAGTTCGAGACAACCACTTAAAGAAATAGCGCCCCAGCAATAGACTATCTTCCTAAAATTTAAAAAATACTTTGGTTCCTTTCTAAGGTCACGCCAGTAGTATCAATAGCCATCTGGCCTATCTATTAAAGAAATAGCGCCCCAGCAATAGACTATCTTCCTAAAATTTAAAAAATACTTTGGTTCCTTTCTAAGGTCACGCAGGTAGTATCAATAGCCATCTGGTCTATCTAAGTTTCACTTTTTTCCATCAGAGAATATGACCTGCAGACAATTTTATATTCATTGTTTGTTATTATTGAAATGCTGGTGGTGGTATAATAATGAAAAGCACTTTATAATAGGTCAACTTAACAACTTACTTTCATACTTAACTATAAAGGAATAGAAAAGTTTATGAAATCTAAATTTTAAGTCACTATTTATGATAATTTTTTTGCCAGCAAATTATTTATTATTTCAAAATTGTAGCAAAACGAATTAAAGGACTTTAATAAATCCCTTGTTTTGATTAAATTAAAGACAGTTAAAGGAAACATTATATTTGTCCCTTTGGTTTTTATTAAATTTTGGTATGAAAATATCCTTTCTATATTTGCAGATGAATGTGAAATGGATAATATTCCTTTTATAACTTTTAGTTCATTTTTTATTTCTGATACCTTCGACCGAAAGGTACATATGTTCGCAATGAAAGTTAACAACGAGTGATACAGAATATACAGAATATTTGAGTAACATAATAAAGTAGAGAACATTTTTCAATAGTGCTAAATAAGTCATTGAGGTGCTATGGTATTTTTGACTTCCAAATAGTGCTGAAAAAAAGTACAATTGTACCAACTTTTCCATCCCTGCTTGTTATCGTTTGATTTTGTTTAGTACGAGTGTTTAATGTCGTGTTTATTACTCTCTTTGTGTATTGATGCTCTCTTTTATTATTTTTTTAATTTTTATACTCTTTCTCTCTCTTTCTCATACATACACATGCATAAATGTCCTTAATTCATGTTGTTATTGTTGTTATCGTTATTGTATGTTTGTTTTCATTTTTATTTCTCGTGCGTGTATGTGTGTGTGACTTGTTTTGTTTTCCTTTTTCTTTTTTTCTTCTTCATAATTTTTTTTCACTTGCGTTGTTGTATGTAAATGTCGTACTATTTTGTATGTAAAGTGGAGCCCGTTATATTTGTTGTTTATTTTTGTTGTTTTATTAATAAAATCCATCCACTTCTCCATCTCTGCCTCTCTCCCTCTCTCTCTCTTTCTGTCATTGTATGAGTATTATGACCTCCTTTAACGGAGTAATAAAAAAAAACAAAGTAAAGTTATGTTAAATCATAATACAAACGTAAGGCGGCAAGCTGCAGGCGTTTTTTATTTACAGTGATGTAAAAAATAATAAGGACAGTGCCAAACTTACATTTAAATTGAAAATTCTTTCTTGTTTAAACGATTTATTTTTATTTTTATTCCTAAACGATAGAAAAAAGATTTAAAAAAAATTTGTTGGTATTCCTACAATATATTTTAAAATTTTTTTGTAATTTTTTATGATTTTATATAGTTTAGCGTGTAAAAAAAAAAATAAGGACACTTCATGAAATCTTAATTGAACAACTCAGTGCCTAGAAAATGTCCTGCTCTTCTGGACAACAAAGGATCCGCAACAAAGTACTATTGTGGCACTAAATATCTATTTAGTTCTACTTAATTTAGTTATAGCTTTAAGATTTTATTAAGTGTCCTTATTTTTTTTTTTCACACGTTAAACTATATAAATTCATAAAAAAAATCACAAAAAAATCCAAAAATATATTGTAGGAATACTAAAAAAAAAAATTTTTGTTCGAACGTCCCCGGCCTCACACTAACCCACCCTCAACCGACCGCGGAGGGTTCGTCCCCATTACGTAGGGACACGTACACACTACAGTCCGGACTGTAGCGGGTAAAGGAAAAGTAATGGCAACGAGAACACAATAGCTGAATAAAGTAACAATAAACCGGAACTATCTAGGACAAGAACGAGAATTTATTTTTATAAAATAATTTACAAATTAATGCCAGCATATAACACTACAATTGTTT
Organism: Sarcophaga peregrina; assembly: GCA_014635995.1. Lineage (NCBI taxonomy): Eukaryota > Metazoa > Arthropoda > Insecta > Diptera > Sarcophagidae > Sarcophaga > Sarcophaga peregrina. Next base: position 101,157,613 of record CM025790.1, read on the forward strand.
TTAATCCTTTTTTTTATCGTTTAAGATAAAAAACAAAATCCTTTAAACAAGAAAGAATTTTCGATTTTTTATTCGATTGTATGTAAATGTAAGTTTGGATGGGCACTGTCCTTATTATTTTTTACATCACTGTATATTTAAAGAGTAGAAGTCTTGATCGCTAATTCTGATCTTCCATCTCTGCTATCTCTGCGAACTCATTGTAAGAAGCATTCGGATGTTTAGGGTCCTAGCAGCTTTCTGTCGATTGTGTTAAAACCATTTGCTTTTGTGAATGGAAAAAACCACCAGTAAGGTTAGCTTACTGACAAGAATCTGGTATCCATTTTAGCCGTCCAAGTTGCCAGATGTGTTCTGATAAGGAGAAGTTGGGGACTTTAGAACATCATCTACAGGATTTGGGCTGACTGAAGAGAGCATTTTTATGGCTGTACACATTTGCATTGGATTAGATACGAGCTTCATTGGGGAAGGAAAATTTCGGTTGTCATCAGTCGGCTTAGAAAGCTTGCTGTTGGCTTTGTAAATGATCAGCTGGCTTCAATAGCTTCGAGAGTTCGACTATAGAACATCATCTCCAGGATTTAAGCTGGCTAAAGAGAGCATTTTCATGGCTGTACACATATGCAATGGATTAGATACGAGCTTCATTGGGGAAGGAAAATTTCGGTTGTCATCAGTCGGCTTAGAAAGCTTGCTGTTGGCTTTGTAAATGATCAGCCGGCTTCAATAGTTTCGAGAATTCGACTTTGTGTAGATCGTTGTACAAATGCCACGACATAGAATTCGATTTATCCATCTCACTTTCTTTAATAGAAACAATATTTTCGGCAGTGCATACATTGTGAAGCTATACAGAGCAACAGACCTGTTTTGATCTTAGTAATACCTTTGAAAATACAGTGGAACTTCTATAATTTGAACTTCTATTACTTGAAGTTTCTATAAATTGAAACACATATCGTGGCAACAGCATCTAGATCATTTGTAAATTTACTTTCCAAAGTTGAAGTTTCTATAAATTGAAGTGTTTTTTCTGGTTAATGGTGATTCAATTTATAGAAGTTTGACTGTAGGTCGGTTATAATGAAGATAATCATAAGTGGCCGTAACTGAATAACAATCTTTTGTAGGCAGTTTTCAATATTTTTATACGTTCTTTGGCTGTTAAACACTCCGATTTAGATTCATAAATGGATCGATATTAAATAGCTGACAATGTTACCATTCTAGAGGTTTTAAAAGCGTTTTTTTATTATATGAGATTATCGTTCAATTGAAGCCAAGCACTTGCAGTTCTGTCGCCTGTAGTCCTGCGTAATATTTCCTCTCTTGTTATTTTCATTTCTTTTAATTTTATTTCCTACGGTGTTGTCTTGTTTTTCTTTTTTGGAGATGTTTATGGCATTTATTTGAATATTTCAGTGTTTTTGTATTTTTGGTTACATTTCGCGGTTGGGTTGATTTTCTCAATTCAATTTCCGTTTCCTTTTTTTTTTTAAACAAATTCTTTTTTTTTTTTGGGTTTGTTATTGACTGAAATGGTTGGTCATATTAAATGGAATTGTTGTAGTAGACTTATGATTTCATGGTTTTATTGATTACGCTGAAATAATTAAAAAAAAAACTTTTTTTTTCCAATTTGTAGATGAAAATTAAATTTAATAAAATGAGGTTATGGGGGCCTGAATTGTGCTTGAAAAAATTTCCAAAGAAAGACCCAATACCTGCAGTAGTATTCGCTAATATTCTGCCTTTTGTGGCAGTAAGCAGCCATCAGCTTAGAACTCCTGGGGTTTCTAAACGAAAAACTGATCCAATTGGGTTTTGTAGGACTCTATAAAGTTTACACCGCAAAGCAAAATCAGCGCTATATGGTTGATGTTTAAAAACATCCTTGTCAAGCTGCCTCAGTTACTAACGGGTCATCAAAGATGCGTGTGTGTTCTGGCCATTTTAAGTGAATTTCTGGTGTCATTCTCCTAAACTGTTGGCAATCGTTTGACCAGGTTTTAGCATCTCATAATGAAGAAGAATTCCCTTTTAACCCAACAGACTAAGGAGCTTCATCTTGCAGCTCGCGAGTCATATAAGGTTTCATGAAAGGTTTCATTAAAAATAATCTCTCTTCTTTTAATTTTATTTGTGACAAATTATTTTAGATCTTCATCAGCAACAAAATTTTCTCTTTAGGTTTCTCTTTTGCAGTTCCTTTTTTGCTTTCAAACCAAATGAAGCCATCATTAAGTCCATTGACCCATAATGTTGGTCTTTTTAAAATATTCCAAAGCCATATATTCTTTATTATTTTTTTTTTTATTTTTATTTCTATTACTATTTCGTTTTTCTATGCTCTTTTTTTTCACCACTTTTTTGTATTTTTATTTTGTAAAAATCGCTTCAAGTTTTTTTTTGCGTAGTCACGTCGTAATTGCACGCGTTTTGAATTCTTAATGAAGATGATTTCAATCGTTTTCAACAAAAATTCTTTTGGTAGGTCAGTTAAGACAGCAAAAAAAGTTAGAAAAAATAAAGAAAAAATTTAAAAAAAAACCATAGAGAATGTAATTCACATTAATGCGGGGTTTTTTTTTACTAAAGTAGGTGAATTAATGCATATTAAAATGTGCATTAGAAAAAATGTGTTTTTAAAAATAAAATCATAAACATTATGGTAGCAAAAATTCCTTTATTAAGCAACTTTAATTCAAAATGGCAATTTTTTTTTTAACAAACTCTTGGATTTCTAAATTCTAAATTCATTAAAATATTCCAATTTGTAATTAAAATTACATAATTTTGTATCTGACATCAGAGCTTTGCGGCTGATAATGCAATCTTCAAAAATAGGCCGCAAAACATCGAGTGTAGCTTCGGCTGTCCTGTTGAAATCAAATGTTGCCAATAACCTCCTCTTCTATTTTTGTGAACAAAAATTCATTCAACATGGCCCGATAACGATCGCCATTGACTGTAACGGCCACTCCTTGCTCATTTTCGAAGAAAAATTACCCAAAATCCGCACCAAAACAGTGACTCGTTTTGCTCGATCAGTCTAAAAATGCATGTTCAAATTTTTTCGTGAGCTCTCCTCATTTTGAATATTTTAAATTTAAATAAGTTCCAGTTTAAAAAATATTTGATTTTTTGTTTATAATTTAAAAATTTTAATTTATTTTGAATTAATTTATACTTTTTAAAATTTTTTCTATTAAATAAATTTTTTGTTTTAAATTTTTAAAGTTTTAAATTAATTTTAGTTTTTTTTAAATTTTTTTTTAAATTTTTTTTTAATTTTTTAAAATTTTTTTTTAATTTTTTAAAATTTTTTTTTTTATTATTTTTTTATAATTTTTAAACATTTTTTAATTAATTTTTTTTTAATTTTTTTAAATTTTTTTTTATTTTTTTATTTTATTTAAATTTTTGTCACTGCGGTTCCTCTTTAAATAAATATAACTGACCTTCTCCTTGTTTCATCTTATAACTTTTTATTATATTTTCATAAATTTCGATAATTTTTAGACATTTTTTAATTAATTTTTAATTTTTTTATTTTTTTTAATTTTTTTTTTAATAATTTTTAAAATTTTTTAATAAATTTTAATTTATTTTGAATTTTTAAATTTTTTTTTATTTTTTTTTAATTTTTTTTAATAATTTTTAAAATTTTTTAATAAATTTTAATTTTTTAATTTTTTTTTTTCACTACGGTTCCACTTTAAATAAATATTTCTGTCCTCTCCTATAACTTTTTATTTTATTTTCATAAAATTTCGATAATTTTTAGACATTTTTTAATTCATTTTAATTTTTTTTATTTTTTTTTTATTTTTTGTAATAATTTTTAAACATTTTTTAATTAATTTTAATTTTTTTTTAATATTTTTTTTAAATTTTTTTTCACTACGGTTCCACTTTAAATAAATATTTCTGTCCTTCTTCTTGTTTCATGTGTCCTCTCGTATACCTTTTTATTTTATTGTCATAAAATTTCGATAATTTTTAGACATTTTTTAATTCATTTTAACTTTTTTTATTTTTTTAATAATTTTTAAACATTTTTTAATTAATTTTAATTTTTTTAAAATTTTTTTTTTAAATATATTTTAAAAAAATTTTTTTTTCACTAGGATGCCACTTTAAATAAATATTTCTGGCCTTCTCCTTGTTTCATGTGTCCTCTCGTATAAATTTTTATTATATTTTCATAAAATTTAAATAATTTTTAAATATTTTTTAATTAATTTTAATTTTTTCTTATTTTTTTATTTGTTTTTATTTTTTTTTTAATTTTTTTTTTAATAATTTTTAAACATTTTTTAATAATTTTATATTTTTTATTTTTTTTTAATTTTTTTTATTTTTTTTAAATTTTTTAAAAATTTTTTTTTTTTCATTACGGTTCCTCTTTAAAAAAATATTTCTGTCCTTCTCCTTGTTTCATGTGTCCTCTCGTATAACTTTTTATTATATTTTCATAAAATTTAAATCATTTTTAAACATTTTTTAATTCTTTTTTATTTTTTTTTTATTTTTTAAAAAATTTTTTTTTTATATTTTTTTTATTTTTTTTCACTACGGTTCCACTTTAAATAAATATTTCTAGCCTTCTCCTTGTTTCATGTGTCCTTTCCTATAACTTTATATTTTTTTTCAGTATTTTTTTTATTTAACAAATTTTTTTTTACTTGAATGTTGTTTTATGCGCGTCATTTTGTAATCCTGTTTGTGTTTTTTTTCTAAATCAACTCTTTGTGTGTAATTAATTAATTTTTTTTCTCTCATTTAAATTACATTTTTAATGTATTTATACTAAATGTTTTTCAATGTTTTTCTGTATAACTTTTATATTAAAAAAAAAACATCCATAATTAAATAAAAAAAAAATAATTTAAAATAAATTATAAAACAAATATCTGTAGTAGAGACTTGAACCAAAACTAATATAATATCAAAAAAAAACCAAAACTAACCTAAAAGCATTAAATATACTTTTTCAAACTTATATGTGTCTATATATATATACGATATACGATATACTACATACGATATAATATTTAGTGTTCTTTCACATTCTTTTTCTAACTAATAAATAAAGTTTTAAATGTTATTTGAGAAAAAAATAAAAAAAATTAGAATGTAAATTATTTACAAACTTAATAATTTTTCTTTTTTTTTAATTTTCTATAATTTTGGTTGGTGTCTAGGATGAGTTTCATCCGTTCATTGAAGCCCTATTACCGTATGTCAAATCATTTTCGTACTCATGGTTTAATTTACAAGCGGCCAAACGAAAATACTACAAAAAACATGAGAAACGCATGTCCCTGGAAGAGGAAAGACACTGTAAGGATGAGCTGCAGGTAAGTAAAAGGGAAAGAGTAAGAGGGAAAAAGGATTTGATGGTTAATTTTTTTTTTTTTGCCTCTTTCTTTTTTTTTTTAGAACGAAAAAGCCGAAGTTAAACAGAAATGGGCCTCACGGCTTTTGGGCAAGCTACGCAAAGACATAACGCAAGAATGTCGCGAGGACTTTGTACAATCGATAACGGGTAAACGCAAATCGATATGTGTCCTCTCCAATCCCGATCAAAAAGGCAAAATGCGTCGCATTGATTGCTTGCGCCAAGCGGACAAAGTATGGCGTTTGGATTTGGTTATGGTCATACTCTTCAAGGCCATACCATTGGAAAGTACGGATGGTGAACGTTTGGAAAAATCGCCGGAATGCATACATCCAGCTTTGTGTGTTAATCCTTATCACATAAATGTTTCCGTTAGAGAATTGGACTTGTATTTAGCGAATTTCATTAACACCCATGATCCTATGCATAGTCCGGTGGCCACTTCACCACAACCCGGTTCACCAAATACACCCTCCCTAATGCTGTATAGCAGTGAACATAACCCGGCCAATAATAATAATAACAACAACAACAACAACAATCCAAATGACAATAAAAAACATGGCGATGAGGAGAGCAAGAGAAAAGGTATGTATACAGCAACAGTGTGTTAATTGAGAGAGCGAAAGAGAAAGAATGAGAAATTTTTTACATGTTATAACCCACCATACAACATATGCGGTTTTAGATGTAGACACAACACCTTTTGCGGGCTACAGTCATAATCCTTATAACGGTGTTGTTTGTAATGATATTATCTTGGCCACTGGGGTATTTTCCTCCAAGGAACTATGGAAGTTATCAAAAGGTAATTGAATTGAAAAAACAAAAACAAAAAAACAAAAACCAACTAAAATTTGTATGAAATAAAAACGGAATTATTGTAGGGTTTTTATGTAACAAAAACAAAAAACAAGAAAAATCCAAAGGTTTCCCTACGCTCGAGACGATTTTATTGAAATTTTACTTAAATTCACTGCATAAATTTAATTGAAATCCTAATTCTGACAAATGCTATGCCACAACTGCAGAAAGTAGGGCATTAGGGCCACCAGGCTATGGAAAAAAGGTGTTTCGTTTAATAAAGGCTGATTTTTTTAAGGTATTATCTCTTTGGCAACACTGGTTTAAACAGCTCACCCACGTTTCGTGTTTTGATTCACTGTCAAACATCTTCAGTTTGGTCTATAATTTAACCATGAGTCCGACTTACAAGCAAACAAAGCTTGAGAATCATTGAATTTTAGTTTCAAAATGCGTGCTTTGCTAAGAAAATTCATCACAAGCTTCTTTCATTTTATGGTCAGTTTAATCGACCCACTACTGAAGCGGCTATTCGAGGTATTGTGACTAAATTTCGCACCAAATTTATATTTTTGGACATTAAACCACCACCAACACGCTTACGTAGAGTGTGGACATGAAGAAAATATCGCAACTGTATAGGCCAGTGTTAATGATGACCCCATCAATTATCGATTCGTGGCCTTTCGCATCAATTGGACATCTCTTACTCAACAATGTGGCGAATTTTGTGGAAGGATATAGGTGTGAAGCCTTTCAAAATACAGATGGTGCAATAATTGAAGCCTAACGACCTACCGCAACGCTGAATTTTTGGTGAGTGGGCTGCTCGTGGAAAGTTGGTGGAGTTTCTTTATCGAAAAATTTTGTTTAGCGGCGAAGCTCCTCATTTTTGGGGCTCAAAGGATACATAAATAAGCAAAATTGTCGATTTTGAAGTGATGATCAGTCAGAAGCATTGCATAAGCCAACAATGCATCTAGAAAAAAATCACAGTTTGTTGCAGTTTATGGGCTGGGTCCATACTTCTTCACAGATGCTGCGAATCGTAACGTAACTATGAATGGTGACAGCTACCGTGAGATGATATCCAACAACATACATACATACATACATAATTGGCCATTACAACCCTTAAGTCATGATTATGACCTAGCTTCTCACACCACTTATGCTGTGTGCGTTAATTTTATACATGAGTGGCGGGACCTACAGTTTTAAAGTCGACTCCGAACGACAGATTTTTGAGAAGCTTTTCATGGCAATTTTTACTCTCAGTGTCTTTGACAGAAATCTGCTGAGAGGAAGTCGCCGAAGAAATATTTTTCTTTTTGATGTCTGAACTGGGATTCGAACCCGGGCCTTTTGTCTAATAAGCCAACACACTATCCACTAGACCACGGCGACTTCGAAAAGCCAACAATGCATCTAGAAAAAATCACAGTTTGTTGCAGTTTATGGGCTGGTGGGTCCATACCTCTTCAAAGATGCTGCGAATCGTAACGTAACTGTGAATGGTGAGAGCTACCGTGAGATGATATCCAACAACATTAACAAAAATTCAAGAGCCCCACTTGCGTGACATGTAGTTTCAACAAGACTGTGCCACGTGCCACACAGCACGCATAACAATGGAATCATTGAGAGGCGAGTACGGTGAACGGTCAATTTCACGGTCGGGACAAGTCAATTGGCCACATAGATTGTGCGATTTAAATGCCTTTAGACTATTTTTTGTAGGGCTATGTTTAAGTTCATGCCTATACAGACAAGACCGCTTCAATTGACGCATTGAAAGACAACATTGAAGCATTTTTTCACAAGATACTGGCTGAAATGTTGGAAAGAATATTCCAAAATTGGAGAAGGAGAAGGCCTAGGCGCGATTATCATTTGCATGAAATAATCTTCAAACATTAAATTTTATGGACCGTACTATCGTTTTAAATAAAGATTTCATGCATTTTTCTGAATTTTATATGTTTTTTTATTTGAAATTTTTGTCTATAACTCTTAAAAAATCACCCTTTATTTTAATTTCTTATAACTTTGGAATTAGAGTCGTTTAAATCTGTGATATTAAAAAGAAAATTTTCACAATTTTTTTTGTTTTAATATTTTACTATATTTTAAAGGGTTATTGCCTAAAAGTATGCTTTAGTTATGCTTTTCTGTAAGGTAACATTGTAAAGGGTATTCCAACGAGGGAATTAGCTAAATGTTTTTACTTCAACTAGAACAAAACTTTCAAAAATAAAGTTTTAAAATAATTTTTTTTAGGTTTTAATCGGTTAAATCGATTGGAGCCCAAAAGTATATTACATTTTTACATAATCGAAATAAAAGCCATCATCTGATACCCAATATAAAAAGGGAAAAATACCAGAAATTTCTAAAATAAGAGGAGATAGACGTTTTCAAGCTTTAAACTTTTTGTTTAAAATTTTTTAGGACAAAATCAAGTGTTTTAGTTTCTCTTAATTTACAAGATATACACCTAAAAGTGTGCTATATTTATAGTTTTTTGAATGTTAAAATTCTGAAAAATATATTTCAAATATAATTAAAATTTATTTAAAAATTATTTACTCAAACTGTAGTAAAAGGTTTATGAGTATAAATTTGTTAAACAATTTTGGAATTTTTTTTAATAAAATGAAAACATGAAAAACTTACCGATTGTTGAAGCAAGCTGTATTTCTGAAAATAGAAAAAGGAAGAAATGGTTATTAAAGGAACTCAAACGTTTACAATTGAATTAAATTAATGAAATTAAAAAGAATTTTTTTATTTTTCATTCTTTAATGAAAAGCAAAATTTTTTAAACTAAGAACCCTACTTAATTTAATCAATATAATTATTAAGGCAGGATTACAACCTAGCTTCTTACACCTTCAATGTCATGTGTGTGATAATTTTATCCATGAGTGGCGGCATCAAAAAATTTATTGTAACATAAGCTAGAGCCAACGTTAGTGCTAAAATTTTAACAGGAAACCGATTTTTGTTAACAAAAATAGATTTTCTCTAGCCTAAAGTATGCAACATTTCTATACTTCCTAAAAGTATGCAACATTTCGCAACTAATCCGTTCTATTTAAAGTTCCTTGCAAAGTTTCAATTAAATCGTCTCTAACGTTTAGAAACCCTAGATCCAATAGTGTTTACTGAGAGAACGAAAAATTCTTATAATTTTAGCCTCCATATTGGAAGAGACAACCAATGATCTCATACAGGCGAGTTCAATTAAATTGGAACATCCAGGGGCTGCCTATGAATGCCAAACATATCAAATGTCAGCCTCTTCAGCTCCCCTAGGCTCAGTAGTAAGCGGCGTGAATAGTCTGGGAGCTGGAGCAGGCACGGGCATGGTTACTAGTGGCGATGGTAGATCATCTGTTAGTGCTTCCATGGTATTGCCTTCAGGCTATAGCAGTGAGTATTCTGAAATATGTTGAAGGGCTAAAGTTTAAGTTTAACATTCTTTTTTTTTAGTTGACTTTGTGGATCCACGCAGCAGCATGCATCTCTCCAATTCCTCTTTGTTAAGAGCTGCTGCTGCAGCTTCTTGTAAAACAGATCCCAATGGTTCACCCCAAGATGGGGTAGTGGGTTCGGGAGGTGGTCCCAGCAGTTTCTCTGTGATATTAAGACAAAATGAAGACAATGGCAGCAATAATGGCGGCTCCTCTAATGCGAACAATGATGATCCGTCGCTACAAAGATATACACCCACTAGCAATAGGGTTCTATTAAGCATGGGTCAAATGCGGCCGGGGGAAGGTAAGTGTTTTTCTAAAGAGAATGCTTTAATAAGTCTAAAATTTTTTTCTCTTTGTCTCCAGTATTGATGCAACACAATGTGAGTTCCACTTTGGTGCCAAATTCCGTCAGTCCGTCTTTGTATTATCCCCAACATAATAGTCCTTCGGCCAATCCGACGGACAATAGCGATGAAAACCAGCAACATCAGCATCAACAACAGCAGCAACAGCAACACCAACAACAACAGCAGCAGCAACATCATCAACAGCATCATCATCAGCAGCACTTGCATCACTCACAAGCTTCTTCCACACCCAAATATGCCTCAGAGGTTATTAATCATGGCCAAGATATGTCCGAGTTTGTAGCCTATGTTTGCCAGGATACGAGCGGTGTTAATCCATCAGAGGCTGAATTGCATGCTCACCACCATCAAACGTCTTCCCATTTTCAGTTGCAACATGCTGCCGCTGCAGCTGCAGTAGGACGTAGTCCAAAGTTAACAGCTGTTTCAGCAGCAGCAGCTGCTGCCCATTACCAGCAATACAGTACCATGTTGCCTCCACCACCCTTGCCGCCCATGGCAAGACCAGTGGCCATAATACGTTCTACCGGTGACTTGACAATGGTAGCCTCGCCGCCTTCCACAGCCAGCATAACACCGCCTCCCTTAACCAGTGTGAGCTCGGCAAATGAATCACCAAGACATCACCATAGCCACCAGCAACTGCAACAACATCATGGTCATCATCATCACCACCATCATCATCAGCAGCAACAGCAACAGCAGCAGCATACCACCATAGATCATAGCACCAGCAGTGGTTTGAGTGCAATGTCATCGAAAATCACCAACACCACAGCCTCGAATACACAAGATAACAGCGGCACCATTACAGTGGGCAGTAGTACCACAGACTTGGTGGTGGCATCAACCTCCTCAGCCTCACCACCGCCAGCGCCAACACAAAGTCCTCATTCGCACATAATCGATGTGGCCCGATGTAAAACTTCACCCACTTCATCGTCAGCGGCCATAGCTGTATCCACACCTACTTCGGCGTTGTCTAGACTACCAGCCCAGCCCTATCCGAATACCAATGGCCGGGAGTACTTTAATCATTTCCATACACAAACCACACCGGTAAGTTATGACTTTAAGGGGTGGGTTTAAAAATCTGGTTTCAATTTTTTTTTTTCTTCTTATTAAAACAGCTTCTCGGTTATACTACCATGTCGGGTGTTATTAGTCCCACAAACCTGAGTCTTTATTCTTCGACATCGGGCGTAACATCACATCGCACAACTCCGCGTTCCCGATGGAATCCATCGTTTCTTTCCATGGAAGATGATTTCAATATGATGGGCCATACATTGACCAGCACAAATCCGGAAGCAACACCGGTCATACTAATGGAAGACTGTAAGTATTATGAATTCTAAATACAAACGCGTTAGAAACTCTTTGTAGATTTTGTAAAAATTTAAAAGAAATTTTTAATAGGTCGCTTAATTTCATATTTTCATATTAAAGGGCCACGCCCATTTTTGGTGGGATTGTCGATATCGACTCTACGAACTTACCCACCAAATTGCATTCGCCTACGATCACTATATCCCTAAATATTCAATTTTTGAAAGTTTGCCACGCCTACTTTTTGATATATCGAATGTTTTTTTTAACTATCTAAATCTGATAAGCTTTCAAACAAAAGAAGAATGGTTAAAATTGGTTCAGTAGTTTAAGAGTTATAGGTATCACTTAAAGGGGGAGGATTGTCACGCCCCTTTTTGATGGGATTGTCGATATCGACTCTACGAACTTACCAACCGAATTTTATTCGTCTACGATCCAAAATTTATGCAAATATTAAATTTTAACGATTTGCCACGCCCTCTTAACATTTAGGAATATAAAAAATAAATGTTTTCCGATTCTCCGACCTATTCGATACGGTCGATTCATTTCGGAGGAGTTTAACCACTGACACCGTGACACGAGAATGTTATGTATTAGATTAGAAATATTTACACATTCGCTGTCAAACCATTTATATTTTAAGTGTTATTGTTTACCAAAACCCTGTTATTTCTTGGTAAGAGCACATACAGATATTATCATACAAAATCATTTACAAGCAGAAAACCTAAGACGAGTATACTCGTCGTTGGCAATAGGAAGACAGAAAAACTCGATATCCTTTTTTCGTATTTGCGTACGTTTTAGGAGCGTACTTGTTACAAAATCTTTAATGTAGGACGACAGGATATTCCGCACTGCCAAGACGAGTATACTCGTCCTACTTTAAAGAGGAAGTCGCCAAGGAAAGTCGAACTTGAAGAAAAAAATAGTCTTGGAAACAACCAAAATTCATTAAAACATTCGCTGTCAAAGACGAGTATACTCGTCTTGGCAGTGCGGGATATCCTGTCAAAGACGAGTATACTCGTCCTACTTTAAAGAGGAAGTCGCCAAGGAAAGTCGAACTTGAAGAAAAAAAATAGTCTTGGAAACAACCAAAATTCATTAATACATTCGCTGTCAAAGACGAGTATACTCGACCAAAATTCATTAACACATTCGCTGCCAAGGAATACTCGTCTTGGCAGTGCGGGATATCCAGTCAAAGACGAGTATATTCGTCCTTGGCAGTGAATGTGTTAATGAATTTCGGTTTTGTATCCAAGACTATTTTTTTTCTTCAAGTTCGACTTTCCTAGGCGACTTCCTCTCACTATGTTTCAAGCAAAAAGTGTGAGAGTAAATAAAACTGTTACGAAAAGTTCCTAAAAAAATCTCATCCTACTTTAAAGAGGAAGTCGCCAAGGAAAGTCGAACGTGAAGAAAAAAAATAGTCTTGGAAACAGAACCAAAATTCATTAAAACATTCGCTGCAAAGGACGAGTATACTCGTCTTTGACAGGATGGTTTTGAATTTTGGTTTTGCTTTCCTTGGCGACTTCCTCTAACTATGTTTCAAGGAAAAAGTCTGAGAGTAAATTAAACTGTTATGGGAAGTTCCTAAAAAAAATCTGTCGTTCGAAATAGAGTTTAAACTGTAGGTTTCGCCTGTGAGAAACTAGGTCATAATCCTGTGTAAATGGTTGTAATGTTTGAAAATTCGATACTCTAAGTTCGGTTCAGGTGTTGAAGCTTAGTTTTCTTGATTTTAAAATTTTTTTGAAACTTTAATTTGCGTAAAATTTTAAGGTATTTTTTTGTTTTTTAAAAATCTTTTTATTACACCATTTAGCTGGCCGCTATAGTGATGAGTATGTAACCAGTCGTGATTATGTTACATGATTATAAATGCAACAAACATTTTATATGCCCTACTAGAACTGCAACACAAAAATATTTTAAAAAATTTTTTAATGGAAAATAAACATTAAAAAAACAAAAACTGAACTTAAGAACGTAAGAATTGAAATTCATAATTATTATTTAATATTTAAAATTAATTTATAAGTACAATAATAATTAATAATTTTATTTTTAAAATGGAAATTTAAAAATGAAGGAATTTACAAAGAATGAAGTAATGAAAGCCCCCTTCCTTTTCTAACAGAAAAAGACTAGGGAATGAAGTGAGAGGCGAATGATTTAAAACATTAAGGCTCAATGATAAATAAACTAAACTATTAAAATAAAATTAAATAAAAAAATTAAATAATTAAAAATAATTAAACAATTACAATGAAGAAAATATGTACAACCAATAAAGAACCAATAATGGCAAGAAGAAAAAACAAGAACTCGAAACTTAATAAACAAACAAACTAGAACTGCAAATTATTATAACAAAAATGAAAAAAATAAAAAATAAAAATAATAAATTTTTAAGGTAAAAAAACAAATGCTAGACACTAGTTTTAAGCATATGCCCGATTATATATATTATATATACAAATAATAATATTTATAATAATATTAATTATAAATACAATATATAGGTTTTTTATATACAATATAAACATTATTATTATTATTATAAACAAAAAAAACAAAAAAAATATTTAGTATTTAGAGACAAACTAATAAGGATAACGAAAAGAAACAAACAAAAAAAATATTAAACTCCGGCGGCCATTGATTAAAAATTAAACTAAAAAAAAAAACTTCATTATTTATTATATTGGTGCTTTATATTTAAACAAAACAAGAAAAACTAATAACAAATACTAGACTTAATATAAATTTATAAAAAAACAACAACAAATAATGCTCTTTAGATTTTAATCAAATGGTTCCTTTACAAAATATTGTTAAAAACAAACAAAAAAACACTACAAGACATATTAAAAAATCATAATAATAAATAACCCTTGGAACAAAAAACAAAGGAATAAAATGGTTTGATAAACTTAAACAAATGAAAAATAAAAAACTGCTTCAATTTAAAAAATTAAAAAAAAAGATATTAGAAAAGGTTACTACAACTGCAATGAAATTTATACAAATTTTTTCTTATTTTTTTTAAGTTAAAAAAAAACTCAACGGAAAGGAGAAAATTCTTGAAAATATTAAACATTTTACCTGATTTCTAGTTTAAAATAAAAAACTTAAGATTTCAAAATAATTTCAATACTTTTTTGTTCATGTTCGAAAATTCGAACTTAAGTTCGAAAAATTTCAAAACAGTCTTTATGTGTTGTACTCGAAAATTCGAACTTAAGTTCGAAAAATGTCAAAACAGTCTTTATGTGTTGTATTCAAAAATGTCGAAAAATGTCAAAACAGTCTTTATGTGTTGTATTCGAAAATTCGAACTTAAATTCGAATAATTCGAATTTCTAGAAGTTGTGTAAATAAAGGGTCCCCCAAATAACTTTTTTTTGGAAAATGCTTCAAGAAAAAAAAAATAACTTTTGAATATTTTCTCAAATTTCTTTTTTTATTTGAAAGTACAATTCTTCCCGATAATAATGGAAAATATTTTCATTCAAATGGCTGCCTCGACTGGCCATACAGTAGCCTACACGATCGGTTAAACTTTCAAGCACAACATTATCGATTGTGTGCAGCTGTATTTTACCAATGGCTTTACGAATATTGTCCTTTAAAGCGTCAATTGCCTTAGGCTTGTCGGCGTAACACTTATCTTTGACGGCGGTACCCCATAAATAATAGTCCAACGGTGTCAAATCTCAGCTCCGAGGTGGCCAAACGAGATCAGCTCTGCGGCTGATAATGCAATCTTCAAAAACAGCGAGCAAAATATCGAGTATAGCTCCGGCTGTGTGGCACGTAGCGCCGTCCTGTTGAAACCAAATGTTGCCGATATCATCCTCTTCAATTTTTGTGAACAAAAATTCGTTCAACATGGCCCGATAACGATTGCCATTGACTGTAACGGCCACTCCTTGCTCATTTTCGAAGAAAAATGGCCCAATAATGCCTCAGGACCAAAATTCGCACCAAACAGTGACTCGTTTGCGTCAGGTTTTCTGTGCTTTAAATGCGACAATTTTGCTTGTTTACATACCCGCCAAGATCAAAATGAGCTTTATCATCTGAAAGGATGTTTTTTTTTTGCCAAAATCGGCATCTTCTGTAAGTCGATCGCAGGCCCACTTAGCGAAGCGTAAACGCATTGGATGGTCAATTGGCTTCAACTCCTGAACCAATTGGACTTTATATGGCGTCATACCAAGGTCTTTATGCAAAATTCGTCTCAATGATGTCTCCGAAATGTTTAATTTTTGAAAATGACGGTGAATTGATGTTGATGGTGCTTCACGCCAGAGAAGCAATATTCTCGGGTGTACGCACTGTTTTTGGCTTTCCCCGATGAGGATGCCAGTTTCTTGACCGGTAATTCGAATGCAAATTAATTTACAGAGAAAATTCAATTTTCAGTCGCTCTGTTCTTATGAGGAAATAAATTACTTTAAATGTAATACCCATAGAAACTACTCCTTTTTCCCTCTCTTAAAAGGAACTGCATAAGTAAGGGCCAACCCTTGACTGTTAATTTTCTTCGTCTGAATCAAAAATAAATTAAATTTTTTTTTTTTTATAAATTTTAGTAAAATAATCAATAAAATATTGTGCATTTTTATTTTTTATTCAACTGGTCATTGAATTAAAAAAAAAAATGTTATATTTTTTTATAGTTTATTTTACTAAAATTTAAGTAACGTTTTTTCGAGTGTATCAAAAATTTGGAGTTCAAGTTAAGTAATTTATAAATTTTTTTTTAGAGACCTTTTCTATTGGAACTGGACTTTGAATTAAAAAAAATTCTATAATATTTTTATAGTTTAGTATACTAAAATTTAAGGCTGTTTTTCGAGTGTATCAAAATTAAATTTTGAGTAAAATTTCTTTAGTTCAGTAATCTACAAAAATTTAAAGTTAACATTTTAGTTCAACTGGTCATTGAATTAAAATAAAGATTACATTTTTTATAGTTTATTTTACTAAAATTTAAGTAACGTTTTTTCGAGTGTATCAAAAAATTGGAGTTCAAGTTAAGTAATTTAAAAATTTTTTAAAGGCCTTTTCTATTTGAACTCGTCTTTGAATTAAAAAATGTTTTTAAAATTTTTATAGTTTAGTATACTAAAATGTAAGGCTGTTTTTCGAGTGTATCAAAATTAAATACAGAATTGAATTCCTTTAGTTCAGTAATCTATAGCAATTTAAAGTTTAAATTTTAGTTCAACTGGTCATTGAATTAAAATAAAGATTACATTTGTTATAGTTTATTTTACTAAAATTTAAGTAGCGTTTTTTCGAGTGTATCAAAAATTTGGAGTTCAAGTTAAGTAATTTATAAATTTTTTTAGAGACCTTTTGTATTTGAACTGGTCTTTGAATTAAAAAAAATTCTATAATATTTTTATAGTTTAGTATACTAAAATTTAAGGCTGTTTTTCGAGTGTATCAAAATTAAATACAGAGTTGAATTTCTTTAGTATACTAAAATTTAAGGCTGTTTATCAAATGTATCAAAATTAAATACAGAGTTGAATTTCTTTAGTATACTAAAATTTAAAGCTGTTTTTCGAGTGTATCAAAATTAAATTCAGAGTTGAATTTCTTTATTTCAGTAATCTACAACAATTTAAAGTTTAAATTTTAGTTCAACTAGTCATTGAATTAGAAAGAATAAAATTTTAAATTTTGCGTAGATTTTTATACTTTTTTAATGTTTGAATACACAAATTGGGTTAAAATTTTAATATTTGAGTACTTGAAACTACAATTTGAGGTAAGATAATAAATTTTTAAATTTTTTAATGTTAATTCTTTTTGCATATGAAACTGCAATTTGACGTAAAATATTAAATTTTTATTTTTTTGAAACTACAATTTGAGGATAAATGTTAATTTTTTTGTCTTTGAAACTACCATTTGAGGTAAAATATTAATGTTTTGAGTACTTGAAACTACAATTTGAGGTGAAATTTTATAATTTAACTTGAGTTTTCTCCATACCTTGATGTTTTAAACTATTATAAGTAATAAAAATTATTAAAAAAAATAATGTTATAGCAATAAATAATAATTAATATTAACAAGAGAAGAAAAAAACCTAAAAGATAGTAAACAGACAATAGTAGTTTTAAAAGAAAAAGAATAACAACAAAAAACCTATTAGTTACTATTTATATATAACTATATATATATAGAATTATATACCTTTAATACACAAACATATATATATATATATTATAAATATATTTATAAAATAAAAAATAACAGGAGACAAGTAATAAAGAAAAAACAAAAAACAAAACAACTTCCATGTAATTTTTACATGATTATTTATAAATATACACTGAAATTAAAACAAAAAAACAAAGTTAATGAAACCAAGTAGAAATTAAAATAAATTAAAATAAAATAAAATAATGAAGAAGAATTAAAATGAAAATCCGAACCTAAATTTAGTAGACTTAAAACAAAATTACAGGTTATTTCTAAAAAAAAAAAAATTAAAAAACAAAAATTTTAAATTTCTATTTAAAAATTTTTCTAAAATTTTAAAACATAATTTAAAGGCTTATTTGCCTCCGTGTATAGACATTTCAAAGAAATTCGTTTAAAAAAAAAACTTCAAAATTATTTTTAAAATTTTAAATTTTCAAAATAAAATTAAAAAGAAATTAACATAAAAAGATATATTGTTAGGGTGTTAATGTGCCTAAGTTTTAAAAACAAACAAACAAACAACAACAACATAAAAATTATACACACATATTAATAATAATCATATTAAAAATTAATTATAAAAATTAAAAATTAAATAAAAAAAAAAAAATTAAGAAATTATTGAAATATTGAAAGAAAGCGCAAAAGATTTAGTAAAACGTAGGAAATCCCAGGTCGGTAAAATAATAGTAATTCTAAACAAGTAGAGGTTTTTACAACATAACCTATAAAAATATGACAACATAACCTTAAAATAATATAAAAAAATATATGAAATATTATTATAAAGCGAAACAAATAAATTAATTAAATTAATTAATTAATTATTTTTTTTTTTGTAATTGTATTTTCAGTTATTAAAAATTCAAAACATATTAAAAATTAATAAAAGAACTTATCCCTATTTTTTTACGAAATTTTTAATTAAAAATTTTTATAAAAAAAATTTTTAAAAAAAAATTTTAAACTTTATAGGTTTAACTGGTCATTAAACTTATAACAACAATTACATTTTTAAAGATTTTAAAAGGTTTCTGTAAGAAATTTTATTGTTTATAATTTTATTAAAATATTCTTCGAGTGTATCAAAAACTTAAGGGAAAAAACCTGTGGAATATTTTTGTGGTTTTTAGCTCAACTGGTCATTGATCTATAAAACTATATTAATTTTTCATAGGTTTTCTCTTAAAGAAATATTTTTTCCTTTATTTTTAGCCTTTTAATTGATAATATTTTTCGAGTGTATTAAAATTACTTGCCGAAAAAGTAGCTATTTATCGTGTGCAAAAATAATAAAATAAAAAGTAATAATTTCTATGGAAAATTAAAAAAAAAATTTCATGTATTCCTAGCAGTTTCTAATATTTTGGAACTTCAATTTTAATGCAAAAAAAAAAATCTATAAAAATTTATTATTTTTTTCATAAGTTCAACTGGTCATTGAACTTAAAAACCATTATAAATTTTAATAGATTTTTTGATGCATTGTTTATTTATAGTCTTTCTCTCTTCAATGTCTTATTGCACTTAAAAAATTTTAAATTTTTTTTGTAGATTATGTTACAATAACTATAAATTTTTTTTGAGTGTATAAAAATAAATATTGACTGTATAATTTGTAAGAAATTGTACGTTTCTTTTGAGTTCAACTGGTCATTGAACTTAAAATAATCATATATTTTCACAGATTGTACTCGTAAAATTTATGAATTTTTTAATTAATTCTAATTGTATCGAAAATAAATTCAAAGTTTTTGTAAATTTTAGATTAATAATCTATGAAAATTTGTAGAATTCTCTTGACTTCAACTGGTCATTGAAATTAAGGAATTTATAATTTTTTATAGATTATTTACCTAAAAATTTAAATATTTTTTTGCATTCTCAGACAATTTGATAGATTTTTTTGGAATTTTTGGAATGATTTTTATTTTTTTTTTCAATTTTCCTATGGAGTAAATGAAATAATTACGCTCAAAGAAATGTGTTAATAAAAAGCCTCTTCAAAATAGTGTATTCAACTGGTCATTGAATATACTTGTGGACAAAAGGATATTTTTAGAAACAATTTTCTTTGAATGTTACAATTGCAACAGATATTTTCAAATAAAAATTCTGTAAAAAAATCGAAAAATAAAAATTCTGTAAAAAAAAAATCGAAAAATATTATTATTATTTTTGTTATAATTTTAGTTTTTTTTTTTTTGTTAATTGATTTGATTAAGAAAAAGCTCTTTAAATATGTTTTGCTTTCAAAGAAGATGCATTTAACTGGTCATTAAATGCATTTGTTTTAAACATATTTTTACAGTTTTTTCTTAAAAACATTCTAGTTTTGGAAAAGAAAATCTTTAAATAACAAAAAAGTGTGTTAAAAATACAAAATAGTAAAAAAAATTTGGAAAAAATAATTTTAATATGTTTTGAATTTAATTTATAAAAAAAAATTATATAAAATCTATAGACTTTCAGTGAAAAATAGTAAGCAGAATTTAATTTGATTTAAAACAAATTCTCTTAATTTATTTTGTGTTTTAATTTTAAGAAAATAATCTTAAATATCTCATATAATCATACTTGTAAACAATTAAAGTTTTTTTTTTAGTCTAGTTTAAAAGAATTTAATTTTTCTTTTTTAAATTTCATTTTTAATTGCTCATTTTGGGGTTTTTTTTTTTTTTTTTTTTTAATTTTTATACAAATTAATTTTTTCTTTAATATATTTTGCATTATTTTATTTCTTTATTAAACAAATATTTTTATTTGTATTTTTTCATGGGGCTTTAAAAATTTTTCAGGAAAATTTATGAAAAATTATTCTGGTTTTCAGTTCAACTGGTCATTGATCTGAAAAACTGAATCAATTTTTCATAGGTTTCCGGTTAAAACTCTTTTGAAAAGAAAATTTAATTTATAACACATTAATTTTTTATTTATTAATTTGTAATTAATTTTAAATATTGCTTTTTAATTTTTTTTATAATTTTTAGAGATTTTTTTGTTAAAGTTTAAATTTTTTGTTTACTTAAATATTTTTTTAATGATTTTTTGTAATTTTAATTAAAGAAACGTTTAATAAACGTTTTAAAAAAGTTTTATTGGAATTAAATGATTTAAAAAAAATTAAAAAACCAATTAAAAAATAATTAGTAATTTTCATTTAATAAACGTTTCATAAAAGTTTTTTTGAATTTAAATAATTCAGTAGAAAATAAAAAATATTAGAGCAATAAATTTTTTTTTATTAAGAGTAATTTTAATAAAAGCTACTTGAAAGTTTTTTAAAATTTTTTTTTTATCAATTTATTAAAATAATAAATTTTTTAACAACCAGTTTTTAAATGAAAATATTTTTTTTTATTATTTTATTTTAATTGAATAAACGTTTAATAAACGTTTTAAAAAGTTTTATTGGAATTAAATGATTTAAAAACAAAAAATAAAAAATTAAAAACGAATTAAAAAATAAATAATAATTTTCATTTAATAAACGTTTAATAGAAATTTTTTGAACTTAAATAATTCAGTAAAAAATATAAAATTTAAAAACAATTAATTTTTTTTTATTGAAGTTAAAAAATAATAGTAATTAAAAAAAAAGTTTTTTAATTTTTTTTAACAATTTTTTAAAATAATAATATATTTTTTAATTATTTTTTTTATTATTTATATTATTTTATTTAGTTTTTTTTGTATTTTTTATTTCCGTTATTATCTTTTAATAATTTTTTTTTATATTATTTATCTAATTAATATATTATTTAAAAATTTTTTTTTATAATTTTTTTTTTAGTTTTGCAAAAACCATGTTAAGCAAAACCATATGCAATAGTTAATAAAGCTTTAAACAAAATATAATTTTATTTAAAAAAAAAAAAAAAAAACATGTGCAATAAACAATTACAATATTTATTAACAATTTTATAAAGATTAAAAAATCAAAAACGGGGCATACAAAAAATAATTTTAAATTATTTCTGTAAAAATAAATAAAAAAAACAATTTTAAAAAAATAAATTTTATTTTTTCTTAATTTAAATTTTATAATTTTAATCAAAATGTTATTAAAAATGTTTTTGTTAATATTTAAGTTTTAAGTTTAAATTTCTTTTTTTTTTTTTTAATAATTAAGCAATATTATTAAGTTTGTTATTTACTATAATTATTATTACAAATTATTATAAAGCAAACAAATAAAAAAAAAAAATAAAAATCAAATGCTGTACAATGAGCAATAATTAAAATAAAAATAAAAAAATTTATAAAATTATTTCATAAAACAAAGAAAGAAAAACAAAATAAAATAATAAAGAATTCTTTACTTTAATCTCAACAACAAAATTGATTCACAAAAATTCCAATCTTACTGGTCATTTGTTTGGGAAAATTGTTTCAATTTTGTTTCAAGTTGGAGATTAAAATTAAAAAAAAAAAACCAAAAAAAAAATATAAGAAATATTGTTTTTTTTATATTTATTTCAACATTGGGATTTAACCCTTTGACGGACACTGACGTCTATAGACGTCATAACAACGGTTTCTGAGGGGACATGGCGTGTATACATGTCATAAATTGTATCTTGCCAAATAACGGAGATACAGCAAGTGTCCCTCGGGAAGGCCTCCAAAAATTTTGGTGTCCGTCAAAGGGTTAAAAGATTGACCTCAAAAACATTTTTGAAATGCCCTCTCTCTTTCCTAAAAAACTTGCGCAGTGCACTTCATATGAGTAGGGGTCATTCTCTGAGTGCTGGTTTTATTAAAAAAAAGAAGTCAATCTATACGATTATGAGAACTACAAGCAGCAGCTTTAACCCGCAGCATACAATCTGTATAAACGGCGTTGAACCCGCACAAGGGTTCTTAGGGCCTGTAGAGCCTGACACAAAAGCCGTTTTCAAACCCATTTGACTTGATAAGAATCTCTGTCATCATCTATCTTCCTTTAATAATGTTTTTAAAAATCTCTCCACATAGTGGCTGCAGAATGTAATCCTTGTTCTACTGCCAAGATTATTCAAGCTCTTCTTAGGGGATACGATCCCACTCAGACCAGCGTGAAAGCCCATTGTGATACCATAATCCCTATCTACCCTGGAGATGAAACATTGCCCAAAGGAAATCAACTTGAGTACAGAATAAATCACATTACGTTAGAGAGCTCATCAGCCACAAGAGCGGGGCCTCTTTCTCCTCCTTAGAATCACAAAAATCATGCGCTTTTAAAAGAATATTGGCTCATGGGAATCGCTGTTGTGAGATGTATTTGCATGCGACTTAGGGTTGGAAATGATGCTGCTCTCTTACTGTCTGTGCCTGTTCAGAAGGGTTTCGCAATATTGCTTTTGCCTGCCTGCTGCCAATGATATTGTGGCTCCCTGTAAAACAAGCGAATTTTGCGAGCCTTGGCCAGGACTACTTCATCCGCAAAGCAATTTTTTAACAATATTTATCTGTTACAGAAACCATATAGGAGTTACCTTGGAACGATCCAAAATTTCTCTGAGAAATCCTTGATATTTATGGGCCGAAAATATATTCATCAGGGACCTAATCACAGCTCGGCTGCTTGAGTAGATCAAAAGAAAATACTGTAGTGGTCAGGCAACCTTTATTATCAGAACCCGTATCATAGCCTACAGTGCCTACCCTGACAAACATCCCCTGCACAAGATTTTCAAGCAAGCATTTTGCTTACCATTCCTTATCTGTCCCTGTTTTTGATTAATAATTCTTTTATTATTTCATTAATTTCATTTATTTTAGATACAAATGATTACTTTTTAATTTAATTCAAATAACGCCTTCTTTACATACCATATTTTTCATTGCTATGCGGCATGCCTAACGGTATGCCACACAAATGGCCAGCTTAATGTGCTATTTATACTGTGCCTGTTGCTGACTCAGTGTAGCTTATTTCATTCGTTATTTTCTAATATATTTTAACGTTCAACAAATATTTATATTGTGTTATATATTCAACGTTTTTTTTTTTTGTCTTATGCCCTAAAGTTATGCTATGATTTATAACACATTAAACGAATATAAATGAATTTCCCTAGTATTTTAAAGTGAGGCATGAAGAAGAATACTTCCAATTGCAATTTATTATTTTCAATTATAAACAAAAAATTAAAAAATTAAATTAAATACAATTTCTATAAAAAAAAAGTGATGGGGAAAAAATGAAGAATTAAAATCTAAAGCATACATTTAGGAGGGTAAACAAACAAACGTTAATGGAACAATTATTTTGTTTTAAAGCATGATTGGGAGTGTAGAAATTATGAGGCTTCCAATTTATTATCAATTTTTTACAATTTTATTACATTTCTTTTGTAAACCAAATTTAATGCATACTTTAAGGAAATTTTTAAAATATGTTTTTTTTTTATTGTCTTTGGAAATGTTTTTATTGATTTTTTTTTTTTTTTTTTGCTACAAAACAAATATTTTGTAACATAATTCTTATTAATAATTTATTTTCTTATTTCATTTCATATTTTTTTTCAATAATTTTTACTGCTTTGGCTGCTTTGAAGTTCAGTGGCATGTAAACCCTGATATAAATGTGGCGGCATAAAATTCACGCATTGAGTTGTTTTAATGTATGTTTTAAAAGGATAAAAAGGATTGCGGAATATTTTGTATTCCTATCGACGAATTAATCATGTCTTTTGCTTTCATACATAAAAATAAACAGAAGAGCAAATATAATGCATTAATAATCTTGATACAAGCCATTGAAGCGAAACCCTTAGAAGGAATTTTTTATTTTCTGTCGTAAGCAAAAAAAAAATATCGGGTTGAAGGATACATTGATGTTCGTTTTTTAATTCCTTCACATTTTCTTTAATGTACATACATACATATGTCTGTTATAGCCATAGTAATTATTTGTTTAAGAACCTTAACTGGAGCATACTTTTAGGCGAGCTTAAAAATTATATAAAAAGTATTATGATTCTCCAACAGCTATTAAATTATAATAAAGGAAAGTAAGATGTGGTCAATCAAGTTTTATAAAAAAAAATCTTTGCATACTTTTAGGTAATCCAAAATAATTTATTATATAGAGATTGGTTTAAAGTAGAGACTTGGATTAATTTTTGTAACATTTGCCTTTTATTTATATGATTTGAAACCGTTCTGATATTATACCACATATTAGCATCAGTAAATATAACAGCTGGCTAAAATATGAAGCATATCATCAGGCTCAATAAAGAAAAATATTCGGTTGAGATTTTATGATTTAGAGTTTTGCTATAACTTACTTCACAAATGTAAAAAAAAAATTAATTTCTGAAGGAAGAGGAACCCATACTACATCAAAATGGATGTAAAGATTGAAAAAAGATTCCGAAAACTCCTTGGAATTTCAAAGAAGAATATCTCTTGTAGGTTATTTGGAAGGTTTTGCTGCATACAGAGTTACAGGCAGTTACAGAGCTTTCAGGGTTCTAGGCAATAAGATCAGCTTACCACAGAGTCCGATATAAATGACCTCCTGAAACCGTTTGCTCCTAACCTGAAGAATATTAAACTGTCAACGTTGCCTACTTTAAAAGTATTTTACAAAAGGTACAAAATATTATGTGTTGCATACTTTTAGGAGATATAACTTTTTAAAAACAATTTAATGCTTACATTTTTACAATAATCTACCAAATAAAGTTACATTTGTTTATAAATTCAAGTTTCATTTGTATGTATGTATACACAAGACAGTAATTTTGCTTAAATTAAATGCCAGTACATGTAGCATACGTTAAGGAAACCAAATTAAAACGAAAAACGATTTGTAATACTTGAACAAATAAAAAGTACATTTGAATAGCAAAAGTAAACAAAAGTAATTTAAAAACAAAATTTCTACTTTAAATATTACATATTTTGAGGATTAAATCATAAGTTTAAAACCTTAAAAATATGCTAATCCGTCTTGTTTAAAAAAAAAAAAAATAAAAACAAGAACAATAAAATTCTCAATTTAAATATTAAATTTAAAAACGGAAACAAATAAAAATTTTTTTGTTACAACACTTCCACAAACAATATTACTCTGGCATTAACAAAAAATGGCAAATAAATATTGTAAATCAAAGCATATTTGCAGGCTTTTTCCCATATGAATAATATACTTGAAAATCAACAATGGAATCAGCACGATAATAAACAAAAATAACAATCAATCGTTTTTAAATTAATAACTCAATAACAACAACAACAATAATAATATGCATGTATAGTACACCAATAAATATTGAAATGATTCCTGCCATTAAGGAGGAAGGAATTGTTTTTTTTTTTAGCATACTTATGGACTGTTGTTATGTTATAAAGTGAAACATATTTTAGGGGATTATTTAAAAATTTAATTCGTTTTACAAAGAATATGTGGAATGTTTGCGGTCAGTAGTTATTAAAAAGTTGTGCTAAATATTGATGCCATTTATTAAAGGAAGATTTTAATAAAATGATATAAAACGGGCTTATTTGTCATTTCATTTGGAATCTGACAAAACTATTTGAGGCGGCCATCGATTGCCAACGATATGTCGATGATTACGTGTTGAAGATTAAAGGAAAATGTAAAGAGATTGTCTGTGACTTCATTCAAAGTGATCATGAGATTGTAATATACAGAGACTAAGGTACTATAGGAGGGCAACAGGCATCCGCATCTGTTAGGTAAGGTTTCTCTCTCCTGCGCCAAAGGAATTTCAAGCAATGAACAAACAGGCGACCTTGCAGGGAGAAGGACTATCAAGCCTTTGATGACACCAGAGTCTAGCTGTGGATTGAGTGCGGATGTTTGGAAAGCTGTGCTCAATGAAAAGGGAAGGTAAAGAAAGGTAAAGACACTTTTCAAACCAAATAGGTTCAAGGCGATTAAGAATTTTGTTGAGAACTTATAATAAGAGGACAGCTAATCATTCATAAGAGTATCCAGGAATTACCTGAGGTCCTTTAACAGCGGACTATAGACTAAGAAAGCACTTGTTCAGCATAAGAGAACTGTATTGAGCATCAAACTTTCATAGAATCTGAAATCTAACTGGATTCCAATATTTCAATAATGGTCCAACAACCTAACCTACTTTAGCTTATGCAATATTTTAAATTTAATTAAATTTTTGCTACATTTTTACAACAAATTCCAATTATTTATTATCATCATATTAATTTCTTTACGATTTTATTTTATTGGATAAAATTAAAAAAAAAAAAAATTATTGATTACATTAGTTTACAACTAAAGAATTTAACAATTTTATGTTTTTTTATTGGTTTTTTATTATCTGATACCATCTTTTTTTATTAATAACGCCCAAAACTATACCACAAAATATAGTTTTTTATGACAGCCAATACATAGGCAATTTTTTTCTATAACTTTTATTGTTTTTTAGCATACTTATCTGGGTTTTATTAGTTTTTTTTTAATTTTCATATTTAAATTTTAATTTATTATTGGTTTCATTGACAATCTTTGATAACGGATTAAAAACACATATTCAGTTTTCATGTTTCCCAATTAATGGACAATATTCTGTAGTTAGTAGGGGGAAAAAAATAAAATTTAATTTGTTATCAATAAACAGAGCAAAAAACGAAATTGAATTCTAATTAAAACTGTATTTGATAAAAAAAATAAAAAGAAATGTTTTGAAACATATGTTTTCATAAACAAATGTTGATAAACAATGTTTAGCAACATTGTTGCTACAGGCAAATGTAAAACAAAACTGTTATAACAACTACTTTAGATAGTCATTGGTTTCAGCACAGAATATATTTTCTTGAGATGTTATCACAGCAAATCTAATACGAAGTAGAACGTGGACGTCCACAGATCAAGTCCATACCTTTGAATGGTTGCAGGAAATGGAATGCCGCATTTCTGGGAATATTCTGGTGCAACACAGTTCAAAGGCAGAAATATCCTAAGGGCACAGTCAAATTGTATAAAAATTGAGCGGAAGATTAAACGACGCAATGGGAAATAGGTCGGACATACGCTATAAAAGTCTCATAACAATACAGTCTGAGCTGCAATGGAATAGAAAGGCTCGCTCATATATGAAGAAAACTGGTCGAGAAGAGAAAGCGGAGCTTATGTTTGAAGAAAACAAGTCGATTAAGACTCAAGGGAAACTTTGAAGTGAAATTAAGAGTACTTCAAAGCATAGCTTAAGTGAAAGCCGTTTCCCAAGTTGCTACGATTCTAACGAGATTTTCGTAAGATTGCAGGGGATTACAGTTAAAATCATAGGAATTTAGATTTAATCGACTGTTCAAGCTTATAATGTGAATGCAAAGTGATTCACTTAGTACCATAAAAGCTATGCTCATGCTGTAAAGAGGCAAGATCAGAGGTCCTTCATAGAGTGAGAGGGGCAATAAATGAATCAGGACAATAGTGACTATAGCATGCCATTTCTACATATGCAAACATATGTTGACGTATGTCAGGTGGAGGGTCCTGACCTTAAAGTCTGCAATTAATCTCCGTGTAATGGAGACAATTGTTTCTTTTTAATACATATCTGCTCATAAATAACGTAAGAATTATGAAATAGAAGGATGCTTTGTTATAATGAAACTATTTAAAGTGTTACTAAATAAAGGGTCCGCCAAATAACTTTTTTTTTTGAAACTACTGAATATTTTCTCAAATTTCTTTTTTTATTTGGAAGTACAATCCTTCCGGTTAATAATGGAAAATAACTTCATTCAAATGGCTGGCTCAGCTGGCCATGCAGTAGCCTACACGATCGATTCAATTTTTAAGCACAACATTATCGATTGTGTGCAGCTGTATTTCACCAATGGCTTCACGAATATTGTCCTATAAAGCGTCTGTGGCTTGGCGGCGTAACACTTATCTTCGACGGCATCCCACAAATAATAGCCCAAAGATGTCAAATCGCAGCTCCGAGGTGGCCAAACGTCATCAGCTGTGCGGCCGATAATGCGATCTTCAAAAACAGAGCGCAAAACATCGAGTGTAGCTTCGGCTGTGTGGCACTTAGCGCCGTCCTGTTGAAACCAAATGTTGCCAATATCCTCCTCTTCAATTTTTGTGAACAAAAATTCGTTTAATATGATCCGATAACGATCGCCATTGACTGTAACGGCTAATCATTGCTCATTTTCGAAGAAAAATGGCCCAATTATGCCTCTGACCCAAAATAAGCACCAAACAGTGACTCGTTTTGCGTGCGTCGGCTATTCATTGTATGCGTGCGCCAAGATCAAAATGAGCTTCATCTGAAAAGATAATTTTTTTTGCCAAAATCGGCATCTTCTGTAAGTCGATCGCAGGCCCACTTAGCGTAACGAAAACGCATTGGATGGATGGATATTCGTTCAGCGGAAGGATAAAACTAATTATCTGTCAAATGTCAGACATGTACTAAGTGTTACCATTCACGAAATAAGCACTAGTTGAAAAATAAGTTTGATGGCGGACCCGATACATAGATCAGGGGAGAGACTGCTTTTTTTTGCCAACATAATGTTCGGTAGGTCAATACTGACTTCCTGATTTTTACTCTACTTTCTTTGGTGAATTAAAAACAATATCTTCTTGGATTTTTTTGTTTTTAAATTTTTTTTATAATTTTCTTTAAAGTATAAAGGACTTTAAATTACTGTTTTATCCTTTATGTAAAGAAAGAACTGTATTTAGTCAAGTCAACAACCATGGATATTTATTGGTTTCTATTGGTTATTTTAATTAAAAAAGGTTTGATAACCACTATAATAGTAAAATTATATTTCCACATTTAAAATGTGTTGCCATAATGACTTCTATATAAAATATCCTATTTTTATCCTTCTACATAGCTTGGACAACAACCATGTTTATACCAATTGGACTACATCTATTGGTAGAGGCATATTTTTTCTATATTCTTGTATTATTAATGCTTCCAATTGGATAACAAAAATATTGTAATAGGCTAGACTAATAGTGTCTTACTATGTTCAGACATGCACTTTTATTAAATCAATATTCGGTTTATTGAGAACAATATTTTTAGCGTTCAGACATATAATATATGAAAATTTATTTGACAGCAAAACAGCTGATTGCTTCAACAAAATTGCTTTTAATTTAATCACGAAAATTAGTGCCAAAAATATTTTTTTTTAGAAAAAATGGAAAACGATTTAACATTGGAGAAGGTATTGCTCCCAGGTCAGACATCAAAACGAAAAACATTTCTTCGGCGACTTCCTCTCAGCAGATTTCTGGCAAAGACTCTGAGAGTAAAAATTGCCATGAAAAGCTTCTCAAAAATCTGTCGTTCGGAGTCGACTTTAAACTGAAGGTCCCGCCACTTATGTATAAAATTAACGCACACAACATAAGTGGTGTGAGAAGCTAGATTGTAATCCTGACTGAAGGGTTGTAATGGCCAATTATGTATGTATGTATGAAGGTATTGCTAATGATTAACCGAAACGTCGAGCAGTTGCGGTTAATAGGGACTCCAAAGTGGCATTCCTCAGAAGGATGAGAAATGAAAATTTATGGCACTGTCATTGTTTACATTTGAGTTGTCAAATATCAATAGAAAGTGTTCGGAAAAATGTAATATGCTCACTGAACGTACTTATGACAGTGTTGTATTTAAAGTTTTAATCAATATTATAACAATTTATGAATTCATTGATCAATAATTAAATGAAATTTTATATAAAATATTGAGATCAATAATGCCGTGTATTGCGATTTTCTCAATATAAGTGCATGTCTGAACATAGTATAAGGGTCTTGGGTTCAATTTCCACCTAGATACAGTCAAACTCCTATAATTTGAACTTCTATTACTTGAATTTTCTATTGAAGTTGAGGCACAGCAACAGCACTTTGGAGAGAAATTCTAGCAAGTTTTGCTTCCTTAACTTGAAGTTTTTTCCTGGATAATGGTGATTCAATTTATAGAAGTTCGACTGTAATCTGGAATAGAAGATTCAATTTCAAACACTCATACATACATAATTGGCCATTACAATCCTTCAGTCAGGATTACGACCTAGCTTGTCACACCACTTATGTTGTGTGCGTTAATTTTATACATGGATGGCAGGACCTACAGTTTAAAGTCGACTCCGAACGACAGATTTTTGAGAAGCTTTTCATGGGAATTTTTACTCTCAGAGTCTTTGCCAGAAATCTGCTGAGAGGAAGTCGCCGAAGATTTATTTTTCGTTTTGATGTCTGACCAGGGATACGAACTCGGGCCTTTTGTCTAATAAGCCAACACACAACCCACTAGACCACGGCGACTTCAAACATGAAATCATAAAACATTGAATTGTTTATCAAACTCAAGGAATTTTCTCAAATATTTAAACTCATAAATATAGCACCTAATTTTAAGAAGGATAAAAAAAAGAGTTGCGTTTTATTGTTTTCAGAAATATTTTCTTTAATTAAAGTGGCTGGCTCCCTATTAAATTATGAAAATTATGAGGCGTTAACAAGAGAATGTCATGACAGAATTCTGACATTTTATGCAATTTTATGAGATTGTGTTGGCAATAAAGAAAAGGCTGACTTGCTTTAATTGAAATTGAAAAAGAGAACAAAAAAAAAATCCTCCCTTGTATCTCAAACAACAACAACAACACACACACACATAAAAATTCTCATAAGGAGTATGACAAGTCTATCAATATTTTCACACACAATCACAGTGGGTTGGCGCTTTAATGTTTGATGCCAATCAATAATTTATCCTTCCATTCAAATAAGGGTTTTCCAAAAACAGAAAATTTATGTAAAAGGATATTTTTTGCTTTTTTTTGTTTTTGCAAATGCTTTAATAACTCTTTGTTTCACAGGCTACTTGCGAATTGAATTGTTTTATATTTGAAAGCCTTTCTGTCTCCTTATCAATATCTTAAATTACTGGCTTACGTTCCTTAGTTTTCCTTTTCTTTTTAAAGATCAAAATAAAAGATCATAAATTTTTATGATTTTCCATTAAACAAAACGTTGAAAAATATGATCTGAGATGTCATTGAAATAAAAAATATCCTTTAACAGGATTTCTTATCTTCAATCACAAATAAAAAATTTTTCTCTGCAGCATGTATTGGCAGACTTAACGTGTGCAATTATTTTAAATGCTAATTTAAGCCTTTTGCAAGGATATGTTTTCAAGGATATCGATGACCTTAAACTAATAACTGTCTCATTAACTTATTGGCATATAGTTTGTTATCGATAATAAAAAACGAGTTTACAATCATAATAATGGAAATTTGAAATAAAATTCATTTTGAATTCATTTGACATAATATACATTGGGGTGCAGAAGTGAGTACATGTTTATTATGTACTTTTAAGCTTTAAAAATTGTATATAAAGTAATTTCGTACAATATACATTGGGGTGCAGAAGTGAGTACATGTTTATTATGCACTTTTAAGCATAAAAAGTTGTAGGTAACTTCACGCAGATCTCATTTCGTACAATATATGTTGGGGTGCAGAAATGAGTACATGTTAATTATGTACTTCTAAGTACAAAAAGTTGTGGACAAAGTCATCTCACCGAACATACATTTGGATGCAGAAGTGAGTACATGTTTATTATGTTCCTCTAAACATAAAACATTGTAGGTAAAATATACATTTGGGTGCAGAAGTGAGTACATGTTTATTTGTGTACTCCTAAGAATAACAACCCGTAAAAACTTTTTTCGCACTTATTTGTGTACAATATATATTCGGGTGCAGAAGTGAGTACATATTTATTACGTACTTCCAAGCATGAAAAAGTGTAAACAAATTCATTTTGCACTCATTTTGCACAATATATATTTTGGGGTGCAAAAGTGACTACATGTTTATTGTTCTTATTTCAAGAAGGAGCAAATAACCTTTTGGATTTCAGAAGTAAAGCTGTTTAGTTTAGTACATGAAGTCTGAACTAGGATTTAAAACACGAGCTTGAAGTTGGACTACTGAGTATAGGATTAATGGCGCAGCTACATATAAAAAGTAAGCTTTATGGCTGAAGATAGTTTTGTTCGTAATCAAACACGCGATCAGCATACTTGTGGCATTGTGAATAGTTAGCAGGCTTTAATTGATGCGGATGTTAGGCTTTGTTTTGATGGCAGAGCAAATCTAAATGCAAAGTACTCCATCATAAGCCGGATGATAGGCCCAGATGCTGAGGACATCATGAAGTCGGGAAATTCTCATTATTTGTCACAATATTGCACATTGTGCTTCACAGCTGAGAGTCTTGACAAGACAGCGATTTTGAAACCACTAATTAGGTAACGATATCAAGCTGTTTGGAAAATATTTTCAGTTATAAACGTTTGAAAGTCAGCTTTAACGGCCACATTTTCATTCATTTCCTAACGCAGCTGATTTAAATATAAAAATTCTAATTGAAATCCTTTAAGAAAACCCCATTCAAATACACCTTTACGCTTTACGTTTAACATCAGGCCAACAAAAAAAATTTCTATTATTTTGCAATTATCCTGGCAATTGTTTCAAACATTTCCAAGTGCTCTTGAAACGCCATGGGTGGTTGGGTTGGCTTGCGACTGCTTAGGAAAAAGGAATAGAAAATTCAAAAAAACTTAAGAAAACAACACACAAACTCAAGTCAAGGTGTGAAAAACAGGCTAAACAATGGCCAACAACAGGATTAATATCCTGCGTAAAGAGTATTTAAAATAGATTTTATGAAGACAGACAAAAAATAGTAAAATTTTTATGTGATTTTCTTGTCATTCAGAAAAGAAAAAAAGGACGAAATGGTCTGCTTTGTGATTGACTTGTTTGGGATTGTTTAATCTCAAGGGGATTTTCTTTAAAAAGAAATGAGTTTTGTTACAAATATTTGGTTTTGATTTTATTGTCGATTTTTATAAGCAAGACACACGCTGCTGTTATGGCACGTATGTAAACATAGCCACAGGATTGTCATTATCAGCGGCAAGGATAAGTGTTACTCTCTTTGCTTTCTAATTTTGTACTAGACCAAAAGCGACCAAGTATTGTAGTGCTGTGTAGGAGTACGGTAGTATTGGAACCAGAGGATCTATTGATACAGGTTAC
The DNA here is from genome assembly GCA_014635995.1 of Sarcophaga peregrina. Lineage (NCBI taxonomy): Eukaryota > Metazoa > Arthropoda > Insecta > Diptera > Sarcophagidae > Sarcophaga > Sarcophaga peregrina. The sequence goes on from CM025790.1 coordinate 101,191,359, forward strand.
TGCCCTCAATCACTAAAGGATATATACATACATGGATACATTACAATCCTTTAGTCAGGATTACGACCTAGCTTCTCACTTCACCTATCTTGTGTATGAATTAATTTTATTCTTAAGTGGCTGGATGATTAACATCGACTATGAGTGACAGATTTTCGAGAATCTCTTTTTTGTTTATTATGTTCGTCTAAGCATAAAACGTCATTTCGCACAATATAAATTTGGGTGCAGAAGTGAGTACATGTTTATTATTGTTTCCAAGCATAACAAAGTGTATACAAATTCATTTCGTACTAATTTCGCACAATATACATTTGGGTGCAAAAGTGAGTACATGTTTATTTGGGTACTTCTAAGCATATCAATGTATAAAATCTATTTTGCACTCATTTTTGTACAATATATATTAGGGTGCAAAAGTGAGTACATGTTTATTATGTACTTCTAAGCATAAAAACTGTAGAAAAATTCATTTTGCAGAAGTGTGTACAATTTCATTCCGTACTAATTTCGCACAATATACATTTGGGTGCAAAAGTAAGTACATGTTTATTTATATCAATGTATAAAATCTATTTCGTACTCATTTTTGTACAATATATATTAGGCTGCAAAAGTGAGTACATGTTTATTATGTACTTCTAAGCATAAAAAGTGTAGAAAAATTCATTTTGCAGAAGTGAGTACATGTTTATTATTGTTTCCAAGCATAACAAAGTGTATACAAATTCATTTCGTACTAATTTCACACAATCTACATTTGGGTGCAAAAGTGAGTATATGTTTATTTGGGTACTTCTAAGCATATCAATGTAAAAAATCTTTTTCGCGATGATTTTTGTACAATATATATTAGGGTATTTGGATACTTCTAAGCATATAAATGTATAAAATGTTTTTCGCACCGATTTTTGTACAATATATATTGTACAATTGTACAATACATGTTTATTTGGGTACTTCTAAGCATATCAATGTATAAAATCTTTTTCGCACTGATTTTTGTACAATATATATTAGGGTGCAAAAGTGAGTACATGTTTATTTGGGTACTTCTAAGCATATCAATGTAAAAAATCTTTTTCGCACTGATTTTTGTACAATATATATTAGGGTGCAAAAGTGAGTACATGTTTATTATGTACTTCTAAGCATAAAAAAGTGTAGAAAAATTCATTTTGCACTCGTTTCTTACAATATATATTGAAATGCGGCAGTAAGTATTATATTTATTCTAAGTATGAGCAAATAACCTTTTGCGTTTCAGAAATAAAGAGATTTAGTTTGGTACGTGAAGTCATGAAAACAAAAATATTTTTGTCGTCTTCAGGACGGAGTTTGAACCATTGGCCGCCTTTTTTGTAATATTTTTAAATCCCATAATTAAGCTCTTATCACCTTAAAACATCGAATTGCTGTAATTATAGGTCCTCATTCACTAAATGTGTCGCTATTAAGGTTTTAAAATTTTATTTCCATGTTGTCAGAGAGAGAGAGAGTGAGAAAGAGAAGAAATGTTTGAAGAGATGTTTGAAGCCAATATTTATTGCCTTTTAAAATGTGGTTAGCAGTGTTAGCCAAGCATAACAAAATAATGACAATCGTCTTAGTGGTTGCAATGACAATTTTTTTTTTTATTAAAGAAACTTCCTTTTTTCTTTAATGATTTTTTTAAAGCCTTCAAGAAAGGGAAAGAAAAGGATCTTAAAAGGAAGCAAAAGAAGAAGAAGAATTTGTAATAATTGTTGGTAATTTGTAAGGAAATTGAGGGTGTCACTTAAGCAAGTTAATGTTTCAAGAAAGATTTTGATTAATGATCGCTGCGGTCAAATGAAAACATTAAAGTTGGATGTGAATTTGCTAAGAAGTGTGGGAAAGTTATTTAGAGAATGAAATATAAGGTTCAATAGGTCGTTTTATGGACGTAGCATAAATACATGTGAGAGTTATTGAAGTCAATCGCATATGCTTATTATGTTCTACTAAACATAAAACGTAGTAGATAGGATGCAGAAGTGAGTACATGTTTATTATTGTTCCAAGCATAACAAAGTGTATACAAATTCATTTCGTACTAATTTCGCACAATATACATTTGGGTGCAGAAGTGAGTACATGTTTATTTGGGTACTTCTAAGCATATCAATGTATAAAATCTTTTTCGCACTGATTTTTGTACAATATATATTAGGGTGCAAAAGTGAGTACATGTTTATTATGTACTTCTAAGCATAAAAAAGTGTAGAAAAAGTCATATATCCTGCAGAGGATATTGTTCCCCAAGAAGAACGGATAGGATATACGCACGTAGTTCATATAAAGAACCGAGTTCTTTCTTCCATCTAGAGGAAGATGTTTCTTGGCATCATACATTGAATATTTCAGTGGAAGAAATTGCCCCCCGGGGAGGGCAGTGTGATAATCTAAGAGTTTGGTGGTTATAGGTTCAATTCTCATTAAAGTTGTCAAAGCCCTAAAAATCTAATAGTTTTACTTATTGACGTATCCATTGAATAGAAAATAACGATTAATCGCTAAAGAAAACTGCCACCAAATAATCACCAGAAACCTTGTTGCTATAGTACCTAATCAGCCTATCCTAGTCCTTGTAAATGGTTGATCGGTTTAATTGTTGCATGAGTAGGACTTTATGTGGATGCAGGTATTAATCGAAATGCTAAATTCACCACAATATATCGTAAAATAAGCCCAAGTGCTAAGAAAAGCCTAGAATCAAGAGATTTGAAGTATCCTTCACACTTTCTATAATAGAAAAAATAATTTCGACAGTGCGGGCATTGCGATGATTCGTTTTTTTTTGTAAAAAAATGTAATTGAAGACATTATCCTGTGAGTTTTTTTTTTTTTTTGAAGAATATCCTTCAAAAAACTCTCGCTTTTAATACAAAAAATGTGTCAAAAAATCACAAGAAATCTTCTCTGAAATGCATGAGAATTTTCTTCATTTTATGCATGAATTCTTTTGTGATGGAAAGTATCCTGGAAAATACATCATCAAAACGAAGAAAAACAAAAAAAGAAAAATGATGAGGATTTACTAAACATAACGGAATGTTTGGGGGTTGCACAACAAGGCTTTTCTTTACAATGTTAGCGACTGCTTTTAAGGATTAAAAATTAGCCAAAATTTCATTTCATTTAGCTGCTAAGGTTTGCTATCCTTTTGCAAATATTTTTTTTCTGTTTCTCTCTCTCTCTTTCTCTTTCGGCTTAAGTACTAATTGTTTAATGTTATTAAGGGATTAGTTAACAACTATTTAATGGAAGTTTCATTATTCCTTTGGTGGATTATTTTCCACTTCAAAGCATCATTACCCATAAAGTTTTTTGCAAAAATTTGTTCTCCGGATATGTTTTAATTAAAGGAAATTATTAAAGGTTAAAAGGTCAGGGAAATATCGAAAAATGAAATGAAAATGCTATGTTAGTTGATCGGCAGGGCCTTCTGGTAGTAAGGCCACTTGCTTTTGCTTGTAATACACACGTTACTGGTGTTTTAAGTGCATAATACACCGCCTATGTTACACAGATCTTGACCTTATCTACAGACCTTGTCTTTATCTTTATTTTACCTATAGGTTGCTGTGTTTACACTTTATGTGATGGAATCAAAGTAAATATACATTATTTACATGATATAATCTATGTGTAAAAAATGTCTAAATCAAAATATTGCTTTAAATTATAAAAATTATGACATATTTTTGCAAAAAGTAGATTATGTTAATTCTTTACACCATGTAAACAATACGTAAACAATTGGTAAAGTATGTAAACAATAGGTAAAGTATGTAAACAATAGGTAAAGTGTGTAAACAATATGTAATGTATGTGAAGTATATGTTTCTGCAATAAAATTTCGTTAAAGAATCGAATATAACAACATTTTGCATTGTTTACATAATGTAATGAATTGTATAAATTACAGTCGTACCCTGTTAGCCGATTCGCAGGGCCTTGTGGTTGTAAGGCATGTTAATGGTGTTTTTAGTGGATAATACACTGCCTATGTTACACAGACCTTGACTTTACCTTTATTTTACCTATAAGTTGCTGTGTTTACACTTTATGTAAAGAAATCAAAGTAAATATACATTATTTACATGATGTAAGAAATGTGTAAAAAATGTTTTTAACGAAATATTTTTATTTTTTTACTTTAGATTACAAAAATTATGATTATTTTAATTCTTTACACTATGTAAACAATACGTAAACAATAGGTAAAGTATGTAAACAATTGGTAAAATATGTAAACAAAAAGTAATGCATGTAAAATATGTGTTTTCGCAATACATTATTTACATGACGTCAGTAAAGTGTAAAAAATGTCTATATCAAAATATTGCTTTAAATTATAAAAATTATGGCATATTTTTGCGAAAAGTAGATTATTTTAATTCTTTACACCATGTAAACAATACGTAAACAATTGGTAAAGTATGTAAACAATAGGTAAAGTATGTAAATAATATGTAATGTATGTGAAGTATGTGTTTCTGCAATAAAATTTCGTTAAAGAATCGAATATTACAACATTTTGCATTGTTTACATAATGTAATGAATTGTATAAGTTACAGTCGTACCCTGTTAGCCGATTCGCAGGGCCTTGTGGTTGTAAGGCACGTTAATGGTGTTTTTAGTGGATAATACACTGCCTATATTACACAGACCTTGACTTTATCTTTATTTTACCTACAAGTTGCCATGTTTACATTTTATGTAAAGAAATCAAAGTAAATATACATTATTTACATGATGTAAGAAATGTGTAAAAAATGTTTTTAACGAAATATTTTTATTTTTTTACTTTAAATTACAAAAATTATGATTATTTTAATTCTTTACACTATGTAAACAATACGTAAACAATAGGTAAAGTATGTAAACAATTGGTAAAGTATGTAAACAATAAGTAATGCATGTAAAATATGTGTTTTCGCAATAAAATTTCGTTAAAGAATCGAATATAACAACATTTTACATTGTTTACATATTGCAATGAATTGTATAAGTTACAGTCGTACCCTGTTAGCTAATTCGCAGGGCCTTGTGGTTGTAAGGCACGTTAATGGTATTTTTAGTGGATAATACACCACCTATATTACACATATCTTGACTTTATCCTCAGACTTTACATTTTATGTAAAGGAATAAAAGTAAATATACATTATTTACATGATGTAAGAAATGTGTTAAAAATGTCTTTAGCGAAATATTTTTGTTTTTTTTTGCTTTAAATTACAAAAATTATGACATATTTTTACGAAAAGTAGATTATTTTAACTCCTTACACTATGTAAACAATACGTAAACAATAGGTAAAGTATGTAAACAATTGGTAAAGTATGTAAACAATAAGTAATGCATGTAAAATATGTGCTTTCGCAATAAAATTTCGTTAAAGAATCGAATATAACAACATTTTACATTGTTTACATAATGTAATGAATTGTATAAGTTACAGTCGTACCCTGTTAGCTAATTCGCAGGGCCTTGTGGTTGTAAGGCATGTTAATGGTGTTTTTAGCCTATGTTACACAGACCTTGACTTTATCTTTATTTTACCTATAGGTTGCTGTGTTTACACTTTATGTAAAGAAATCAAAGTAAATATACATTATTTACATGATGTAAGAAATGTGTAAAAAATGTCTTTAGCGAAATATTTTTATTTTTTTACTTTAAATTACAAAAATTATGATTATTTTAATTCTTTACACTATATTAACAATACGTAAACAATTGGTAAAGTATGTAAACAATAAGTAATGCATGTAAAATATGTATTTTCGCAATAAAATTTCGTTAAAGAATCGAATATAACAACATTTTACATTGTTTACATGATGTAAAGAATTGTAAAAGTTAAAAATGTTGTAGTTTTTAAAGGAATACTAAGGAAAATTTTTAAAAATTAAAAGAGTTTTTTATTAAAAACACATCTTAAGTACTTGCACATATCCTTAAAAACTTTTAAGCATTAAATGGGCAAAGAAAGAGCAGCAAGAAAATATTTGTGTAGCCAACAGCAACTGCAACAAAAATGCTTAGATAACACATTCAATCTTAAGGTTTTACACCCTCTGCTGTATTTGATCCTTATGGTACGAGCTACTGTTTTGCAATTTGATCATTTGTTTGTAAATGTCCTTAAAGATCTTTTGCCAATGTCCTGCCAAGCGCCGTGTGACTTATTTAATCTGCTCTCCTATCTCTTTTGCTTTCTCTCTCTCTCTCTCTCTTCCTCTTTCTGGCTGCCTATAGAACAACTGTTAATCACTTTCAATGTCTTCTTTTTTTTTGTCTTAGCAGCTGTTCTCAATACCCTGAGGGTAATGCTTATGCGCCAGTGGTCAAATTTGTATCAATTTTTATTATTTCAACTCAATTTTAAAAGATTTCCATGCCTATTGGCCATGCTTGATGGCATTTCTATAGGCTCTTGTCTCATAATTTCTTATAAAATTTGTTTGAATTTCATGCTTAATTTATATAAATTTTGGTGTAAATTATTTACTTTTCAAATCTTACAAATTCTTTTCTCTTTGGGGTTTTCTCAAGCCGCTAATAGAACGTGTTTTATGGTCGGCCTTTAAGAAGGTTCCTTTTGTAAGGCCAGCTCAAAAATTTGTTCTGCTACAGTTGTTTTATTGCAATTGTTTAGGAAATTTTTTTCTGTTCTGTTGGAGAATATGTTGCAGACTATTCTACATCTATTGGCATGTGTCTTCCATTAGGAGAGTGGCCTGTAAGAACCGCAATAGTGCGATGATTAACCAGGCAATTTGAAAGTCAGATATCTTCTTATCCCTATAAGTACAGCAGAGCCCAGTAATGTATATAAGCTCTGTAGTACATATAATATAAAAAGTAGAGCCTGGAAGTAAAACGACCAGAGAATTTCCAGTTTAACTGAAACCATCTTAAAGCTTGGAAGCTCTCTGACGGGTCTTCTGGGACCCTATCTCCCAATCGTCTGGAACTCTTATAAGATCCGAAGGCTTCCAAAAAAAATCCTCTACGGTAGTCCCTTCTCTGACATGGACGGACGTCTTCGGAGGAACCTATTTGCGACCTAAATTTTCTAGTAAATTCGAAAGATTTCCACTGTGGGCGGGCAAGTAAAGTGTACAGAAGATTAATATCAGAGTCCTTAATGATATTCAGTAGCCTACTCCATTAAAGTCATTGTACTTGAAAATGTAGAAATCCTGTGGTTCAAATCCCAGCTGAAATATCTCCATCAAAATGAAATATGAAAAAGCTTTTTAGATCCACAAATCTGCAGCTTTCAAGACGAAATAAAAATTAAACTCAATTCCGCACCTACATACATAATTAGCCATTACAACCCTTCAGTCAGGATTACGACCTAGCTTCTCACACCACTTATGTTGTGTGCGTTAATTTTATACATGAGTGGCGGGACCTACAGTTTAAAGTCGACTCCGTACGACAGATTTTTGAGAAGCTTTTCATGGCAATTTTTACTCTCAGAGTCTTTGCCAGAAATCTGCTAAGAGGAAGTCGCCGAAGTAATATTTTTCGTTTTGATGTCTGACCTGGGATACGAACCCGGGCCTTTTGTCTAATAAGCCAACACACTAACCACTAGACCACGGCGACAATTCCGCACTAGATTTTATAAAAACCAGCCCAAATTTTGGCGTAATTTTCCCAGCAGGCAAATGGGCTGTAATTATGTCTGGCCAGGTTAGGTCATGTTAGAGCACGTGTACTTGTCAACTGTGACAAGTACAGTACCCGGAAGTCGAATTGACCCATTGTACAATGTCCTACCTTCTCAGACCACTCATGTTGTGTGCGTTAATTTTATACGTGGGTGGAGTGACCTACAGTTTAACTTCGATTCCGAACGACAGATTTTTTTTTTTTTTTGAGAAGCTTTTCATGGCAATTTTATTTACACTCAGAGTTTTTGCCAGAAATCTGCTGAGAGGAAGTCGTTGAAAAAATATTTTCATTCAATTCGAACTCGGGCCTTTCGTCTAATAAGCCAACACACTACCCACTAGACTACGGCGACTTCAAAAAGAAAATCGAATTACTTATTGGCCTCCAGTGAATATATTTTAGGAACCGGCATGCTTTCCTTCAGGAAAAGTTAGAGATCACCACACTGAATATTAATTATACCATTGCAATGGGTCTAAGTTGGACCTTAGCCTAACCTAGCCTTAGTCCTTGAAAATAATTTTTTTTTTTAAATGAAATTTTTATTTTCAATTTTAATTTCAAATATTGTTTACAAATATCAAAATTTTAATGACATGTTTACATGCATGTAAATAATGTAATTGCATTATTATCAAGCAAATAAAAGGACGAAAAAAGGATCAATTACAATTACAATTACAAACGAAACTTGTGACACATTTTGACAATTTTTTTTTTCACTTTCCCTTTCTCTTTCACTCTTTCTCTTTCAAATGGTATCAATAACAGTAAAAACTAGACAGGATAATTGCTATTAAAACGCAAGGACATTATGTCACAAATGTGTTTACACGCGTTGCCATTAAAAAAAAAAGGATGCACCCACAATGTAAAAGGACTTTAGATATACTCTGTTGACTACAGGGTGCATGAGCGTGAGTGTAATTATTAAATTAAAACACGAACTAATTTTCTAAAAATTAAAGTCTGACCTATAAATAGAGGGAGAGGGAGAGGAAAAGGCTACAAAAAGTCTGACCTGGGCAAAGGGAGTGTTTGCTTGACCATATGTTGTTTGAATTGTTTTTATTGATAGCGAGAATATTTTATTCGAATTTTAATTCATTTTATCTCAAATGTTTTATTGAATTTAAACGTTATTTTTATTGTTTTCGTTCGATAACAATTTTGTCAATTGTTGTTTCTAACAGAAAAAAGTGGTGGAAATCCACCAAAAACAAAAATCCAAAATTTTTTTAGGGTAATTTTGGACATCCAATTAAATAATGACAACCCAAAAACAATATGTTCCAGCAGCTAATGAAATCATTAAATTGACATCCTTGTAACAAAAACAACTTGTTTCTTCTGTATTATCTTTATTGAAAACTAATCAAACCACCAACCAACCATCTCAATAATTTAGTTATTAAAACCGCATTAAGAGTACTGGATAAGCAAAACTTTAATAAGGAGTGTGCACAAACAAATTTGGGCAATGCTTTTAGGCTGATAGGGTTTAGTATGATTGCAAGAAATAGTGACCGTTCGCCAATCTTCAATCTCAGTATAAGCAAGTAATTTTTCATTTGAAAAAGTTAGGTTAGGTTAGGTTAGGAAAATGGGTGAAACATCTCCCCACGAAAAGTAGAAACGAATCATTGTGGTTATTTTCAAAAAAGTGAAACAAATGAATCAAGAAAAAATAATCTCACTCAAACATAATTAGTCTTTACAACCTTCAGTCAGGATTATTGACCTAATTTCTCACACCACTTATGTTGTGTGCATTAATTTTATTCATGAGTGGCGGGTCCTACAGTTTAAAGTCGACTCCGAACGGCAGATTTTTGCGAAACTTTTAATGGCAATTTTTATTTACTCTCAGAGATTTTGCCAGAAATCTACCGAGTGGAAATCGCCGAAGAAATCTTTTTTTGTATGTTTTATTTTGATGTCTGGCCTGGGGCTCGACCCCTGCTTTACGTCTAATAAGCCAACACACTACCTACTAGACTACGGAGACTTCAAATAATCTCACAAGTCAAATCTAATAGCAGACATGATACTCTCAAGCCAATATGCTAAAGCCATTGAAGAAGCTCCTAACAATAATCTTAAATTTCAAATCTAAGAACCACTTCCTCTCTCACATAGCACATTGCACAATGGATGAGTAGATGCCAACTCCAAAGTGTTGGAGAGCAAAACCAGACTCCAGCTGTCTTACATTCCCATTAGTCCTTACACTAAAGGCGAATATCCTTGTCAGAAAATCTATCCTTACAGATACATACATACATAATTGGCCATTACAATCCTTCAGTCAGGATTACGACCTAGCTTTCTCACATCACTTATGTTGTGTGCGTTAATTTTATACATGAGTGGCGGGACCTACAGTTTAAGTCGACTCCGAATGACAGATTTTTGAGAAGCTTTTCATGGCAATTTTTACTCTCAGAGTCTTTGCCAGAAATCTGCTGAGAGAAAGTCGCCGAAGAAATATTTTTCGTTTTGATGTCTGACCTGGGATACGAACCCGGGCCTTTTGTCTAATAAGCCAACACACTACCCACTTGACCACGGCTTCAAATCCGCACTAGATGTTATAAAAACCAGCCCAAATTTTGGCGTAATTTTCCCAGCAGGCAAATGGGCTGTAATTATGTCTGGCCAGGTTAGGTCATGTTAGAGCACGTGTACTTGTCAACTGTGACAAGTACAGTACCCGGAAGTCGAATTGACCCATTGTACAATGTCCTACCGTCTCAGTTCACTCATGTTGTGTGCGTTAATTTTATACGTGGGTGGAGTGACCTACAGTTTAACTTCGATTCCGAACGACAGATTTTTTTTTTTTTTGAGAAGCTTTTCATGGCAATTTTATTTACACTCAGAGTTTTTGCCAGAAATCTGCTGAGAGGAAGTCGTTGAAAAAATATTTTCATTCAATTCGAACTCGGGCCTTTCGTCTAATAAGCCAACACACTACCCACTAGACTACGGCGACTTCAAAAAGAAAATCGAATTACTTATTGGCCTCCAGTGAATATATTTTAGGGACTGGCATGCTTTCCTTCAGGAAAAGTTAGTGATCTCTAACAATGAATATTAACTATACCATTGCAATGGGTCTAAGCTGGACCTTAGCCCAACCTAGCCTTAGTCCTTGAAAAAAAATTTTTTTTTTTTTAAATTGAAATTTTTATTTTCAATTTTAATTTCAAATATTGTTTACAAATATCAAAATTTAATGACATGTTTACATGCGCATGTAAATAATGTAATTGCATTATTATCAAGCAAATAAAAGGACGAAAAAAAGATCAATTACAATTACAAACGAAACTTGTGACACATTTTGACAATTTTTTTTTTTCACTTTCCCTTTCTCTCTCACTCTTTCCTCTTTTAAATGGTATCAATAACAGTAAAAACAAACAGTACAGCATGCATTACAGCAACTAGACAGGATAATTGCTATTAAAACGCAAGGACATTATGTCACAAATGTGTTTACACGCGTGCCATTAAAAAAAAAAGGATGCACCCACAATGTAAAAGGACTTTAGATATACTCTGTTGACTACAGGGTGCATGAGCGTGAGTGTAATTATTAAATTAAAACACGAACTAATTTTCTAAAAATTAAAGTCTGACCTATAAATAGAGGGAGAGGGAGAGGAAAAGGCTACAAAAAGTCTGACCTGGGCAAAGGGAGTGTTTGCTTGACCATATGTTGTTTGAATTGTTTTTATTGATAGCGAGAATATTTTATTCGAATTTTAATTCATTTTATCTCAAATGTTTTATTGAATTTAAACGTTATTTTTATTGTTTTCTTTCGATAACAATTTTGTCAATTGTTTTCTAACAGAAAAAAGTGGTGGAAATCCACCAAAAAAAAAAATCCAAAATTTTTTAGGGTAATTTTGGACATCCAATTAAATAATGACAACCCAAAAACAATATGTTCCAGCAGCTAATGAAATCATTAAATTGACATCCTTGTAACAAAAACAAGCTTGTTTTCTTCTGTATTATCTTTTATTGAAAACTAATCAAACCACCAACCAACCATCTGAATAATTTAGTTATTAAAACCGCATTAAGAGTACAGGATAAGCAAAACTTTAATAAGGAGTGTGCACAAACAAATTTGGGCAATACTTTTAGGCTGATAGGGTTTAGTATGATTGCAAGAAATAATGACCGTTCGCCAAATTAATTTTATTACTCTTCAATCTCAGTATAAGCAAGTAATTTTTCATTTGAAAAAGTTAGGTTAGGTTAGGTTAGGAAAATGGGTGAAACATCTCCCCACGAAAAGTAGAAACGAATCATTGTGGTTATTTTCAAAAAAGTGAAACAAATGAATCAAGAAAAAATAATCTCACTCAAACATAATTAGTCTTTACAACCCTACAATCTATTGACCTAATTTCTCACACCACTTATATTGTGCGCGTTCATTTTATACATGAGTGGCGGGTCCTACAGTTTAAAGTCGACTCCGAACGGCAGATTTTTGCGAAACTTTTAATGGCAATTTTTATTTACTCTCAGAGATTTTACGCGAAATCTACCGAGTGGAAATCGCCGAAGAAATCTTTTTTTGTATTTTATTTTGATGTCTGGCCTGGGGCTCGAACCCTGGCTTTACGTCTAATAAGCCAACACACTACCTACTAGACTAGGGAGACTTCAAATAACCTTACAAGTCAAATCTAATAGCAGACATGATACTCTCAAGCCAATATGCTAAAGCCATTGAAGAAGCTCCTAACAATAATCTTAAATTTCAAATCTAAGAACCACTTCCTCTTTCCTCTCTCACATAGCACATTGCACAATGGATGAGTAGATGTGTTGGAGAGCAAAACCAGACTCCAGCTGTCTTAGATTCCCACTAATCCTTACACTCAAGGTGCATATCCTTATCAGAAAACCTATCCTTACAGATACATACATACATAATTGGCCATTACAATCCTTCAGTCAGGATTACGACCTAGCTTCTCACATCACTTATGTTGTGTGCGTTAATTTTATACATGAGTGGCGGGACCTACAGTTTAAAGTCGACTCCGAATGACAGATTTTTGAGAAGCTTTTCATGGCAATTTTTACTCTCAGAGTCTTTGCCAGAAATCTGCTGAGAGAAAGTCGCCGAAGAAATATTTTTTCGTTTTGATGTCTGACCTGGGATTCGAACCCGGGCCTTTCGTCTAATAAGCCAACACACTACCCACTAGACCACGGCGTCTTCAGATACCCTTACAGATACCCTTCCCAGTTTTAGGGCCCCACTTCGTTGTGCAATGATCTTACCTGGGCCCTAGAAAGCAGGAAATTCTGCAATCTCCACTGAAAGTGTCTGCTCTCTGCCTGATCATCTTGTATCTGACCGCACAAGTCCCCAGTTGAGATCAAACTGGGCACTTGAATTGGGGTACAAGGACTCTACATCATTGGCAGCATGCGTATTAAGAAGTAAATATTGCTAGGCTCTACAGGCCTGTGTAATCTGGATAAGAACAGGAATTTCATTGAATTGCATGTCCAATAGTACCGATAGAATGACCAATGACAGCTACAGAATGGAGGCGACTATTTTCCCAATTACGAGGTAAAAGTTTTTAGTCTCTCGCGGGCATTATTACAAGGATCATTAAGTATTCACAAGGATAACGACATAAACATTAACCCCTTCTATGTGATAATCAATAAGGCTTGCCAGAACTAATCAAAATCGAATGACAAAAACATTAACGAATGACAACAAAAAAACATGACATGACATGACATGACATGACAAAAAACAAGGCAGTAAAAACCGGGCAGAGAAGAAAATATCATCTGATACCGGCTGACATAATTCCCTTAAAATAAAAACAAAATAACAAATATTTCTGAGGAGAATAAAAGAAGGAAGAAGAATGAAGAGTTAAGAATACAAGGCAAAAGAAAAAAAATCTTGTCATGTCAACCATGGCAGCATAAAAAAATTTTTTAAAAAAAAAACCAAGATATTGTGAAATTAATTAAATTTTTTTTTATAATTTATAATAGATCTGAAGAAAAGAAAAAAAATCGTTAAAGAAACTGTTGGGCTAAGTTCTTAGGCCTTTTGCTTCAGGGTGGTTGTAGACAAATTTGTGTGTGACACTGTCACAATATTTTTTTTCTCATCTTGTATTAGATTTACACGATGACTTAAATATGTAAATTTCCTATCAGAAAGGATATCTTTTCAAGGATTAAGCATAAAACGAAATAAAAAAAATTCATGAAAATGAGGAGTAAAAATTGATGTCCATGTAATCACAATGTTCTCAACATGTGATTCGTTATTAACCCTTAATAAATCAGACCAAATAGGGTAAAAAGTGTACGATAGACGAAACGGACCTAATGGGCTCGATAGTTATAAAGTCAAGAATTCCAAAATAGTTATCATTAAGGTCGGGCATTATCTTAGATCGGAGTTATAGGCGACGAGGCTAATTGTTTTACCCAAATGCGCAAAAAAGTGCTCTGCATAAATCGGACAAAATCGAATCAGAACTGGATCCGTGAGCAAAATGGAAACTGAGGTCTCCATAGCAATTCTATCGGGGATTCCAAAACGGGTTTCCTTACATTTGTGCGTTACTTGGAACCGGAGATATATGTATCAAAGATCAGCAATGAATCGTTTTTCCGCTACTCATAAGCACTCATGCAATTTTGAGTATGAATGAATCAACAGAATTGAAATTCAACTACTCTGATTCATTCATACTCGCTACAACATTGATTTATAAGTATAAGTAGCAATGAGTATGAGTACAACGTTGACATCAAACTCACAACATTCGAAATATGTTTGATTCATACGCCTACTCATTTAGATTCATAAATTTAGAAAAATACTTAGAATACTTACGAATGATTCGAGTCACTTACGTACGCGAATCATATTTATTTTGTGCTTTGCCTACGTTGACATCAAACTCACAACATTCGAAATATGTTTGATTCATACGCCTACTCATTTAGATTCATAAATTTAGAAAAATACTTAGAATACTTACGAATGATTCGAGTCACTTCGTACGAGAATCATATTTACTTTGTGCTTTGTATAAATATTAAGCAGAGGCGAGTCGAAGTCAATAACATCATGCGTATTGTAAAGTATGAATACGACGAGTACTTCCAACTTTGAGTATGAGTAGTATGAGTATGATATCAAAATAAGTATGAATGCGTATAAGTATCTGACTCGAACCTACTCATCATTTTGAATACTTAGTGCTGACCTCTGATATATATGTTAATAAATGTGAATTAATATGACTACATACATAATTGGCCATTACCACCCTTCAGTCAGGATTACGACCTAGCTTCTCACACCACTTATGTGGTGTGCGTTAATTTTATACATGAGTGGCGGGACCTACAGTTTAAAGTCGACTCCGAACGATTGATTTTTGAGAAGCTTTTCATGGCAATTTTTACTCTCAGAGTCTTTGCCAGAAATCTGCTGAGAGGAAGTCGCCGAAGAAATATTTTTTCGTTTTGATGTCTGACCTGGGATTCGAACCCGGGCCTTTTGTCTAATAAGCCAACACACTACCCACTAGACCACGGCAACTTCATTAATATGACTAGGAAATTGAATATTACGCCCCCTTAATGTTAAACTTTTCGTTGAGGAGTTTTTCTACAAGTGTTACTGACCCTCAGGATTTACTTTCTTTGTTGGCAGCTGTTTGTATAAAAAAATTACGTGTGGGAAAATTTAATTCCTATTCAAATAATTCGGAAATTGAAGCAAATATTACGACAGATAAGCACAATTAGAACATTTAACTCCTGGATAAGTGTAAACAAGAGATAAAGGCGTTGAAAAGGACTCAAAGCCTTAAGAAAAGCATTGCTTTGGGTGTTAAGCCACCCTAAGAGGTGTTTGCTTTGGTTTCGAAATGAAAAGAATTTTTAAAATTAAAATAAGAATTTCATTTCATTTTTAATAACAACATCTGACAGCTGTCAATATTTATAACAACACATAAAAATTATGAGAATTTCTTTTTACAAGAAATGGGATTAGAAGGCAAAAAAAAGAAAGAAATTTTCACACTTCCTTAGGACTTAGGACATAAGAAGGAAACAATTTTTTCTTTTTTTAAATTTTTTAAATTATGAAAATCAATTAACAGAACAATTGTTGTTTTGGAAAAATTTTACACAAAAAACAAAATTATTGTAAGCATTACATGTGTAAAAAATGATTGCGAATGACGGCTTAAAAGGCTTAAGTGACAATTGCAGGACAAACATATGTATGTGCCTGTGGTCAGGTCACCCAACCCTTGTTTTTGGAAAAAAGGGTTCATTTCTTGTAAATATAATTGCCCAGCTTATCTCGTTATCCGGCGACGGAATACAACATATCAGTTGTAAAAGAGCAAATGTCTGTCTAAACACCAGAGTTTTTTTCTTGTCCTGTCATCATCATCGTCATCATCACATCATGACATTTCAATAAGAAAAAAAAAACCTTGACAATGGAACTGACATGTCAAAATATTTATTCAACTTCTTAAAAGCAAAAGAAAAACTTACAAAATGTTTCACTTAAGGCAGTTAAAGAAAAATTTTACATTCTCTACAACCAAAGTAATTGATAAAGGTAAAGAGAAGAGAGGTTAACAACAGGACATGGTTTTGCTTCTTTTATCGGTCACCACTACTGTATGCCACAGGACATTAGAAAGCAGGCCATCAAGATGTTTATTTTTTAAATAGAAACCCAGTGACAGCTTAAGTGACAGGCAAATAAAAAAAAAAAAAACAATAAAAATGGCGGAATGGAATCACAGAGGGATCTTGAATATCTAGTCGAATGATCGGATATTTACTGTGAGTCCTGATAAAAAAGAACTCCTAAACTCTACGTCCAAGTGTAGGGAATGAGGATGATATTAAGCCTACTGGAGGACAATAAATTGAATTTCGAGCAGAGCAATGGGGTAAAGGTAAAAAGACTAATAGTTCCTCTGTATTCGTCTGAGAAGGAATTAATCATAGAGGACTATCCACTAGAAGTATATGCTGTTACTGCTGAACGGGATGTACTGAATAGAAAATATATCAAACGCTGTTTTGCTTTATATTAGGGTACTATACCTATTAGGTCCTAGATCTGTAATCATATATAATAATTGGATTGGAATATTTTTCCAATTTTTTAATATTACTATTCGTAGTTTACTAGGACAATTATTTTAACATAATATTTTCTTTAAAATTTTATATAGTTTTCATGCTGTTCATATATCCTTTTTTGTAACAAACATTTTTTTACCTTGGTTGTTTATAGCACTTATTGTTCAATTACAACTTACATACATACATAATTGGCCATTACAACCCTTCAGTCAGGATTACGATCTAGCTTCTCACACAACTTATGTTGTGTGCGTTAATTTTATACATGAGTGGCGGGACCTACAGTTTTAAAGTCGACTCCGAACGACAGATTTTTGAGAAGTTTTTCGTGGCAATTTTTACTCTCAGAGTCTTTGCCAGAAATCTGTTGAGAGGAAGTTGCCGAAGAAATATTTTTCGTTTTTTGATGTCTGACCTGGGATTCGAACCTGGGCCTTTTGTCTAATAAGCCAACACACTACCTACTAGACCACGGCGACTTCAATCTGTTGTTGATCTGTAATCAACGACCTCAAAAACCCCTGAGTAACAATTTTCAAGTAAACCTGATTAATTTTTAAGGACCTCCATAATGTGTTTCCTTTTCTCTTGCAGCTTTTGGGATTAACCCACCTCCCTCTTTAAGGGTGCATGCAAACAATTTAGCTTTGAGCTTATTTTAAAGAGCAAAGATCAATCGTTAATTTCTGATAATAGCGATGGTTCTAGCACGTCAGTATTTAGCATTACAAAAATGGCCAAAAACGCTATTTTTAGGGGTTTCAGTCCCCTTTTACTGGAAAACCTGACGTGATGGGTTCGTGATCAGCGCGCAAAATGCCTTCGGAAACCCATACAGCCCTATATGAATTCTCAGATTTAAAACTGGAGTTCTGCAAGAAGCCCAGGCTCAGATTATACAATTGGAACTCTTTTCAATTGATCTCGGGGACTCTCTTTGGGGAAACTAACTATTTTCTGACCCAGTTTCTCTCTGGTCATGGTTATTTTCGAAAATACCTATACCGTATGGGCAAGGTGACTGATCCTAGCTGCTTTTATTGCGAGGAAATGAGTGACGACGTTGAACATACATTCTTCTATTGCATTAAATGGCAAGACGAGAAGAACATGTTGATGGAACAAATTGGTGAATTTACACCCGACACCATTGTGAACGCAATGCTCGAAAGTGAGATGAAATGGAACGCTGTGAGAAGACACGTTGAATATGTACTCCGCAGAAAGAAGTTCGACCTTGATACAATACAACGGAATGATACATGAGAAGACGAGCCAATAGCATGAAGCTGGCTTCAAATATGGCATACCCAGACGTGGGAGAGTAGACAACGGTCCTTAACTGGACGTCGTTCTGGGCCCTTCCCGAAGTAATGCAGATAGCCGTCCCGGGAAGGGAGTATCCCCAGAAGGAGGAGGGATTGTTTTAGTGGAAGCACCACTCGACGCAGCTGATGACGATCACTGCAAGTGCGAAGGCATTTTGAACCCTACCTCACACGTCAAAAAAAAAAAAATCCCGGGGACTCTAAACGTATTAAATTGAATCGGCTACACCTCTTACTTACCCAAAACACAGTACTTGCGGGAATAAAAAGAATTTCCATTTCAATGATTTTTTTATTTGCAATTTTTAATATCCTTCAGGGAAATCCTTCTGTAACTCAAGTATATTGGAAAACCCTCAAAGTAATTAAAGCAATTTGAAATGAAAAACAAATAAAAAGCAGAGAAAAATCATAAGGACACAAAGGATTTGTGCTCTTAATTGCCGCAATACTAAAAACTCTCATGTCAGCTATAAATTAAGAAAAACTAAAGAAAATTCCAGGATAATTGCTAAGGATTTATGAGAGGCAAAGAGGATTTTAATGTTTGCAAAAAAAAAGAAACAGAAACGGCAAATAATCTGCATCACACGGAGTAAGCAAATGCAATCGTCTTTATTAAAGTTTTGAAATGTGTTTTCTTTCCCTGCGCTTGCATTATGTAAGACATTGAAAAAATCCTTTACAGTACGGCTAACCGTGTGTATCCTTTTCTGAAAAATGTTCTACATTAAATGCTGCTCTCATTACTATTGCTATTGTTTAACTGTCCACTATTGATTTACGTTCGAAAACAGCCTGAATAGAATAAGAAGACTGGTAAGTGTGATGTTTTATTTCCTGTTTCCATGTACTATATGAAAAAAATATCCTTTTCTTATGATGTTAATTTTGTTGTTGTTTCTTGAAATTATTTCATAGTTTATGGTTTATTTTCGTCCTTTGATTGTTGCAAAAACAATAACAATAACAATCTGCCATATTGACAGTTTCCTTTTTTGCCTTATTCTAGTTGCTAAATTACGATCATAAACATGGCAATTGTTTAAAGAAATTCTTTCATTTTCAGCAGGACTAAAGGGTCCTGGTTATTTATCTAGGACAAGACGCGTGAATTATTTTTTAATTTCCTAAGGAATTTAGGAAACAATTTTCAATTGTTTATTGTTAAAATATGTTATAAAATTTCGTACACATACATACATAATCGGCCATTACAACCCTTCAGTCAGGATTACGACCTAGCTTCTCACACCACTTATGTTGTGTGCGTTAATTTTATACATGAGTGGCGGGACCTTCAGTTTAAAGTCGACTCCGAACGACAGATTTTTTTGAGAAGCTTTTCATGGCAATTTTTACTTTCAGAGTCTTTGGCAGAAATCTGCTGAGAGGAAGTCACCGAAGAAATATTTTTTCGTTTTGATGTCTGACGTGGGATTCGAACCCGGGCCTTTCGTCTAATAAGCCAAAAATCTTTTACTAAAATCATTTACTCTCTGGAATTTTGACAGTAGACTGTTAAGAGGAAGTTGCCTAAAGAAATATTTTTGTTTGCCAAAGCTAAAGTTGGAACTCAAGAGTTCTTGTCTTGTAAGCCAACACCCTACCCTCTAGACTACACAGACTTGCTGATATTTTCAATGAAAAACTTGATATGATTCCTTGACACGATAAACCTGTGAAAGAATATCTAGATTTTAATCCCACACTCTACGAATATGATAGTGAGGATCAGAGCTGCGGAGTTAGTTTGATACAAAATTCGAAGGATAACTTCGCAAAACCGAGTATTCGATAGTTACCTCTCTAACAGGCCTTTGGGAACAAGAATGAGTAATAAAGGGCTATCCTTTTCGTGGTTTCAAAAGTATGATGGGACTGGAATTCGTCAGTCTGTCAAACTAAGTTGTGAAAGCAATTTTTTTTTTCTTTTCAATTGAAAGTCTGACATTGACGAAAATGTATCGCTTAACTATCTCACACAACGCATAAAAATTATCAAAACCTACTACAAAAATTGTGATTCTGCCACAGCCACGTATCATGCTTTAAGAGGAGATTATGGTTTACATAATCGTCCAACTACGCAAGCAATTGGCAAAATTGTGAAGAAATTTGAAGAGACTGAAGGAGTGGTTACAAATATTGAAAGGCTTGTGCGTCATGGTTTTGCTCGTTCCGCTGAAAATATCCCTATTGTAAGTGAAAATGTTGGCGAATACCCGAATATGTCGATTTCCCATCATTGTCAGGAATTAGGACTTTCTCTTACGGAACATTATGCCGTATTTTGCATTTAGATTTATACCTACATCCATATAAAGTTCAGTTCACGCAACAACTGAAGCCAGCTGACCATTCACAACGTCCTAGATACGTGGAATAGGTGCTTGAATGGGTGCTTAAACAAAATTGTCATATTTGGGGTTCTGAGAACCCTCAAGTAATTGAAGAGACGCGATTCCATCCAGAAAAAGTCCCTGTTTTTACTCCTTGGTCTGAAGATGTGATTGGACCTTACTTCTTCGAAAACGACGGTGGAACGACTGTCACCGTCACTTCGGAGCGTTATGGTCTTATGGTAAGTGACTTTTTTTCCTGCTATTGGAGAATACGACTTGGAGAATATGTGGTTTTAACAAGACGGTCCCACATGCCATACAACTCGAGCGATTATGGCTTTATTGCAAGAGACATTTCCTGGCGATATCAACTGGCCACCAAGATCATGCGATTTGATACCATTAGACTTTTTTTTTTGTGGGGCTACGCAAAGCACAGGAAATAGGTCTACAATTGTTTGAATTCCTGACCATGTTGTGCTTGTTTCCATGTCACAGATAGACAGGAAAGTTTCTGAGAAAAGGAGAGGAAATATTTGAAGTTATCTGCTCAGTGAGGGTTCTTTTCAATTCGAAAGGGTTATGAGACAATTTAAACTTGAGTTTGTTAGATTTGAGTCAGGCATCAGACTACTTAGAAATAGAAAGTCTTTTAGCAGAGCACTTTAGATGTTTGTTTGGAATAAGAATAAACCCACGGAATCAGAGCATAATTTGGTGCACATCTCAAGGAAATCCTTGAGTGTTTATCAAGTAATAGAAGGGAAATTATCCTAAAGTTTACCAGGGCAACAGGATTGGATGATACATTACAGTAATACTTTTCCCAGGTTAGACATCAAAACGAAAATATGAAAATATTTCTTCGGCGACTTCCTCTCAGCAGATTTCTGACAAAAACTCTGAGAGTAAAAAATTGCCATGGAATGCTTCTCAAAAAATCTGACGTACGGATTCGACTTTAAACTGTAGGTCCCGCAACTCATGTATAAAATTAATGCACATAACATGAGGGGTATGAGAAGCTAGGACGTTGTACAATGGGTCAATTCAACTTCCGGGTACGTCCTCTAACCTAATTTTTAATTCCCTTTCTATTTAATTTGGCATACATTTTTGCCTTTCTCTCTTTCACTCTCTCTCTCTCTCCCTCTCGATAAGTTTAATTAGCCACAAACAATTTAAATAAATTGAATTTAAAATGAAAATGAAATTGAATTGATTTACGATCACATAATGATTATTTTAAGTGTCATAGAACAGCAAAACTTTTGTAATATTGCAGCTAAATTAACCCTTACTTACAAAGCCGAGTCGGTTGTTACAGGATATCAAAGGATTTTTTGAGCAATAATTTCAAATGGTGTATGCAAAACAAAACCAAATACAACAAATAAAACAAAAGCAAAATAAAAAAAGAACAATTAATCATAGGAAATGCAACCCCTTTTAGTGAAGGACTTAAATCGATAACAAAAAAAAAAACAAATTAACGCTAATAAATCTCTAAACACTCGTGTACACTCACACAAGCAGGATAATGCGTTACGAAATGTTTGTAAAAAAAAGGCAGGCGGTATAAATTAGAATTTTGAAAAGAAAAACAAATATTTATCACAAGTTTCGAAGTGAAGGGATTGAATAGGAAAAACTTACAATTGAAAATGAAAGTGTGGCAAAGGAGCGGGTTGTGATTTAAACAAAATAGTTCAGAATGTTAACATATTTTGAATATTTCTTGCAGGAAAATATGTAATTTTGCAAACTCTGCCTTTTCATTTTTAGATTTCAAAGAAATTCAATTCTTTTTTTTTGTATTTTATACGGGGTTACATACCCCGTAGAAGTAGTGCATAGGGAGTCAATCATAAATCATAATTTCTTAATTGACAAGTATAATTTTCAACACTCACTTATACAATAAATACGAGTTTTTTATAAAATTTAATCACAATTTTTATCCCTTTTTCCAACGCCAAAAACCTTAGAAAACATACCAAATTTTTACCTCAAAACCAAAAGGATAATAATTTGCTTTTCACTATTGTTTTAATACAAGGGTGGGTAACCCATCAATCCTTTCAATGATAATGATGACTAGATTTCCTAGATTAAACTAATATTTGTTGTAAAAACCTTAAATAATAAAACAAAATAAAAATTGTGAACTTTTTTTATGAGAAATTTGACAAAAAATAAAAAAAAACTGAAAAGGAATACCTTTCAACAAAAATTCCCAAAAAAAAAAGCGTGCAAAATCTCAATTTATTTTAACTGCAACACTATATAGTGCGTGGAAAATCGTTTTTACAGTTTAAAAATGATTATTTTGACACAGAAAAGAAAAACATTCCAGCTCAGCCAAAGAAAAACTTACTAACTAACAGGGAGAGAGAGAGCAACTTGAACAGCAAATTTCAAAATGTTTCTCAGCAGCAACAGTATTTCAAAGAAAGCAATGAAATTACAACTTGGAAACTAGATTATCTCAAGTCTTGTATCTTCCAACAAAGACAGCCAACCATTCACACATTTGGTATAAATTTTCTGGACAGTAGTGAGTTAGTCCTCTTGTTGCCCATAGCTATCCAGCAGAGTGTGGCAGTATTGCACACTCCTGCTAGGCAGCGTTACCGTTGAGCGACTAAAGTCGCAATTTGACACTTTTTCAGCGACCTCGCCACTTTTTGTGCCCCCTTACTAAAATGAACTAAATCTGACACTTTTCAAAATTGTTGACCCTTTTTTTAAAAAGTATTTTTTCTAGACTATAGACTAGACTGAATACTAGACTATAGACTACACTATAGACTACACTATAGACTAGATTATATACTAGACTATACTATAGACTAGACTATATAGACTATATACTCGACTATAGATTAGACTATATAGACTATATACTAGACAGTAGACTAGAGTATAGACTAGACAATATACTAGACTAGAGTATAGACTAGACTAAATATCAGACTGTAGATTAGAGTATAGACTAGACTATATACTAGATTATATACTAGACTATAGACTAGATTATATACTAGACTGTAGACTAGAGTATAGACTAGATTATATACTAGACTGTAGACTAGAGTATAGATTAGACTGTATACTAGACTATAGACTAGATTATAGACTAAACTGTATACTAGACCATAGACTAGATTATAGACTAGACTGTATACTAGACCATAGACTAGATTATATACTAGATTATATACTAGACTGTAGACTAGAGTATAGACTAGACTATACACTAGACTGTAGACTAGAGTATAGACTAGACTATATACTAGACTGTAGACTATAGTATAGACTAGACTATATACTAGACTAGAGTATAGACTAGACTAAATATCAGACTGTAGACTAGAGTATAGACTAGACTATATACTAGATTATATACTAGACTAGATTATATACTAGACTGTAGACTAGAGTATAGACTAGACTATATACTAGACTGTAGACTAGAGTATAGTCTAGACTGTATACTAGACTATAGACTAGATTATAGACTAGACTGTATACTAGACCATAGACTAGATTATAGACTAGACTGTATACTAGACCATAGACTAGATTATATACTAGATTATATACTAGACTGTAGACTAGAGTATAGACTAGACTATATACTAGACTAGAGTATAGACTAGACTAAATATCAGACTGTAGACTAGAGTATAGACTAGACTATATACTAGATTATATACTAGACTATAGACTAGATTATATACTAGACTGTAGACTAGAGTATAGACTAGATTATATACTAGACTGTAGACTAGAGTATAGACTAGACTATATACTAGACTGTAGACTAGAGTATAGACTAGACTGTATACTAGACTATAGACTAGATTATAGACTAGACTGTATACTAGACCATAGACTAGATTATAGACTAGACTGTATACTAGACTATAGACTAGACTGTATACTAGACCATAGACTAGATTATATACTAGATTATATACTAGACTGTAGACTAGAGTATAGACTAGACTATATACTAGACTATAGATTAGACTATAGACTAGACTAAATATCAGACTGTAGACTAGAGTATAGACTAGACTATATACTAGACTATATACTAGACTATAGACTAGATTATATACTAGACTGTAGACTAGAGTATAGACTAGATTATATACTAGACTGTAGACTAGAGTATAGACTAGATTATATACTAGACTGTAGACTAGAGTATAGACTAGATTGTATACTAGACTGTAGACTAGAGTATAGACTAGGCTATATACTAGACTATAGACTAGGCTATATACTAGGCTATATACTAGACTATAGACTAGACTATATACTAGACTATAGACTAGACTATAGACTAGACTATAGACTGGACTATAGACTAGACTATATACTAGACTATAGACTAGACTATATACTAGACTATAGACTAGACTATAGACTAGACAATAGACTGGACAATAGACTGGACTATAGACTAGACAATAGACTGGACAATAGACTGGACTATAGACTAGACTATATACTAAACTATAGACTAGACTATATACTAGACTATATACTAGACTATAGACTAGACTATATACTAGACTATAGACTAGACTATAGACTAGACAATAGACTGGACTATAGACTAGACTATAGACTAGGATATAGACTAGACTATAGACTAGGCTATAGACTAGGCTATAGACTAGACTATAGACTAGGATATAGACTAGACTATAGACTAGGCTATAGACTAGGCTATATACTAGGCTTTATACTAGGCTATATACTAGGCTATATACTAGGCTATATACTAGGCTATATACTAGGCTATATACTAGACTATAGACTAGACTATATACTAGGCTATATACTAGACTATAGACTAGAGTATAGACTAAACTATATACTAGACTGTAGACTAGAGTATAGACTAGACTGTAGACTAGAGTATAGACTAGACTATATACTAGACTGTAGACGAGAGTATAGACTAGACTGTATACTAGACTATAGACTAGATTATAGACTAGACTGTATACTAGACCATAGACTAGATTATATACTAGATTATATACTAGACTGTAGACTAGAGTATAGACTAGACTATATACTAGACTGTAGACTAGAGTATAGACTAGACTATATACTAGACTGTAGACTAGAGTATAGACTAGACTATATACTAGACAATAGACTAGAGTATAGACTAGACTATATACTAGACTGTAGACTAGAGTATAGACTAGACTATAGACTAGATTATATACTAGATTATATACTAGATTATAGACTAGATTATATACTAGATTATATACTAGACTGTAGACTAGACTATAGAGTAGACTGGAGACTAGACTATAGACATTTTCTTTTCTTTTAAAAATGTTGCCTCTTTTTACTGCCAAAATACACTTTTTGTGCGACTTTTTCTTCAAAAATCCCCTTTTTGTGCGACTTCTTAAAAATTTCCAGCGGTAACGCTGCTGCTAGGCAACAAGATTGGGTATTCCCGTAAAACGAATAGAAAATACCCAAATTAATAATGGACAATGGGAACAACTATGCCATGTAACTATGTTCCGGAATATAAAAGTTACCGCTGTCTTTAATGAATAAGGACGGACATTGAATGTACGTTCGTTAAGGACTTAATTGCACAGCTTAGCTATCCGATTAAATCAAGAGAATTTCAGGCAAAAATCCTGCTACTCAATAAACATTACTCGGGAGTAAAAAAACGCCATAACCTCAGCCTGAAAAACACTGTAGTGATCAGGCATCCACCAAATGTAAGCATCGTCACGAAACACACTTGCACTACAGCCTGTAGAGGCAATATTGATGCCCAGATCTTGTATCCGATCCTCTTTGGATATGTCCATGTTTGTATTGTTCCTTTTTCAAGAACATAAAATGATTAATAAGGAGTCTAAACTAAAATCATATTTCAAGGGAAATTAATGGTTTGAACCTAGTTTTGTTTTATCCCAGAAACCCTTAAGATAAGAAAGGTTCATATCAGGACCCTTAATCTACATCTACGTGATGCCATGAAGTTTTCAATTACTTATAGAATATAGGTATGCATGTATATATGAATAATACTTACAAAATTGATTGGTTTATTAGAGAATATATGAAAAACGTTAAGATGTAACATACCTGTAAGAAAAATAAGGGCTATTATTAGTATAACAATATAATTTATATAGAAAATATTTAAAATAGTTCAAGATAAAATAACAAAAGTTATCTAAAAATACAGTTTTTAGCTACATTTATCACAAATAGTCTTTCAAAAGTCCATAGATAGAATTTTTATTAAACAAATTTATATTCTTCTTATCCTTATCAAACTAAGTAGCAGAGCCTGGCGTTATTAAACGCATCATCGAGGTGCCTTTTGTAAGCTAGCTATCGTAGAATACCTAGTTTAACTGAGGCAATCGGAACACAGAGAGATCAGCAACAAGGCTAAAATTGTGAGCATCTTACCTACTTTAGTTGCCTTAAGTTTAGACAAGTTTACTGTATCCCTTAATACAAACAAAAGTTAATCCTAGATTTCCCTAAGCAATCCCCTGTATTCATAAACGGCAAAGAGTCGATGTGAAGTCCGTTTCAGACTTGATTGCATCTTGGATTCCATAAAAATTAAGAAGTTTTAAAAAAAAATTGCCTCCATTTATAAGAAGTTTAATGTTAGAACCAGAGATAAGCAACGAGTATTCAAAACAATGAGTAGATTCGAGTCATACTTATAATTTCTGATACTTATACGCATTCATACTTATTTCAATATCATACTCATACTACTCATACTCAAAGTTGGGAATACTTGTCGTACTCATACTTAAGAATACGCATGAAGTTCTTGATTTTGACTCGCCTCTACTTAACATTTACAAGAAGCACAAAATAAGCATGATTCGCATAAGAGCTCTGCAATACTCACAAGAAGGTTGTATGTATGCTTAGCTTGCTGTTTTTGTCTATTCTTTCTTCTTTGTTTGTATATGCAACAACAATAAACACTGTAAATTTTGATGAATGATTCGAATTACTCGAATCACTTATAAGTACTATAAATATGTTTTCTAAAATTATGAATCAGAATGAGTAGACGAGGATGCTCCGGCAAGACGAGTGTTTGATGCGGGGACCTGCGGAAGTCGGCGAAGAGGACGACCTTGTATCCGTTGGAAGGACCAAATCGAAGAAGCCGTGTCATCGATTGGTGTGACCAATTGGCGTAGGCGCGCAAGAAGCAGAGGCGCCTGGAATTATGTGTTGCGGCAGGCCGAAATCCGTTAATCGGGTTGTTATGGCCAATTAAGTAAGTAAGTAATGAGTAGACGTATGAATCAAACATATTTCGAATGTTATAAATTTGATGTCAACGTTGTACTCGTACTCATTGCAACCAGTACTTATAAATCAAATTTGTACTGAGTACGAATGAATCAAAGTAGTTGAATTTTAACTCTGTTAACTTACTCTTACTAAAAATTTCATGAGTACTTATGCACTACTTATGAGTAGTGGGAAAACGATTCATTGCACCGTTAAAGTTTATTCTATAGCCTAATCTCTTTATGATTTTGGAACTATCACTGGCTTTGACGATAAGTTTTCGATTGTCAGATAAAAAGTCACAGCTTGGAAGCTTAAATTTTTTGCCAGATTGGATCGAGTGTTAACCGCATTCAGCCTTTATGGCTTAGACCTCTACTTCAGCAGAAGTCAGAAGAGAACCAATTAAGTGTAGCAAATAAAAGATTAGTTGCAGGGGAACAAAGTAACTTTATGATCAGGTTAGCTGACTAACTGCATACCTTGTTGATCAGTTTAAAGTGGCACTAGTATTTGCGCATCATCCAAGAAATGTAAGCATCGTCATGAAAGACAACTTGCAGTATAACCTAATAGAGGCAACATCTGATCCCCGATCCTTGTGAAAGGATAGATCCATTTTTGTATTTTAAAATGTTTTTTTCCCTCAAGAACATTCAATGATTAATTAGAGGCTCTAAACTAAAAATGCATTCCAATAAGTATTTGAAATCATATGTCAAGGGAAATTAATAGTTGAAACCTAGTCTTGTTTTATCCAAAAACCACTTATGATAACCACTTATTTAATGAATTTTTTTTTTTTGTAATACCATGCTGTGCTATATCCTTTTTTAAATATTTCTTTCGTTTAAAGTTGTTTCGTAAGTGTAAACACAAGTCAAGCTAGGAAAAAAAACAACAACAATTTGCATACAATAAGCCACATTGACCACAGGACCTCCTGTAAACAGACCTCCTGTAATTAGTTAGAAACAATGGAACTGCTGATAAGTGATTGTCTAGGCATAACCCCCCCATTGTTAATAGAAATTAGAATTTTTTTTATCATCTTAAAGACAGGCATGTAAGGCAATTGGCAAGATTTTCTTTGTTTTCCTTTTTTAGGGGAAGATTTTGTGGTTTTTTTAAGGAAAAAGGTCTTAAAAAATGCCACAGGATTTTAGAAAAATTTCAAGAGTTTTCAATTTTTCAATGTAAAATTTATGTAAAGTTTGTAGTTGTTAATGAGGTGATAATTATGGAAGGGTTATTATCCTTAAAGGGGGGTCTAGATTTTTACCTTTCAGATTAAAATTCTTTTTGGATTTCCTTTAAAAAACCTATTTTTCTTTACGAAATTAATGATTTTCTCAAATCTATTTCCGTAAATTGTAGAAAAAAAAAAACAAACTTTTCAAATGCTCCTCCTTGATTGTTTGCAATTTGAGCAAATGAAAGTAACAAGTGAGTGTTCTTAAACTTAGCTTTAAAAACCTTCCCTAAATTGTACCCTTAATTGGTATCTGAAAAACCACTTCCTTTTAAAATTTTTTATGACAACTAAAAACAATTTTTTTTTTTTATGAAAATCATTAAAAAAAATTAAACTTTTCCTTGTAACTTCTTCCTGCTTTAAATTACAAAAAAAAAAGAAACAAAAATGTCCCTTATTTAGTCACCTTTACGAACATCGAGGGGAAAAAAGCGCAAACGCGCAGATTTTTATCTGAAAACAACATTTTAATGATTTCTGGTTTCCTTTACAAAAAAAACAATTAATAAATGCAACAACAACAACATCAAGCGGTATATCTCTTCAAAGACAACAGCAACAACAACAAATAAAGGACAGTGACTCTCTCTTTAACTCTCTGCAAAAGAAGAAACAAAAAAATTTTATAAAAAAAATTTTCACATGCAATCTTGTGCAACGAAATGTAGCAGAGCGGTAAATGAGATCCTTTTTCTGAAGAAGAAGAAAAGGAAAATTAAAATTGTCTACAAAGTCAATACGGACGGACAAGGGAAGAAACAATTTCGAAAAGAGCGTAAATATCCACGACAGAGACAAAGAAAGAACAGAAAAGTAAACAAAGACAGAAGAGAGCACCGAAAGTAAAAACAACCACGTGTAGAATACACCGAAGAAAAATGTATATTGAACGGCTTTCAGAATTTATTGCTTAATTGAAGACCTGCACAAAACATTCCATTTTTTATGAAAATCCCTTTAAAGATTTTAATTTTTAAAAAAGTACCATGAAAGTCCTGTTTGACTTTTTGGCCAACAAGGGAAGTGAATTAAGGCACATGGCAAGCTGAAGTTCTATCGCCCTTGCTGTTATATATCATTGCAGAAGGACTATTAAAGTCGCCATAGCCTAGTAGGCAGTGTATTGTCTTATTAGATCTCCAAGAAAACGAAACACAAAAAAAATTATTTCTTTCAGCGATTTTACTAATTTGAATAAAGGCAGTGTGTTGGCCCTTAGTCGAGAGTCCTTAGTTCAAACCAAAACGAAAACAATTAAATGTTTCTCTAGGCGACTTCCTCTCAGCAATTTTCTGGCAAAAACCTTGAGAGTAAAATAAAATTGCCATGAAAAGTTTCTCAAAAAAATCTGTTGTTTGGTTCCACTATCCTTGAATGAAGCTAACCCACACATAGTGGGTTGTGTAAGGAGCTAGGTTGTGATCTTAACTAAAGATCCAAGTGATAGCTAAGTAAGTCAGTGAAACACAAAGTCCGTAGTTCAAACCACAACGAAAACAATTAAATGTTTCTCTAGGCGACTTCCTCTCAGCAATCTTCTGGCAAAAACCATGAGAGTAAAATAAAATTGCCATGAAAAGTTTCTTAAAAAAATTTGTTGTTTGGTTCCACACATAGTGTGTTTTGTAAGGAGCTAGGTTGTGATCTTAACTAAAGATTTCTAACGATCCAATTGATCGCTAAGTAAGTCAGTGAAACACAAAGTCCGTAGTTCAAACCACAACGACAACAATTAAATGTTTCTCAAGGCGACTTCCTCTCAGCAATCTTCTGGCAAAAACCATGAGATTAAAATAAAATTGCCATTAAAAGTTTCTCAAAAAAATCTGTTGTTTGGTCCTACTATAATCCATGGATGAAACTGACACACATATAGTGGGTGGTGTAAGCAGCTTGGTTGTGATCATAACTAAAGAGTTCTAACGATCTAAGTGAAACACAAAATCTTCTGAAGCCTTAATATAATAAAATTGGAAAAGAGGGCCGTGGTGAAGATTTAGAGTCTCAAACCTATCATCAGATATTGGTCAGTTAAGCTATTGTGAAGCCTACATTTCTCTTAATGATTTCCCTTAAAGCATAAAGGAAGTCCAAGTTTTTAATATTCCACAAAATTCATAATATTTTAAGGCGTTATATTAAATCACCATAAATTTCTTTAAGTGTACATGAGTGCTGAGAGAGCCACAAAAGAAACGAACCCAAGATAACGAACCCAATAATTCGTTAAACTAAAATAACACACGAGCACTCTCTATCTCGTATTAAGGGTTTGTTTTCCTTTGGCAATATTAAGCAACAGGAATAAAATTGAGCACAAGTTAGATAAACTTAAAGAAAGTGAGAGAGAGAGAGAGGTAGAGAGAGAGAGATTTATTACGAAATATAAAGCAATAGAAACAAAGTAACGGTTAAACAACCCCTGAAAAAGAGAGCACATTACGTAAATTGTTTAACAAAGTATAAATACCAAGAGTTGTTGGAATTTCAAACAGTTTGTCAGCAATAGTGTACGGGTAGAGATATACACGCGTTCGCAAGATTATTATTAAACGAGTTGCTAATTAAAGAAACCGGAGAAATCATGTTAAAGTGGACCGCTTCGGCTCAAAAATTATTACAAGAGACACCGCAATCATCTCTTACACGGGCATTAAATACGGCCGGCCGTACACCCGGTTTATTAACGCACAAAAGGCGTAAAAGACGGGCCACCATAGCGAATAAGGAAAATATACCGATTTTAACATCTACACCCATGGTGGCGGGAAGACGTAATAGTCCTTTAATAATGGCACCATTAACGGATATTTTAAATGTTACACCGGAAGCTAAAGCCAATGAGACACCAATTAGAAGGCGCCAGTCAGTGAATATTTATGCCGAAACATCACAACAAACAACAGTGAATAGAAGACATTCCTCTGTGGGTTTTATGATGCCACAAATACCCGGCTATGCAGCAACTTTGCCAAAATACGAGGAAGAATACTCACCCACAACGATATTACCATCGGGACAACAATTGGCTTTAAGAGGCCTATTACCGGATGCCTTTATGGATAATCCACGTTACTTTACCACACCCGAACTAGAATTGGAACAAAACTTAGTGAAAGGGGAACCTCTTCTAACTAAGAAACGTAAATTGGAGCAAGAATTCATGGCCATTGCCCAAGAGGAAGAAGATTTAAAAACAAATGAAATAAATCACACCGTTTTAACGTCTAATAAAATGGGTGACCAGACTTTGGATAAACTTATCGATGCCATATTGGATTCGGCACGTAAAGATGAAAAGAAAAAGAAGCCAAGAAAATCGTTTAATTTAAGGCGAAGGACTCTTATTAAAAATCAAATGGTACACGAACAAGATATTACACTGTCACCTTCCTATGCAGCGGGTGATGATCCATGCAGTGATGTTAGTTTTTTGAATTGTGAAACGTTTAATAAGAAACAGCCAGGGTCACCTATCCCACCAACACCCCTACCGCCTTCAACACCTTTAATTGAGGGAAATTTAAATTACAATGACTTACTGCAACTACCCACCCCTAAGCCAGCTAAACAGCAACAGGACTCTTTTTCCTTGGCCACCCCCATACAAATGCCACATAAAAGGAATACGCTTTTAAGGGCTGCTTCCCCACAAACGGATTCCTTTAACTTGGCCACACCGCCTATACAAGCGAAACTAAAACGCCGTTCTCTAACGAAAATAAAAGACACGCCAGCGGCCAAGAAATATAAACAAGAGGAGGCCGATTATTTTGAAATTGGTGTGGCTTTACCCTCAATTTACGTTTAAGGACTTACGGCGCTCGTTCGTTTGCCGAAGGGAAGAAAACCGAATTTATTTCAAAACTTTGTTTTTTTTTTAATTTTTAATTAATTTTCTTTGTTTTTTTTTTTAAACGATAAATAATTTATTGTTCTTGACAAACTAAGGGGAAAACGCTCTCTATTACGCTTTTAGTTTTTAAGGATTTTTTTTTTTGGAATTAAAAATTAATTTTTTTTAAATAATTTTTTTTTAATTTATTTTCTTAGATTTTAAGTGTTAATTTGTAGTGTTTTTTTTTTTTAATTTTTATTTTTTTGTTTGTTTCTTTATTTTGTTTGTTTGTTGGTGTAGAAGAAAAGTTCTCTATTTGATCTGCTGTTATGTAGTTCGTTGGACGTTTTATTAGTTTTAAAATATTAATTTTATTTTATGTTTTATTTTTTTTATAATTAATAATAATAAAAAGTTAAAAAAAAACCAAAAAAAAAATTTTTTTTTTCCATTTTATAGAACCCAAAAGAGGTAGGTACAGTGTTGAAAGAAATAATAGGTACATGCCAAAAAACATCTTAAATTTGTATTTGAAATTAGAAATGACAACCCTGCTGGCTTTTAGGGGGACATATACTTCACAGGGCCTTTCTTTAAAATTAAATAAAACAAGGCATGAGGCCGCCGTGGTCTAGTAGGTAGTGTGTTCGCTTATAAGACGAAAGACCCGAGTTCGAATCCCAGGTCAGACATCAAAACGAAAATTTGAAGAATAATTTTTCGGTGACTTCCTCTCAGCAGATTTCTGGCAAAAACTCTGAGAGTAAAAAATTGCCAAGGAATGCCTCTCAAAAAATGTGTCGTTCGGAGTCGACTTTAAACGGTAGGTCCCGCTACTCATGTATAAAATTAACGCACACAACATAAGTGGTGTGAGAAGCTAGAACGTAGTACAATGGGTAAATTCGACCACCGAGTACTGTACTTGTCAGAATTGAGAAGTACTATCGGGTCTGCCATCTAACGTTTTTTTTCAAATAGTGCTTATTTCGTGAATGGTAACACTTAGCTTAAGTCTGATGTCTGATTTGACAGATAATTAGTTTTATTCTTCCTTTTAACGAATATGGTTGTGCATACGCGTTTTCGCTTCGCTAAGTAGGCCTGCGATCGAATTACAGAAGATCTTGATTTTAGCAAAAAAAAAATCATCTTTTCAGATGAAGTTCACTTTGATCTTGGCGGGCATGTAAACAAGCAAAATTGTCGCATTTAAAGCACAGAAAATCTGACGCAAACGAGTCACTGTTTGGTGCGTTTAGTGGTAATTGGGCCATTTTTCTTCGAAAATGAGCAAGGAGTGGCCGTTACAGTCAATGGCAATCGTTTTCGGACCATGTTGAATGAATTTTTTGTTTACAAAAATTGAAAAGGAGGATATTGGCATTTGGTTTCAACAGGACGGCGCTACGTGCCACACAGTCGAAGCTATACTCGAGGTTTTGTGCCCTATTTTTGAAGATCGCATAATCAGCCGTGGTTTAGTGGGTAGTGTTTTGGTTTATTAGATAAAAGGCCCGGGTTCGTATCCCAGGTCAGACATCAAAACGAAAAAATATTTCTTCGGCGACTTCCTCTCAGCAGATTTCTGGCAAAAGCTCTGAGAGTAAAAAAAATTGCCATGAAAAGCTTCTCAAAAATCTGTCCTTCGGAGTCGACTTTAAACTGTAGGTCCCGCCTGCACTCATGTATAAAATTAATGCACACAACATAAGTGGTGTGAGAAGCTATGTCGTAATCCTGACTGAAGGGTTGTAATGGCCAATTATGTATGTATAATCAGCCGCAGAACTGATATCGTTTGGCTACCTAGGAGCTGCGATTTGACGCCATTGGACTAATATTTGTGGGGTGCCGATTCATGGTGGAAGCGTAGAGGAAGCAACCCCTATCCTATCTAATTAGAATTTAAATTACAAGGAAATAATTGAATTTGAATGCAGGTCAATTTCTTTTCAATTTCAACTGGGGTACTGAAGCAACTTTTAAGACAATTTAAATGCCAAGTGAGGTTAGTTTAGGTTAGGTTAGGTTAGAGGACGTGTACTTGACAATTCTGACAAGTACAGTACTCGGTGGTCGAATTGACCCATTGTACTACGTCCTAGCTTCTCACACCACTTATGTTGTGTGCGTTAATTTTATACATGAATGGTGGGACCTACAGTTTAAAGTCGACTCCGAACAACAGATTTTTGAGAAGCATTCCATGGCAATTTTTCTACTCTCAGAGTTTTTGCCAGAAATCTGCTGAGAGGAAGTCACCGAAAAATTATTCTCAAATTTTCGTTTTGATGTCTGACCTGGGCTAGTTTAAAAAGGATTTCATTTTTACTTCTTTCATTGAAATTAATTGACAAGAAAATAAAGACATTTAAAGGCTCAAAACTAAAACTATTTGCGGTCATTGCCGCAAGGCTTCCAGGAAAAAAACAAAAAAAAAAAAACTGTTTCACCAGTTGCTGATTTATCCTTTTCTCTTTTGCACTTCATTTTTTTTTTTTTTCTTTTTGCTACACAAGCCAACAAAACCAATTTATTTAAACACAAATATCCTAAGGCTTTAAACCAAGACGTATTTGCCCAATGCATTGTTGTTTTTTGATTAGAAAAAAAAAATCCTTTTTGTAGGATTTTTCATTCCCTTTCGTTGATTCATTCTTTCGTCCTTTTTTCTTTTTGGCAATTCTAAGAACATGTGTTTACTTAAACATTGTTTATGTGTTTACTTGTATCCTTTTTGTTTTTGTTTTATTTTTTACATTTTATTTACTTAGGTTTCTTAAAACTTAAAATTGAAGGATGTCTGAGAATTTTTCCAAATTACTGCAACAAATGCTTGGGAAATGCGCGAAAATTTATTGTCAACTTTAAAAGCCTCTTAGCGATTTACATGCTAATAAAATGCTTCACTGCACGAGTAATTATTTCGAAAGGATATTCAAAATTATTCGTAAAAACCGCCAAAAAAAATTAGGAAATAAAAAGTTGTTCAGAAAGTACCAAAAAGGTACCAAAAAAGTACTTTTTAGTTAAGCTAGTTGTTATAAAGTACCAACGAATTGTGCTAAGAGTACAGTAATGCTGGTATATGCCCTCTTGAATACTGCAAAACGAGATTGACTTAACCATGTCACAATAGAGATACTAAGCAATAGCAAGACCTTTGCCTTGAGACTTCTTCGTCCTGCTATTTCTTACAATGGTTTTCAAAAGGACAATTGTTTTAAAAATTATCTAAAAAGTGATGAAGAAAAACTACCTGCTTAAAACAAATAAAAAAAATTTTTAATTTTTTTTTATTTTCAAAATTCTTTTAAACAGGATCCTTACAACAGCAGTTTTTTAAAAGTCCTTTCAAAGTGATAACAATTAGAAATTTGTTGCTATTTTCGTTCACAGTAAATTGGTTTTATTTTAAAATGATAAGCACGTGCGAAAACTAAAACAAACAAAAAAAAAATTGAATTTTCTCAGGTGCATGGAGTGCATACTGGCATCAAATTCCAGTAGAGTGTGGGAAAAATCCTTACAAGGATACTTTAAAAAACCTGTTGGTTTCTCTTTTACTTTCGAAGAACAATAACAAAAAAAAAAAAAAACATTTTCAAACAATAAGAAAAACTCTAGCATTTCCAATCTAAACAATCCCCTTAACTGGAAAATTTGTTGTGTAAGCGTGTGCAGGAGTCAAAGAAATTTTTTTTTTAATGAAATATCCTGGCATTGAGGTGTTACCAAGTGTTTTATTCTTGTTGATATTTTTGCTGGCTGCTTACAGTAAAACCATAAAAAATCAACTATTGTTGTTGGTTTTGTTTCTTAACCAAGTAACAAACAGACGGACTCAAACTACCTGCGTTGCTACCTGTTTGTTGGGTTAGGCTAATGCCTGCCAAAGGATACTTAGTGTGATGATATCTGTTTAAAGATATTTTATGAAATTAAGGTTGTGATGCATGCTATTCATGACCAACATAACAGTTCCTTTCGAAGATTGCTGAGAATAACGGACTGACTTTGGACATGCATCGCCAAGTCCTTTGATAGTATGTGGCTCGGTGAACTTTCTTTAAATCTTTTTGCTTTTGGACTGTTGGAGTCCAAAGTAATCAGTTCGACACAATTTTAAAACTCAACACTCTTAACACTTCTTTAACACCCTGTCTATATTGAAACCAGCACTCAAAGTAGAATATCAGTTCCTTAATGGACTTTTAAAAAACCGCTGCCTACTCCACACATTTCCGAATTCGAAGCCTATTTCATGGTTTCAGCAAGCAAGACAGAGTAAATCGGTTACATAATGATAATACGGGCTTGTATAAATGCATGCATCAAAAGACCATTTCAGAAGTCGCCGTAGGTACATAGTGTGGTGGCTTATTAGACGAAAAGCCCGAGCTCGAATCTCAGGTCAGGCATCAAATCGAAAATATGAAAATATTTCTTCGACGACTTCCTCTCAGCAGATTTCTGGCAAAAACATAGATAATTGGCCATTACAACCCTTCAGTCAGGATTACGACCTAGCTTCTCACACCACTTATGTGGTGTGCGTTAATTTTATACATGAGTAGCGGGACCTACAGTTTAAAGTCGACTCCGAACGACAGATTTTGCCAGAAATCTGCTGAGAGGAAGTCGTCGAAGATTCGAACCCGGGCCTTTTGTCTAATAAGCCAACACACTACCCACTAGACCACGGCGACTTCCATTTCTGGCAAAAACTCTGAGGGTTAAAAATAATCTGCATTCGGAGCCGACTTTAAACTGTAGAGCCTGCTACTCATGCAAAAAAATAAACGCACACAACACGAGTGTTGTGAGAAGCTAAAATGTTGTACAATGGGTCAATTCCACCTCCGGGTACAATACTTGTCACAGTTGACACGTACACGTACACGTCCTCTAACCTAACCTAACCTAAGACCATTACCATAAAATGATTTGAACGTAAGTAATTTATGATCACTACTACGGAATGTGCCCCAACGTAATAAAATATCGGGCAAAAATACATCGTTTTACTAGAGTACACTCTATAAGGGACACTCCCCTTTATATTTTCATTTGAATCGGGTAGTCGTAGTGTACGACAATGAAAGCACAGCATGTGGAAAGAATATTGAAGTAATGGAACACTTTTATTTCATTGCCTGGCTTTCGTAAATTCGTGGTCCTAATATTTTAGGCACAATACCACACCAGACATAGCTCACCTAAAG
Source organism: Sarcophaga peregrina (assembly GCA_014635995.1). NCBI lineage: Eukaryota > Metazoa > Arthropoda > Insecta > Diptera > Sarcophagidae > Sarcophaga > Sarcophaga peregrina. The sequence continues at coordinate 101,229,621 of CM025790.1, forward strand.
AGAATTGGATTGAAAGAAGTTAAAAAAGTTTGTTCGGGAATTTTTTTTAATAGGAAGTATGAATATCTAGCGACTGTGCTGGTTCGAGTATATCCTTCAAACAGAGAGGGGTACTCTGGCAAGACGTTTATTTGAGGCTGGGATTTGCGGAAGTCGGCGAAGAGGATGAACTTGTTTGTGTTCGAAGGACCAAATTGAAGAAACACTGTGACCAGCTGCTAACAGTGCGAAAGAAGAAAAGGCGCCTGGAAGGAGGTATTAAGGCAGACCTAAATCCGTTAATCCAGTTGCTAATGGCCAATTAAGAAGCAGAGGAATGACGACATGGGCAGAAGACATCTTGATCCTCTGGGATTGATCTCACCCTCGTCAACCTATTTTCCTACACAACCCAGCTCTCTGTCTTAGAATAAATTCATTCATTCTTGTTAGAATAGGTTAGGTTAATGGACGTATACTTGTCAACTGTGACAAGTACAGTAGCCGGAGGTCGAATTAACCCACTGTACAACGTCCTAGCTTCTCACATCACATGCGTTAATTTTATACATAAAGCGGCGGTAGCTACAGTTTAAAATCTACTCTAAAGGCCAAAAATTTTTGAGAAGCTTCTTTATGGCAATTTTTACTCTCAAAGTTTTTGCCAGAAATCTACCTACTGAGAGGATGTCGCCGAAGAAATATTTTCAGTTTTTCGTTTTGAAGTCTGACTTGGGATTCAAAGTCGGGGCTTTTGTCTAATAAGCCAAAGCACTACCTATTAGACCACATCGACAGTTGCTTGTAAGGATAATCAAGCGATAAATTTGTGAATTCCAAAAACAGATTTAAATTTAAAGCCCATAGGCAGGCTACTATTCCAGCACAATGTCTTATATGAGCAGGAAGAAGCAACAGCTGGTAAAATCAATAAGAAAAAAAAATTGGCCTTAAAAGCCATAAATTAAAAACAGAAACTCATCAAGCATTTTAAAAAAAATTATAAACAATCAATTAAACAGAAGACAATAACAGGGACAACCCTTTTCTTCTGAAAACTCATTTCCTTTAACCAACATTTTGTCACTTTAACACATGGCTGCTCGAAGAAAGAAAAACGAATTTTCACCCAAAGAGTAATAAGAAGTGAAAAATGTGAAGAAAATTAATGAAGAAGAAAATTTGTTGAAAAGGCAAAAACATTTTATACAGGTTAGTAAAATACAAAAAACGGGCAGTGAGTCTTTTAAAGGCCACTCATTATGATTAGCATATGCCAGGGAAATGAAGCTTAACTTGTTAACAGAAATTCTTTGAATTTGAATATAATGATGGCACACAGTGGGAAATACTGCATACCCAGTAGGAAATTAAAAAAAAAATATTTTCACTTTAAAGGTGGCCGCATAACAAATAAACTCCTGTGAAATTATAATTTTTCAAAATTTTCTTGCTTATGAAAATTTTAAAAATTCATATTTACAACGAAATTGTTCCCTATAATCCTTACAACTAATTACAGAAATAGTATTAGCCAGGATTCTTGTATGAAATCAGTAAATCGGCTTAACCCATCATCATCATTACCCTAAGCTGTTTACACACTTTTAAGTATTGCATCTATGGGTCACAAAAAACTTTCTCTGTTTAAAAAAAAAAAGGTACACGACAAGCAACCACAATAAACCTAGGTTTTCATAATAATAATAACCCCTCCATAATGCAAATTTATTATGGAAATTTGAAAGAAAATGTTCAGAGAAATTTTATTGACAAATATTGTGCCAACAAAAAAGGAGAAAGAAACACAGAAAGCAAAAAAAAAAACAGTGTTTCAAATCACAGTAGGTGGCCCAAAACATGTAACGATCTTATAAGATATGTTTGTCAACATAAAGAAAAAAAGGATATCATCCATATGGACGCAGGACACTCTATACAACGCATAATTATTTTATTTTCTTACTTGTTCTTGTTAATATTTTAAGTAATTTTTTGAAAAAAAAAAAAATAAAATAAAACTCGCAAGCATGACATAAAACTCGCGAGTTATAAAATAACACTCGCGAATTAAAAAATAAAACTCTTGAGTTAAATTAAATAAAAATCTAAAAATCTAAGCTAGAGGCTTAAACTATTTAATTTTATGCCATTTTAGTTAAAAAATAAAACTCGCGAGTTAAAAAAATAAAACTCGTGAGTTAAAAATAAAACTCGCGAGTTAAAAAAACTCGTGAGTTAAAAATAAAACTCTCGAGTTAATTAAAATAAAAATCTAAGCTCGCGGTTTAAATTATTCAATTTAAAGAAGAAAAAAATAAAACTCGCAAGCTAAAACATAAAACTCGCGAGTTATAAAATAAAACTTGCGAATTAAAGAATAAAACTCGCAAACTAAAAATCTAAGCTCGCGGTTTAAATTATTTGATTTGAAGAAGTAAAAAACAAAACTCGTGAGTTAAACAATAAAACTCTCGATTTAAATATAATCCAAATCTAAACTAGAGGTTTAAATTATTTAATTTTAAGGAATTTTATGTAAAAAATAAAACTCGCGAGTTAAACAATTAAGACACAAGTTAAAGGATAAAAATCGCGAGTTAAAAAATAAAACTCATGAGTTAAAAACAAAACTCGCGAGTTAAAAATAAAACCCTCGAGTTCAATAAAATAAAAATCTAAACACCTAAGCTCACGGCTTACATTATTTAATTTTAAGAAGAGAAAAATAAAACTCGCATGCTAAGACATAAAACTCGCGAGCTATAAAAAAACTCGCTCGCGAATTAAAAAATAAAACTCGCAAGCTAAATATCTAAGCTATCGGCTTATATTATTTAATTTGAAGAAGTAAAAAACAAAACTAGCGAGTTGAAAAATAAAACTCTCGATTTAAATAAAATAAAAATCTAAACTAAAGGTTTAAATTATTTAATTTTAAGGCATTTTATGTAAAAAATAAAACTCGCAAGTTAAACAATTAAGACACAAGTTGAAAAATAAAAATCGCGAGTTAAAAAATAAAACGCCCGAGTTAAATTAAATAAAAATCGAAAAATCTAAGCTAGAGACTTAAATTATTTAATTTGAAGTCATTTTTGAAGAAGCAAAAATTAAATTATTTAATTTGAAGTAATTTTTGAAGAGGTAAAACACAAATCTGCGAGTTAAAAAATAAAACTCTCGAGTTAAATAAAAAAGAAATCTAAGCTCGCGGTTTAAATATAAATAATAAATAAATAAAACTCGCAAGCTAAAGATCTAAACTAGGGGGTTAAATTTTTTAATTTTATTAGAAAATTTTTGATGGAGAAAAAATAAACTCGCGAGCTAAAACTTAAAACTCACGAGCTAAAACATAAAACTCATGAGCTTAAAATAAAACTCGGGATCTAGAAAATAAAACTCGTGAACTAAAATTTCATTCTTTAAATGTAATTGAAACACAATAGGAAAACAAAATTAAACACGAAAGTTGGCAATTATATTCTCTAGTGCAGCGTGCTTGAAGGGCGAGTGCCTCTAAAAAACATTTGATTTTATTAACGATTGTTAGCAGATCTAAGGGGCACACTTTATTTCCAAAGAAAATACTGGATTGTGTAGCCTTTGAATTAAAATTTCGTCCTGATATTTTACACCTTTAAATATTTTTGTAAAATTCTCTAAGGGACTCAATGTAGGGTACTTAATACAATCAAAACAAATCTCATATAATATTTAATTATAATTCATATGCATTAATCCACTCCCCTAAATATGCTACAACAACACAACATTTCAAATAACGCCTGCTCTGCATACAACTGTAGCACAAACGTATCCCATCATTGACATTTACAAACAAACATTAGAGGAGACAGTGAGTAAGCAAAGATTAAAGACATCCTGCTGGTTAATGTTTGCATATACTTTATAAAAAATTAAAAAAAAAAGAAAAATCAGAATCAGAATGATAAACAAATAATTTCCGAAAACAAAAACTAAAGCCACCACCTTAGGCGTTTAATACTTATTTTTTTTAAAGCATATGTAAAGGGTTAATATTTTCAAAAAAAATTTTGATTTCAATAACAATGCTTTTGCTTTTATGGTTCTTATTAATGACTTTGATTGTTATAGGAAAAATCATTTCATATTCCTTTTCATGTTCGTTTTCGAAAAAATCATTTTGCAAATCATTGTTGTTTTAATTTTCCTTAAAAAAGGCTCTGGCTCTGGCTCAGAGGATTTCTAGTTGCCTGGCCTCTTCAAATTGTGGCGGATTTAATTATAAATTTTTTTGTTTGAAACTCTTTTTATTAATGTTTCGATTACCGATGAGTTCAACAAATTTCAACCGTGTTATGTACACAATTATGGTGTGTTATTTTAGGATTCAAAAGATTTAACAAATATTTGCCTAATAATAGGCGTTTTAGGAAAATTACAATTAGAAAAAATATCATTTAAAAGGCGTTAAAAGGTCACAAATATGGAAAATTTATGTTTTAGGCGAATGTTTATACCACGCAAGTTTTATTTTTCTGCGAGAGTTTTTATTCGTGAGTATTCGGATAGACAATTTCTTCATGATGACGTCTTTGAAACAAACTTCAAAGAACTTTTCTGTGGAGCTTCAAAGACCTCCTTTTCCGCATCGCAGATATTTCAATGTAGTTTTACCAAACAGTTTTCCTGCTTCCATTTCGAATTTTCGACTTTCATCAAAGACGAAACAAATGATATCAAGACATACCAAAGAGCTTCGTGTAATTACACGAGTAGTAAAGCTTATATTTAGTGTGACATTATACATTGTGCTTCATAAGATGAGGTATTTGGGATTGATGATCCTCATCCCAGTGGATGACAGCACAAGAGTTTTATTTTTAGCTCACGGGTTTTATCTGTTAACTGGAATGTTTTAGTTTTAAACTGTTGAGGCGTTTTCCAGCATGAGAGTTTTATTTTAAAGATCGCGAGTTTTATATTTTCAAGCTCGCAATCTTTTGAAGCTGTCTATTTATTTCAGTTTTTTTCTTTAATAAATTTTTTGTTTAATTCTTTAACAATAGTTTGTAGTTTCATAGCATTAATTTTTTAACACACGAGTTTTATTTTTTAGCTCGCGATTTTTATTTTTTAGCTCGTGAGTTTTATTTTATAGCTCGCGAGTTTTATTTTTTAGCTCGCGAGTTTTATTTTTTAGCTCGCGAGTTTTATTTTTTAGTTTGCGAGTTTTATTTTTTAGTTCGCGAGTTTTATTTTTAGTTCGCGAGTTTTATTTTTTAACTTACAAGTTATATGTCAAAACACTTATTATTTATTTTTTTAGGTTAGGTTAGGTTAGGTTGGAGGACGTATACTTGTCAACTGTGACAAGTACAGTACCCGGAGGTCGAATTGACCCATTGTACAACGTCCTAGCTTGTCACATGAGTGGCGGGACCTACAGTTTAAAGTCGACTCCCAACGACAGATTTTAAAAAGCTTTTTATGGCAGTTTTTACTCCCAGAGTTTTTGCCAGAAATCTGCTGAGAGGAAATCGCCGAAGAAATATTTTCATATTTTCGTTTTGATATCTGACCCGGGATTCGAATGCTGGTGTAAGTATTTTGGGCACCTTTTCCTAGAGATCTACCTACTTTACCTACTAGTTTGACATGTTTGATGTCAAAAATTTTAATAGAATTAGAACAAGGCAGAGATTGTTTTTATGCAAGAAAAAACTTTTTAGTTTGGGAACTACTGGCTACACAAACAGTCTGTGACATTTGTATGCATTGCAACACTTCAGTGCTAGTTAGACAGGAAAAAAAAGAAAGAAACCCCACGTCAAACATATTTTTTAAGCAAATATTTGTAAAAAAAAAAAAACGAGATGATGAAGTTGACAATGACAGGCGTAACCACCTTCAAAAACATGATGTTACACAGAAAAACAAAAGAAAAAACAAAAGACAACCGGTTTTAAGGAAAATGTGTTGGAAAAACTGAATGAAAATTTTAAGAAAAAAATGGAAAAGCTTTTTAAAATCAAACTGTCATCCTTATTTGAATAGACTTTTAATAGTCAAAGTGTAATCGCTTGGAAGTAACGAACTGTCATATTAAAATAGAATTTATGCCCATGAATATAACGGGCTTTTTCCCCCTTTTTTTTCGTTTGTCACACATTATGGTATAAGAGAACAGGGTTAGTTTTTTTGCGAATGACTTTTAGGGTGGCTGGTAAGCACACATCATTTGTTAAAGACCAAAGAATTGTTTTGTTTTTTTGTTCAAATCATCTTACGGGGGTTTAAATATAAATTTGATTAACTACCAAATCATGTCCTGTTGGCTGCTTTGGCTATTATTTTTTTTGTTGTCAAAGCTTTGGTCCAGTCCAGTCTATTAATAACCTCATTAAAAAGCATTCGTTGTAGCCTTAGGTCTCTCTTGCAACTGAAAATTTGCATTCATTTGAATGCAATATTTGCATAAAAATGCAAAACCTCTTCAACCCACCATCATATACAGAAGTATTCATGCATGATTTCAACCCTCTGGTGCCGAAACAAATGTCCTGCATACATTGCTTCCATTCCAATGTAATGCACATGCGTGTGTCACAGTAACTTTTTCTGACTTCCTGACTTTTTTTTTATGCTGGCATGTGCCTGCAATTAGCAATGTTGTTGCAGTTGTATTGTGGATTATAAAGTCACGTGCTGAAATCATTAAATCGATGCTTATTCACACATGCTCACACATGTCAATATAACCGTCAAAGGAATTTCGTTAAGTTTTCAAAAAAATTCGCCATGAAAATGCAATGAAAGTGACAAATGTCAGTCAGCAGCAACACATGAAGAAAATGAAAGGTTTCAAGCCAAAGGATCGCAATAACTTCGTGTCAATGTAGTGAAGGAACATAGTATCGCATTGCAGTGTATTATTCCATATGAGGAAACATTAAGGGCTTCATTAAAATACCACAAACCTATCCAATCCGGAAATCAAATGGTCTCTGAAGGAAAAAATTCCAGGCCAACTATGTACGTAGTCCCTCTATTGTAATACATGCATACATAAATGGTCATTACAACCCTTCAGCCAGGATTATTGACCTAGTTTCTCACACTACTTATGTTGTGTGTGTTAATTTTATACATAAGAGGCGGGACCTAAAGTTTAAACTCCGAACGACAGATTTTTTGAGAAACTTTTCATGGCAATTTTATTTACTCTCAGAGCTTTTGCCAGAAATTTGCTGAGAAGAAATCGCCGAGGAAATACTTTTTGTATTTTATTTTGATGTTTGGCCTGGGACTCGAACCCTGGTTTTTCGTCTAATAATCCAGCACATTACCTATTAGACCAAGGCGACCTCTATTGTGATACATTTTTTAATTCTTGGAGAGTTCACTCAAATATGACAGGAAATAAGAGCCCAATAGCCTTTGACTCTTCAAAGCAAGGGTCATGAAATTTACAGCTCCTATAGAAATCTTGAGAGGACTTGCCAAATGTATGCATAAGACAGTTGAGGACAACAATAGTACGTTGGATGATCATGTAATGCAAGAAAGAAGGCAATTAATCTTCTTTGAAGATTACCAATTAGAATTAAAATGCAGACAAGTCTAGCAGACCGAGCCGATACAGCAAGTGTTATTAAGTTAGGTTAGGTTAAAGGACGTGCACCTGTCGGTCAAGACAAGCACAGTACCCGGAGGTCGAAATTGACCCATTGTACATTGTCCTTGGGGGAGGAAGAAAAAGGAGGATATAGGAAAGTAGGGAAGGGGAGGCAGCATGGGAAACGGAGGAATGAAAAGAAACAGACACAAAACAATAGAGGTTGAGAGTGCGACTACACTTATGAAGCCCTAGCACCTTTCAACCAGCCCAAGCTGCTAATGAATCTGTGGAGAGTCTTGCCGAGTCGGCTCTCGGCACAGAACTCAAGTTCTCAAAGAAGGCCCTGCCAAGGGACCTCAACCTCAACCTACCAAGGGCTAGGCAGTTGCAGAGGAGATGTTCGACAGTTTCCAACTCCTCCTCATCGCAACATACCCTGCAATAGACCGGTTGGGATCTGTTCCAGATCCCCGTCAGCGACTTAATCTCGCAGTGCCCCGTGATAAAACCGACAACCAACCTTAAGCTGGCCTTAACCAAGCCCAGCAGCCACTCTGTCCTCTTGCTGTCCACAGCAGGCCATAGACGCCTAGAAACAGAACAACCCGATCCGTTCCCCCAACGCCTCTGCTCTTCCCTCCTGACCCATCCATCGATGAGGCCATAGAGGTGGCAGACTGGGGGGTTAGGACCAACTGTCAAATCGCCACCTGAAAGCGAAAAGCGAAGTGTTATTATTTTGGTGACGAAATTCAACCTTCCCAGTTTAACTAAGGCAATCGGTACACTTAAGTATGTTTGATAACAGCTCGGAAATTTGTGTATATGCCCTAGACAGTTCTCAAGCAGCAGAGTTTTCAATGGTTTACCTATGTCGTGAGGATGAAAGTATTCTTCAGCTACTGTGCACATGCCCGACACTTGGTCAGAGAAGTAAGAGACACCTGGAAGACCTAGATGAACTGTCATGCATGGTTATTGGCAGTCTAAGTCGCTTCATCGGAAGCTTCGAGTAGCTTCTGGAATAGGGGAGAACATGAAATTGTGGTATCACAATGGGCGGCCTAAGTGTATCCGCTCATTGGGTGGACAGCCAGTTCTACCTACTTACCTACGTCGTGGAAGTTACATAAGAGTTGCCTCTGAATAGTTCGAAATTTTACTGAGCAACACGTAAAAACGTTCCATCAATCATTTCTGTGGGCAACTAATAGCCTTGAATTCATTTCAAATGACATTCTCTTCTACTTTCCCATAATTTCACATTTGATCGCAAATTTTGCTAACACTGGAGAGGAATTTATTCACAAAAATTATAAGCAGGTTGGATTTTCATCTTTATGTCCTTTTTTTTCGTAATGTCTAGCATTTGTTTATGTAAAGAGAGTTTTTTTCTTTTAAGGTGGAGGTCAACTGAAACCAAACGGAAACACTTGAGAAAACTACAAAAACACTTGATAAAATTTAAAACAATTTTAGTGTCCTAAAAATTTAAAGTACTTGAGTAGTACTAGAGTGTCCTTTTTCTCCTTCAAATATGACGCCTGTCTACAGTTTATATTTTGTTTTCAAGTATTGCTATGAACTGTACTGTTGGTCCTTTTCTTCGTTTTTTCTCTAAAGGATTTAACTAACAGGTCATGTCGACATGTGTTTGAAAATTCTTCAAGTGTTACAAGCTGTTGAAGTCTAGAAAATTACACTTGTTTTGTATGGCCAGGAAAGAGAATCAAAAAGAAATTTCAGTAATTCAATTATTAAAAAAAAATATAGGCGGGTCATAGAAGTCGCCGTGGTCTAGTGGGTAGTGTGTTGGCTTATTAGACAAAAGACCCGGGTTCGTATCCCAGGTCAGACATCAAAACGAAAAAATATTTCTTCGGCGACTTCCTCTCAGCAGATTTCTAGCAAAGACTCTGAGAGTAAAAATTGCCATGAAAAGCTTCTCAAAAATCTGTCGTTCGGAGTCGACTTTAAACTGTAGGTCCCGCCACTCATGTATAAAATTAACGCACACAATATAAGTGATGTGAGAAGCTAGGTCGTAATCCTGACTGAAGGGTTGTAATTGCAAATTACGTACGTACGTATAGGCGGATCACAGGGCCATAAAAAGGTATCTTATAAATTCTAAATGCCCTAGCGGTGTTTCACTTTTTTCAACTTTCACTAGTTGATGTTGCCAAGTAAAAATTTACATCAAAACGGGAGCTAGGTCCTCACCATTTGTTGTTTTATAAGGCACATAAAGAGGGGATGGATGAGAAAATGGTCAATAACCTCTGTGCGAAAATGTTGAACTGTTAGCATTGGAATTAAATATTCAAACAAATTTCTCTACTTTGACTCTAATAAAGAGGACTTTGTCTGAAATTGTATAGAAAAAGTTGAAATAAGTATCCTTAGAAGATAGATTTTACTTATACTAGAAAGAACACACTATGAAACAGCTGATTACCAACTGTATAGTATCGGACATAGCAGTCGTAGTCTAGCAGGTAATGTGTTGTGAGACCGTGATTCCAACCCTCCCTAGCCAAGACATTTCGATTAGAAACGAAATATGAAAAGAAAATTTCTTCGGCGAATTCCTTTCAGCACTCTTCTGGCAAAAGTTTTGCAAGAAAATTGAAATAAAATCATGAAGACGTTTTTCAAAAAATCTGTCATTCGCAGTTGACTTTAAAACTGTAGGTCTCGCCACTCAAGGACGAAGTTAACACATATAAGATGGTGAAACTAGTTTGTAATCCTGACTGAAGGAATGCAAGTAAGTATATAGTAGCGTGAAATATGAGATACAGGTTAATAAAGGCTTATGGGCTAGTTAAATAGAAGTTAGTAATATTTAAATTGAAAGAGATAGGATGGAACTTTGATATTAAAAGTTTGTGATAGATAAGGGGAAGCACAATAGATCGAAGGTTTTTGCAATCTAAAATACTGTGTTTCTGGATGGAATATTTGTCTAACGGTATTCGAAAAAACTACATACATACATAATTGGCCATTACAACCCTTCAGTCAGGATTACGATCTAGCTTCTCACACCACTTATGTTGTGTGCGTTAATTTTATACATGCATTGCCGCGCATTTCTGTATGAATGGGTAACTAAATAAATACATTGTCATCTTACGTGGAGATAATGCAAACAGATTTGACCCTGTTAGAGTTTTTCTTGTAAGGTTTTCTTATGCGAATAAGCCACAAACCATAGTGATCCTCAAAGCATGCCTAAATCATGCCTTCGGTCAAACTTAGCCTGATTAATGCACCTGACTCTTGGGTACATTACCGAAAGAACCAATGAGGAACATTTGAAGGATGTTACATTTCTGACATAAGGCAGCCAATTGGTAAAAATTCGATAATATTTTATACACACTTTATTTTATTAAAATTTAAAGATAAACAGCGCCTAATGAAAGAACCCATATTATCGTCGTTTTTATGTGGTTCAAAATCTAGCACTTTTTTCTTCAAAAAAAGTAGTTTTCTGTAATAAAATTTTACAGTTCATGTACAGTACGACCCCGCTTAACGCGGGGGATATGTTCCAATAAGTTCCAGCGCTAAACGAAACAGCGTTACACGAGACAACTTAACACTGGGATATGTATACATTTACATACATAATTGGCCATTGCAACACTTCAGTCAAGATTACGACTTAGCTTCTCACACCACATATGTTGTGGTTGTTAATTTTGTACATATGAGTGGCGGAACCTACAGTTTAAAGTCGACTCCGAACGACAGATTTTTTTGAGAAGCTTTTCATGGCAATTTTTGCTCTCAGGGTCTTTGCCAGAAGTCTGCTGAGAGGAAGTCGCCGAAGAAGTATTTTTTCGTTTTGATGTCTGACCTGGGATTCGAACCCGGGCCTTTTGTCTAATAAGCCAACACACTACCCATTAGACCACGGCGACTTCAATGTTCCGATTGCCTTAGCTGGGAAGGTTAAATTTCGTCACCAACATAAGAACACTTACAGTATGGGTAGGCTCTGCTTGACTTATCTGCATTTTAATTCTAATTGGTCCTCTTTCAAGAAGATTAATTGCCTTCTTTCTTGCATTACATGATCATCCAACACACTATTGTTGTCCTCAACTGTCCTTACGCATACATTTGGTGAGTCCTTTCAAGATTTCTGCAGGAACAGTAAATTTCATGACCCTTGCTTTGAAGAGTCGAAGGCTATTGGGCTCTGATTTCCTGTCATATTTAACTGAACTCTCCAAGAATTAAAAAATGTATCACAATAGAGGTCGCCGTGGTCTAGTAGGTAATGTGCTGGATTATTAGACGAAAAACCAGAGTTCGAGTCGAGTTCTTTATTTTTTTCGATTATTTTTATTTGTTATAAAAAAATCGCTGAATCCTGTTGTAATCTGTGTTGATTTTTATTGCCAAAAATTTACAAATGAATTTCAACTATAGAACAGAGATAGTTGAGGAGAATCCATTTATAGTTCTCTGTTTTGTTATCTTCTTTAGTGGAGAATCTTTGGTTACTATTTTGTATGTTTTACAAAAAATTTGTTAGAAAATTATAAAGGGATTCTCCTCAGCTATCTCTGTTCTATAGTTGAAGAGAATCCCTTTATAATTTTCAATAAATCTTTACAAAATAGTAACCAAACACCGGCTTTAAAAGGTGACAGTAATTTATCAACCGCAGCAAATTTCTTTTTTTTAAAGGATAATAAATGATTTCAAACTGTTTACAGGATTTTCTTTTTTTTGTTTTTCTTTTTCTTAAAATCAACCGAAAATAAAAAACGAAAAATTTTTTTTAAAAAACAAAAGAAATTCCCTTAAATGTTAGGCATTAAAAATTGAGCAACCAAAGTGCATGTGCTATAGGCTACATAAGCATTATTATTAATGATGCCTAGCTTAGTTTAGCTCATATTTCACATAGACAAGGAGACGCACAGACATCCTAGGAAGAAAAAGTCTTAAAACAATATCCATTGGATTGCCTATTTCGTTTATTTAATGAAACTAACCACCGTTTTTTAAAATTTTTATTAAAAAATATAATTTTGCCTTTTTTTTTCAAAGAAAATCTGTGCAAATATCAAAAATATTTCGTTGATTGGAAAATAATGAGTCTTAAATAACTTGCAGCCCATTTAGGGTGTAGTAAAAGCATTGTATTCTGCAAAACATGTTTCTATTTTTGCAATTTGTGTTCTGGAAATTTTTAAATTTAATGTCTTTAACTCCTTGTATTTATTGAAGCCTCTTTTGTCTCAAGGAGGATATCCTTTGTGTTGTATTTTTGCGTAAAGAATTTGTCAATGTTTAACGATTTTAATGAAAAATTATTTTCATTTTTTTTTTCTATTGATTTTTTTTAGCAAAAATTCATAGCAAAATTAAGAAATAAATTTGAAAAATTTTTTATAAGGAATACACAGGAATAATCTGCATTAGTTTTGTCAGCCAAGAGATATGAAATCTAAGGAACTTCTTAGTAACGATAACGAAACACTGGCCTCTGACTGCCCATTCGAGGAAACTGAGAACATCTCGTGAATTCTACAGAAGTTGTAAAGTCGTGAAAAAAGAGGGGACCACTGAACATCTTCCTATTCAGTCACAACTCTCTTACAGGACACTCTGCTCTGTTTCAGTTTAATTAACATTAAACCTACCGATACTTCATGTATTCCTCCTATTCCTACCAAAGGGAGTCAAATGACCCCTTGCGGTTTTTAAGGTAGATTACATATATTTTTCGTTAAAAAAAAATTAACAAGAGAGGAGTAAATCTTGGAAAACACATTCGAAGTATTTTGTAATAAAAATCGTAATTTTCAAGAAATTCTTACAAGAAGTTCAAAATGGGTCATTTGACCCTTCCATGGTAGGTTAAGTGTTAATACAATTTTTTCAATCAAGCAGGTGTTTGTCGTTGCCAGTAAACACACATCCTTGTTGCCTAGTACGTCACCTCTCCTTTAAATTTCGGTTTTAAAATCATCTTTCCCACATGGATTGTCTGTACGCTTTAATGCCATACCGCCTGTACAGTACGTTGAATGTTCTAGACACTACACTACCGCATGAGGTCGCTATGGAATGCTTCTCCAAAAATATGTCGTTCGGAGTCGACTTTAAACAGTAGGTCCCGCCACTCATGTATAAAATTAAAGCACTCTACATAAGTGGTGTGAGAAGCTAGGACGTAGTACACTGGGTCAATTCGACCACCGAGTACTGTACTTGTCAGAATTGACAAGTACACGTCCTCTAACCTAATCTAACCTAACACTACCGCATACATACATAATTAGTTATTACAACCCTTCAGTCAGGATTATTAACCTAGTTTCTCATACCACTTACGTTGTGTGGGTTAAATTTTATACATAAGTAGTGGGACCTACAGTTTAAAGTCGACTCCGAACGACAGATTTTTGAGAAACTTTTCATGGCAATTTTATTTTTACTTCCAGAGTTTTTGCCAGAAATCTGCTGAAAGGAAATCGCCGAAGAAATACTTTTTTTTTTGTATTTTATTTTGATATCTGGCCTGGGGCTCGGACTTTGGCTTGCGGTGCCAACGAAGGTAACAACACAAGGCAGACTTTTTCAAAATTCAAATGAATTCCCACATGAGTCAGGGTGCTCCTTTATAGAGAGGCAAACAAATGGTCTCTTACAAAAACTCCACTAAATTCATTGGCAAGGAAGGATAGGTTAGGTTAGGTCGTAGTGGTAGCTCTGATATCACAAAGCTCACTTGAGCACGCATGGCGGCCCGTTGTGATGCCACAGGTGAAACGCAGTCCCCGTACTAACCAAGTTCCGCCAAATCAGGGAAAGGAAGAAGTTGATCAGCGCAAGGGCTGCACAACAAAAGCACGACTACCCCGTACTGGAAAACCAGCCAGAAAATTTGATGAACGAAGCTATATCCTTGATATCAATAGATGATAGCTCCGTTAAGCTAACAAGGAATGGGGAGCCAAATAACCTATATCTACACCTAGCAAGAGACGGGCACTGGCAAAGAAAGTGAATAACGCTTTCCTCTTCTTCAGTGGACCTGCATCCATGGCAGAAGTTGTTAAAAGGGAGCCTCATTCTCTCGGCGTGCCTACCCATGAAGCAATGGCCCGTAACGGCCACTACAGTCGAGATGACATCACGACCGAGATCAAGTTATCGGTTGGTACGCCTTCCATCCATCTTGGGCCAGGTAAGTCTAGCGGTGGAGCAGGACTCCTCATTGACCCAGGATAGGTTGGCGTCCCGAAGGAATCTCCGTGCAATGGTCAACTTGACCGAGGCAAGTGGCATACCCATCTCAACAGAAGAGGATTCCGGAAGAAGCGAACCAGCTCTGGCGAGCTCGTCGGCACTACGGTTTTTCGGAATATCACTATGCCCGGGGACCCACACCAGAGAGACACCCGAGACTAGGTCGAGACAGCGGCGACATTCCCTAACGATCCTAGATTTGATTACGAAACCTGACAGAGATCTTATTGCAGCCTGACTGTCCGAAAAGATCGAGAGGCGACTGAAAGGAGCATCGTTAACGAGGATCCATTGAGCGGCCCGGTAAATTGCCATCACCTCCGCCTGAAACACACTGCAGTAATCTGGAAAAAAAAATGTGGAACGCTTCACGATTTTGCGTGTCATCCTTGCGCAGGGGCCATGCTAATCTTCTCTGTATCGTTCCAATTTTAGTATATGTTCTGCCGAAGCAAGAAGGATAAGATGCGACAGAAACACCAGACATATCTGGCCCGATGTATGTACATTTATGCAGAAAATAATATCCATTGATGAACCGATGAACCTTTTTAAGAACCTTGTCTAAGAAACCTCATTGCAGTGATAACGAAACATTGGTCTCAGAGTGCCCATTCGAGGAAACTGAGAACATCTCGTGACTTCTACAGAAATTACAAAGTCGAGAAAAAAGAGGAGACCACAAAACATCTTTCCTTTTTTATTTGTTCGATACTTCAGTTACAACTCACTTACAGGACACTCTACTCTGTTTCAGTTTAATTAATAAAAATTTTTCAACCAAGCAGGTGTTCGTCATTGCCATTGTCGCCTCTTCTCTGAAGTTCAGTTTTAAAATCATCTTTCCCAGATGGATTGTCTGCGCTCCTTTACAGAGAGGCACACAAATGGTCTCTTACAAAAACTTAACTAAATTCATTGGCAAGGAAAGATAAGATGCGATAATGAATCCACTTGTAGAAACACCAGATTCTTGTCGAAGGAACCTTACGCAAGTAAGCAATGGTATAATGGAATGGAAGAATGGCTTCTGCAGTAGCTGTAACGGCGAGAAAAGAGAGTGAACCAAAGAACGTCTGCTCTGTAATTGTCCGATGTCTGGTCTGGTCTGGTCGGGTCCCAAACCTTCATAAGACTTTCGGTATGGTTAGGGATACCAAACAGGAGCTGCTGCTGTACTGCTTATCCTGACTAAGTCTGGTTTATGTCTTGACTAACTGTTGTTTGTATTTTTGTTTGATAGTTGATTTTTTTTTTGCTGTTTACGAAACGTTTACTTTAAAATTTTATTTATTGACTTAAAAGGATCTTGTCGTGTTGTTGTACCCCCATTACCATTTTGTTAAGCAAAATTTTTACAGCTTTTAAGCTAAACCTTTGCCATAAAAATTAAGCTGCAGTGGCAGACATTAAATACCACGGAAGATGAAAAAAAAACCGCTTAAATATGTGCTTTTGCTTAAAAAATAAAAAGCTTGAACACTTGAGCACTTAAATAGGGCCCATAAAGAATATGAAATGCATGGTTTTTGAGAAAATAAAGGGTTAAAACTGAAAGCAGAAATTAAAAATTTAATAAAACAAAAATATGAAAATAAGCAGTTTAAGAATGCTTTAATAAAATATGAACGCGAAGTAAGCAAAAAAAAGAAAAAAACGCAACCACCACAAAGGATCAAAGGAATAAAGGTTGACTGTATACATGTCTGTATGAATATATATCTGTCAGCCTGTGTATGACTGTTTGGTTGCCTATGTATTGTTTTAATTAACAGCACGTGACCAAAAACCTGTTTTACTAGGATTTGCTTTTTCATTTCCATACAACATTTAATAATTGTCCTGGCAGTTGGAAAAACTGACCCTTCAATTTGGGCAAGCACGAGCCAATTTTCATTTGTTTTTCTATTTGTAACAAGGAGATCACAAGTTTATCTCGAAATGCTATTTTTGGAAAATATTTTCTGGTTTGTGATTTTCAAAACAAATTAAAAAACAAATCTTTTATTCTCCAGGGAAAATTGTTTATTGTGTGGGATACGATTTTCCACAAAAAAAGGGCTTGATTTTCCTTTAAAGGATTTTGTTTTTTATTTGGTTTTTGAAAAACAAATAAAATTAATTTTTTTTTGTTTATTTTTCTTAAATTTTTGAATAAAACAAACACGGAATTTTCTAAATAAACATTCCCGAATCCTTTGGAGGTAAAGAAAAACTGTTTAGGCTTTTTAATTAAATGAAAGTAAATATAGTTCTTACACTCTCTCTCTCTCTCTCTCTCTCTCTTTATATATTTGTTTAAAGGCTTTACAATTTCCATTCAATAATAATAACAATAAGGATAGTATTATCCTTTAACCCCCTTACACATTTGGAAATATCTATGCAAACACACAGTAGAAGGACCACCAGAAAGGATATCTCACGGACAGGTGCTTTACTATCTCTTTGTGTATAGGACTTATTTACTCTTCCTGTTGTAATTATGTAAATTTGTATCTCTATCATAGAGTCCTTTTTCCATATTGATTAGTTTTGTACGTGTTTTACAAATTAAAAAAAATTCCTGTCTTTTAAAAATCCATTAAATTATTGGATTTTATGGCACCTGCCCTACAAATAAAAGTATAGGCAAGAGAAGTTTAAAATATTGATGACAAATAAACAATTTAAGCAGCATTTAAAGTGCTTTCTAACCAATTAACGGTTAATCTATAGGCAGGTGAAAAGAGCACCAATTGTAAGAAAGGATATGCAACAGAGTAGAAATCATACACGTACTATGATGAGGGCAAAACGAAGTATATGTTATATAGTAGAGACATATGGGCGGCGTATTGATTCCCAAATTACGGCCGATAACTATACTTTTTGATACAGTCAAGGAATTCATTTACCTTGGCTCCGCCGTTACCACCAAAAATGATGTCAGTCTGGAGATCAAGCGCAGGATTACTCTTGCCAACAGGTGCTATTATGGTCTCAATAGGCAATTGAGTAGCAGAGACCTCTCTCGCAAGACGAAACTAATACTCTACAAGACGCTCATCCTACCCGTGCTTCTCTATGGCGCAGAAGCATGGACCCTATTAAGAACTGATGCAGCAGCCTTGAGGGTATTCGAGAGGAAAGTCCTACGTAAGATCTTCGGTTCTGTGCGAGTTGGCGATAATTTTCGCATCCGATTTAATAGTGAGCTGTATGAGCTCCTCAACGACATGGACGTTGTACAGCGTATTAATATCCAGCGGCTGCGCTGGCTCGGCCATGTCGTTCGAATGGAGGAGGATGCTCCGGCGAGACGAGTGTTTGATGCGGGGAAGAGGACGACCTTGTATCCGTTGGAAGGACCAAATCGAAGAAGCCCTGTCATCGATTGGTGTGACCAATTGGCGTAGGCGCGCAAGAAGCAGAGGCGCCTGGAAGGATGTGTTGCGGCAGCCCGAAATCCGTTAATCGGGTTGTTATGGCCAATTAAGTAAGTAAGTGCCCATCGTATGAAGCATGTCATGATGCTTACAAAAACTAGTAAATATTAAAGGGTAATTACCGCCTCTTACGTTTTAAACCAGTTTTCTCAACACGTACGTTTAGGAGTACAACCACAGGCACCCCTAAATGCTTCTCCACGCCATTGCTACGGTAGACACAAGTTTCCGGGCCACTCTTCTCAAGCGGTACGGAAATACCAGTTTGAATTCACGCAGTGGATTTATTCAAACTCGTACCTTTAGGAGTGTAAAAATTCCAGCCGCACTTTAATTCTATTTAAAAAGCCGAGCTATTTCTACGAAGGATATACGACCACTCCACTATAGAAGTGTAAAAATAAACCACTGATCAGATTGCGTGGAATAATCTTATCAATAAAGAATCTAGAATTGACTTCATACTGGTAACCTTTTGAGTTTATGGCTACAAATAGAAACATTGACCCTTTGACGGACACTGACGTCTATAGACGTCATAATAAGGGTTTCTGGGGGGACATCACGTGTATACACGTCATAAATTGTATGTAGCCAAATAACAGAGATACAGCAAGTGTCCCACGGGAAGGCCTCCTAAAATTTTGGTGTCCGTCAAAGGGTTAACTAAAATAAAATAGAATGTAGTTAACATCCCAGGTCAGATATCAAAACGAAAAATATTTCTTCGGCGACTTCCTATAAGCAGATTTCTGGCAGACTCTGAGAGTAAAAATTGCCATTAAAAGCTTCTCAAAAAATCTTTCGTTCAGAGTCGTCTTTAAACTGTAGGTCCCGCCACTCATGTATAAAATTAACGCACACAACATAAGTGGTGTGAGAAGCTAGGTCGTAATCCTGACTGAAGGGTGTTGTAATGGCCAATTACGTAGTTAACAGCAATGCAGTTAATATGGTCATCCTTACGATAGAATTTGTAAATTTCCTGACAAATACGGCACAGCAGAATGATAGCTAAGGCTGGCGGGAAGTGAAGGCAAAGCTAACTTGAGCACATATAGCAAACGTTGCAATACTAAAAGAAGTATGGCCTCCGAATAATCATGCATCACTCATCATCCATACTAAGTTGAAAACCTGGCTGAAAGTTCATTGATATGATGTTAGTAGCGAGGAGAAGAAATGGACATTAGCATCTGGAGTGGATTTTAACCTAAAATTTTTCTAGAAGAGGATAGGTGGCATTTGGGGCACAGAATAGCCCCACGCATACATTAAAAAGCCGACGCACTCAAAACGTGCCACTGTTTAGTGCAGATTTTGTTCCAGAGGCATAAATGGGCCATTTTTCTTTGAAAGTGAGCAAGGAGTGGCCGTTACAGTCAATGGCGATCGTTATCGGGCCATGTTAAACGAATTTTTGTTCACAAAAATTGAAGAGGAGGATATTGGCAACATTTGGTTTCAACAGGACGGCGCTACGTGCCACACAGCCGAAGCTACACTCGATGTTTTGCTGCGTTCTGTTTTTGAAGATCGCATTATCAACCGCGGAGCTGATGTCGTTTGGCCAACTCAGAGCTGCGATTTGACACTGTTGTACTATTATTTGTAGAGTGCCGCCGTCAAAGATAAGTGTTACGCCGACAAGCCAGAGGCAATTGACGCTTTAATGGACAAAAGTCGTGAAGCCATTGGTAAAATACAGTTGCACACAATCGATAATGTTGTGGTTAAAAATTGAACCGATCGTGTAAAAGAAATTTGAGAAAATTTTCGGTAGTTTGTTTTTAAAGCATCTCCAAAAAAAAGGGACTCTTCAGTCCCTCAACACAGCCTCTATGTGAATAGAAATAATGCACTGAAGTTTTCTTTTAAAATTAAGTACACTTTTGCCATGCTTAAAGACAAACAATTCGGGCTCCTTTTAAACTCGACTTAAAAGCTTTCGATTTGAAGCCAGCCTGAAGAGCTTATTCCTTTTAAAGGCTTATCGTTTCGTTAATCAAAAAGGCCAATGCTACTTGACTTGCTTGTGTGTCATTCCACAATACTCGATATAAATAACAGGCAACTATGAAAAGCGCATCGTCTATTATTGCATTTTTCAAAAGCATATACAAAGCATCACTGCGCTATCAGCAGTACGCTGTACGTGTTAATCTCATCTCGAAATAATAGAAAATCCCACGAAATCATTGAAATAAATATTCGCGACATTTTCTTTTATGTTTACAGCCACTGAGAGTTCAACAATTGATTAACACTGAACAATAGGGAATAGTTAGTAAAACATGCGCACATACACTGAATGTTGCATGCAACCTTTATACACAATAATACTCGTATGGCAGCAATAGCTGCGTTTGGCAATCACCCTCAAACAACCACGCACGTATTTACTATTCGCTTTCAAATAATTTTTTATGCAACGTGAACGTGAGTTTCGCTCTTCTATTGTCATTCATTTCTAGTTACGAAAGCGATGAGTCCTTTTTCTTCTTTTGTGTATGAGCCCTGGGATTTTTGTTTTGGTGGGGTGGTATAGTGTGATATTTTGCCATCCTTGTTTTCAAAAGGCAATGCAAATGATGAATAGCAAGCAGTTGAGCATAATTTAATCATAAAATATGGAAGAATGGGTACAGGTTTATGGCATAAATCGATTACTAAAGCATCATATATATTATTTCTAAAGCACTTTTTTCTGTCGGTTGCAAATATCTCCCATACCACCGCATCAAATTTAATGAATGATATCTCATTTTAAAGCTTATATCTAACACTAATTGCGAAAAATAATTAGAAATTGAAAAATTAATATTTTCATTGATAAAAATTATATTTTATATAGAACTGCATGATAATACTGTTGTCATTATGATTATGGTAATGAAGGGTCGCTTAATAGTAATGCAGTTCTACATAATATAGTATGTATCAAAATTTATTCTGGCAATACCGGTGCGAAATATTCGCACGGGTCATCTAGTTCTTTTTGAACACGATACCATTTTAAAATTGTTATCGATAATAAATATGGCAAAAGAAACTGCTGCTGGCTTATGCCACGTGTCGTTATAAAATTCTGATGCCGCCAAAAACAAACTACACACCAACGCAACGCATTAAGGTATTGTTCAAAAAATTCCTATGAATCATACAAAATAATTGCGAGTATGGCACTCACATCTGTCAGATTTTGTTCCAACCTCAAGGACTTCTTAACAACAGACACCGGCACTTGAAACTCTTACCAAAGAACTGAGCAATGAATTGCTGAATAATGAAAACTGAATGACGTTAAAAATGACTGAAGCTAGATCAACAATAATTGTGTTAAAAAGACTCTCCAGAGACTGTTTTTCTCTCTAAAGCGGATAAATGTTAACTTTTGTATAAAGGACTCTAAGAAATATGGTAGCAGAAGGCGTTTTATTGTTGATTGATTGATCAATGAAGTAGAAATAATGACAAGTCATATGACACCTTCACAAGGATAACAACAATTTAAGAGTCTTATTCAATTATTATCAACAATTCATGTGACTAAGGCGCTGGCATATGACCAAATAGGCACTTGCAATCAAAGAAACCTTGTTACTGCTGCATTTAGCCTTTTGGAACGGGAGTCTATTAAGATGTGTCTGGCAGTAAATGAGGGCAAAACGAATTATATGTTCTCAACTAGTACAGCACAATCAGTCAAATGACAATACAGTGACAGGGAATTTGTTCAACTTAGCTCCGCCGTATCCAACAAAACTAATGTCCATCTAGAGACCAAGTGCAGGATTACTCTTGAGAACAAGAGTTTAGCAAGCAGAGATCCCTCACGTACTCCTAAAACTCGTACTCTATTAAGCTGGAGGTCCACACCATGAGTTTTCGCGTCAAAGCGTTGCGTGCGTTTCATACATTCTTCGCGTTCTACGCTTAGTTACATGCAACGCTTTTTACGCGCCAATGTTTTTTTTTTTGATCAGCTGTTAACAAAATAAAAACATTTGATTGAAAATACTTGAATTAAACATTTCGTACAAAAATGGCAAATGAAATTGAAATTTTTAAAGAATTTATAGAATTGAGTTTGAGTTATATGCCACAAGTGTGTATAACAAGCTCCAAACGAACAAACGACGATTTTTCTGATATGCCCATTAGTTTTCATGGAATTCTGCAGCACTACCAGAGGCATGATTACTCTCTGCGACATTTTTTTACAAATCGGTCCCTTAAAGTTTTCCAACGAGATTGGCAAACGTTCTCAAAAAAAAGCAATACGAAATACCGTCCTCAATACCTCCTCGGCAATGGACTTCCAAGCAGCTGCTCTTTTAAATTAATTCCTATAAACAAGCGAGCTTTTTTTTTATATAGGACTTCATGTTTTTTCACAGCTTTGATTAATTTTTCCTCCATTGTTCTTTAAAAAATGTAAATAAATTAAAACAAAACAACTTGTCAAAGTCAGCTGTTTTGTACGCGCGCCGCTTGTGATGCTTACAAAAGTAGAAAGTAGATTTACTTTACGCGTTCTATGCGTCATGGCATCCTACGCTTTTGTGCGTGTAACTTGCACCATATAAATACATTAATTCTACTTTTTTGACAGCCGCGTAAAATGGGAGAACGCGTAGAACGCGTGGTATGGACCTCCGGCTTTAGTCTCTCATGCTCTCCCTGCGCAGAAGCATAAGTAATAGAGACCCTGTACTGGCCAAGTTCCATTAAAATCAGGGAAAAGGAATAAGTTGGTTAGCGCAAGGACCGCCCTGTACAACGAAGAGAATAATATGTTCTCTGTCATTGTCCGGCACATTAAAAAAACTCTTGGGCATCCTAAATTTATGGTATTGGCGGAATGTGTCTAGCCAAAGTTGATTGCCGGAGACAGTAGAACAATGGCACATTATAGACCCCAAGCACTCTATTTTAAGGCGGATTAATTATGCGAATTACGACTACAATTATGAAAACCTTATAAACGAAAGACTTAAGCTCTGGACGTTGTAATATTTTCATAATTGTAAAGGAGTTATTACCATAAAAACTCCTTCTTCAGCCTTATTTTGCATTGTAACACTTGAAAGATATTTATCATAAGCGTTAACAATTTAAAGTAGAATTGAAAACCACCTTTCTTTATAAACAAATTTAAAAAACAAAGACGATTTACACATAAAAAATTCCCTGATAAATCCAAGCAAGCGTAACCAAATTGTCTTGTCTTGCCTTAAACACCCGCTGCCAGTTATGTTATAGGCACGCTTTTAGGGGATCACAATAACCATATGGCCTATGCTAAATGAATATTTTAATAAAAATAACAAGAAAAACAATAAAAATGCAAATTAAGTGAAAGACAGTTGAACAATAAAATTTTTGAAAATGCTTAAAATGTCAGCACCTACACCACAAGGAAAAATTTAGAAAAATAAACAACCACCACCACCACATTATTGTCATCATTGTAATGGAAAACAGTTGTTAAAAGAAAACATATTTTCTTTATATATTGTATGCAGTTGATGGTATATTTTAAGAACCCTTTTACTAAAAACATAATAAAGGTTTGAGGTTACTTAAGGGGCATGAAAATCAAAAGACTTAGGAAACAAACTTTAAGGCAAAGTCCCAAGACATTCTTTTTCTATTTAATCTTTAGAAAAACAATACAAAAAACAAAACAGAAGTTTTATACTAAGCAGGCTGACTTCTCACAGCACAAATAAACTTAAAAATTAAATAAAAGGATTTTACTGGTCAACAAAGTTCATTAAATTTGCGCATTATGATTTTATTTGCCTTTTTTATTAAAAACAAAATCAAAACAATTTTAGCAATTAAAATAGAATAACTGAAGAACAATTTCGCATTAATTTATAGACCAATTCGTTAGGCTTGTTTCGAAAGAAACTGATTTATTTGATAGCCCGGAGAGTGTCCATATGCAAATATCAACGAAAATATTAATTTTCTGTGAAAGTCTCTTGGGAAATTGAGGAATAAGTTTAAAAGAAAATTTTCTTTTGCCTTATAAAATGCAAATTTTATCACACACACAAACAAATAATTGCGTGAAACTAATTAAATAAAATGCAGAACAATGGACAATTTTATTTCCAATATCCCTCTTTATGGCACAGCCTTTTAAGGGTGGATTTTATTTTAAGATTTGAAATTATTGTATTTAAAAGATTTCTTTTCATTTGTTTTTTCTGCAAATCTTCCATTGCAAGTCTTGGGAACTGTGTACTGTGCCCTCAAGCATAACAGCCTTTATTTTTCAGCCATAAAACTGCCCATAATTTATTTGAACAAATGGAGTTTTGTTTTATTACTTCTTATCTATTGCTTTGATTCTATTGATTAGAGCAATAAACTTGATTGAAAATTGTCAAATTTCAAGTGTCATAAAAATCTTTGAAAACTAAATTATTTGTCATGCTTGAAAACTCTTTGATTGTTTCCGAAATAAATAAAAATATTTTATAGGCTCGTAGGAATTTTTTTTTTCACCAAATAACGCTGTAGTACTATTTATTGTATTTTTATGAAGGCGGTGAAATTCATTCAACCATTAGCCATAAGTCCTATTCCACAAATTTAAGATTTTTAACAAAATTTAGATTTTTTTTACTAAATCTCTCATAACCTAGATCCTTTTTGCGAAAAATAAATACACTACAATACGTAGTTAGGTGTTGCCTAGCTATATACCAAATTTCAGCCATTTTGCTCAAGTGGAAAAAAAGGTGCCCATATATCCTTTATTTCGATCATAATTTTCTTGAATGAAAATCAATTTTTTAACACATATAACTCAAGAAATACAGTTTTTTATTTTAAAACTAGTTGTTGAGCAATTAAAAATTCGATTTTTATTTCATTCTTTTAAATAACCTAACCTACCTACCATATGTGGTGGGCTACTGTCTAACATTTTAATTAAAACAATAAATTTTTAGCACTTAAACAGATGTTTTCGGTTAAAGTTTCTGTTCTACTAGGTCTTGGAAAAACAATGAATAAATTAAGCGCTATTTATTGTGCCACAAGATCACAGAAAAACCACTTAAGCATTAAGTTTTCTTTTGGCATGACCTCAAGAGAGTAGAATAAGAACAAGTACTTACGGATGCCATAGAAAATTTTTAAAATTTTATGTAAATTTTTCTTTAGTACAGTAAACAAAAGGGGTGGAATTCAAGTGACCATTAAGCAGTTCTACTCTTTCTATTCTACTCTACTCTCTCCCTCTCTCTTTTTCTCTCTTTCTCTCTGAGCTACACAGGAAATATTTGATTACTGGTCGTGTGCTTGGTTTGCGGAGTACGTTTATGTTACAAAATTATTGTAATTAATGCAAATTGAAAAGCATGCAAACCGATGTAGGATGGTGACTTAACTCATAGCAATTGACCACCACCAACCATACGCCAAACACTTCGTTATTACAAGGTGTCATATTTATGCTACAAAATAAAGAGAGAAGAAATTCACAAAAGCCTGACCACAACAATTCTAGGCATTTGAACTCATTTACACCTTTTTTACTTTCTTTCATAGAAGGACTTTGTTTGCATAGAAAAAAATCCCTGCTTAATTAATAAAATTACCAAGTAAACGTTGTTGTTTTTTTTTATTTCAAAACCAAACTAAAGTGCTCTAATTTTAATTATAGTGGTTAACTGTTAATAAATGAGGGTGCTTCTATTAGGCTTGAAGGCCGAATAATTAGCGTGTGCCAAAATAAGAATTACAAGCAAATTTTGCTTGTAAATACAGGCTTAAAAATAGGAAAAAAGAACGCACATCTGCTGATAGAATGACTTTCAAAAAGAAAACCAAATTCTCTTTGTAAAAATAGGATAGGATATGCTAGCAACAATTTCCTTAAATTAGAGTGAAAATTTTCCTACTTCCTAAAGCTTTTTAACGAACATTTGGATAGACTTTTCGGAAAAATTTGAATTTCCATAAAAAGGATATATGGGCATCTCTTACAATAGTTGAAATAAAAAAACGAATTTTGTCCTAGGGCTAGATATAACCAAAACACGTGTTGTAATGTATTTATATTCTATTTTTTTTTTTTTTTAATGACAAATCTTTTAATTAAACACAAACATATTTCCTTAACTTTTTAAATGATTTAAAAATTTCATTGCATTGGTAGAATACAAAATTTTAATTTCTGTTGATCTAGAACCAAACTACATGTTTTTTGATAAGAATTAAATTTTATAAAAAAAAGGATATATGGCCAACTCTTACTATGGTAATGGTAGAGAGTTGAGTTTAGGTTTCTGTGTTGCTAGTACCTTCCTACGTATTGTAAAGTAAAAATTATTTACATCCCTTTGCTTAGACATTTTAAATTGAGAAATATTTAAAAACTTATAACAATTTTTTTTTTTTTGTAATATTTCTTTCTATGTGCCTTCTAACAGATTTAGTTTTTGTAATTTGTTTTACATTCTTTCCTACAATATATTCTTTAAATTCCTTAACATTCAAATAAAATAACAAAAATTGTATCAGCATTTCTAAATAGAACATGCAGCTGTCCAATAATATTTGACATTTGGTCATTCGGTTTGTTTTTGTACAAGCTACACATCCAAAGGAACCTTCCAGTGAACAGATAAATGAATGAATATTTGCGTTAGAAAAACAAAAGAATATGAATTCTGGAAAAATTGCATGCTAATCAAAATATTGACAGGATATAATTGCACAAATGCAATTATGAAATAAAATATTACGAATATATCACAGCTAAATATATGTTAAAAATAAATGGACATTGGACAGCTGTTTGTTACCATGGAATTTACTTAAAACTACTGTATAAAATTCAAAACTGTTTAAAGTCACATTAAAATTTCGAAACCGTAACAAAATTCCATTAAAATATGGAATCTTTGGAATTCATTCTGTAACTTTTAAAGCCAAAAACCTTTTTGAAGTCCTTTCTACACAATATTTTAAATTTTTATACGATTTCTTTTTATGACTTTGGCTAGACTGTTATGCAGATATTTTTTTTTATGACCAAATTAACCAACTTTGTGTGACAGCAACCCTTTCAAAATAAGAAGAAATTTTATGTTCTTTTTTTATAGCTTTTGATGTTGTCACTCACTGCTGTTGATCATTTGTTTGATTTTGCATTTAAAAAGAAAATACAAAACAAAAGAGAAACAATTGCCAATAACAGTGTGTTAATCATGGTCGTTTAGTTTGTCGCTTAGATCCTTGTAAAGGTTCATTAAAATATTGAGTTTATCATTTGGGTGTTACCATAGAAAAGTGTTTAAAGATTTTATGATTTTAAAGGATTGAAAAGACAGACAATAAACGCATAAAGTTTACGATATTTTTATGGACAATAAAAACAATCTCATCTTGAAAAAAATTCATGAAAAAAAATTTGAAGTGGCACGAAACAGGAAAGTTCTTACAAAATTGTGCTGAGGACAATATTTCGAAAATAATTCAACAGGAAATATACCAAAAAAGGAATAGTACAAAGAAATTTTAAGCATTAAAACCTGCACTAACAAAAAATTTCTGATATATCATGAAAACTAAATGTATACAGAAAAAGGATATATGGCCGGCTCCAGAGCCGTAAAAGATATTTTCCAAATAATAATATAAAACGAAAGGCTAACTGGATCTACAAATTGTGGCCTAAAAAAATTACGGAAACAATGACATTCAAACTTTAATTAAACATTTTAACTAAAAATTTTTACAGAAATTTGTTTATGTTTCTAAAAAAAAAAGTTTTAATAAAAAACAAGCAAGCAATAATCGATTTTTAAATATTTTAACAAGTAAATATTGAATTCTCTAAAAAAGTATATTCGGCGAGCATAAGAACAGTATAAGATATTAAAAAATTGATCATGTAGGATTAAAGTTACCACATTTCTCTATATTGTAGCCTAAAAACATTTCGAAAAAAACGAAAATTAACAATTTTTTATAAACTGTTTTGAATACCTTTTTAGTAATGGTATATAATATTATATAAAATTTGTTTCATATTTAAAAACAAAACATAACATTAGTTTAGATTTTTTAATTTCCATTAAAAAAATATTAAGAAAAAGGATATATGAGGAGCAGGAAAACTAATTAAGATATCAAAGTTATTAAGGCATGGGAATAATTCTTACTAGTGTTTACAAATTGTAAGCAAAAACATTTTTAAGTATGTGTTGTTTATGGCAATATTTTTTATTTTATAAATTAAAAAATTCAGGTGCCAATTTTTGTTATTTACAATGAAAACCAACATCTATAATCTGTAATGGTAGCAAACTTTTGATCGGAATAAGCTTATAAGGCAAAAAAAAATTAAATTTAAAATAAAGGATATATGACAAGCAGAAAACCTAACAAAAAATTTCTAAAAATAAAACCTTTGTTATAAAGTCTAGACTTATTTATAAGTTGTTGTGCCAAAAAAATTCATAGTTTTAGTTATGCAAATAACATTTGCATTTAGGCACCTTAACAAGGTCCTTTTTTGCAAACCAAAAGTGTAATGTTTTAAAAGATTTGTTACACATTTTATGGTCTTTTTTACACCAAAAAATAACACAAAGAAACCTCATCAATGACTGTCACATTATTTAGAAAATAAAAAAAAGAGCAAAGATGTCCTTTTTTTATTAGTCTAAGAAAAAGTAAAGCAATTTCATATGAATTATTAGACAAAAGCCTTAAAATTAGAAGACATTTAACAAGGCTTTCCTGGGTAGAATGTAGTAAAAAATGTTCAGAAAAGACTTCGGCATAAAAATTTAGAATTTTCGAAAAGGACATTAGCAAACAGGACATCTTTCTTTTACGACCACATAAATATTGAAATTAATGATCTCCCTGCATCATTTTTTTCTCTTTGATTCTATACGTAATCATAAATTTCATAATCGTAACAATGAGAAATTCTTAGAAGTTATTAGAAGCAGTCCTTATTTAAATCTTTTTCTATTGTATGGCTTGTTTTGTGGTCAGTTTCAGTGTGTTTTGTAAGCCAAAGGTGTTTTCTCATAAAAATATACGTTTTGTTGTGTTTAATTATATTTTTACACTTGGCTGCTTACGTATTGTCCTTTAAATAAGATTCGTATGTGCTATGTTATCTATGAGATCGTATTTAATAACTTCATTAAATTCTATTTTAAATAGAAATCTTTATGCATTATTTATATGCACACACATACACACAAAAGGAAAATTCCATTTCCCCTTAGGGAAACAGGAAAAACTAACGTGGGAATTTATGTAAATTTTACAAGAATTTATAGTTATTATTGTTATTGTTGTTCTAATTTTCCTTTGATCCTGTATCACATAACATTTAACAGATCTTATCTGAAAGGCCAATAAAATGTCTATAATAGAGCTATTATGCAACAGTACAGCAGGTGAATGAAAGAATAGTTAAAAAATATAATTCAAAAGGATATGCATGCATGCAGTGTTAATTATAGGTGGTCTTTATCACTCTACTAATTGGGTTTTCAATGCAAGTGTAAATAGATTATTTACCGTTTGTTTGTTGAAATAAAACAATTACAACAAAAACAAGAACAGAAAAGGTAAAACAAAGTCCATACTCAAATTTTCAGTGAGAAATTTTAAATTTTCAAAAAAAGGATATATGGCGAGCACCGAAGTTATTCAAGATATTTAAACAAATGGCAAACTGCGGGAAGTGTCGCACTTATTTACGACTTGTAAGACATAACATATATATATTTTTAAGAAAAAATATAGAAAATTTTAATATATCCCAAAAAAGAAAAAAAGGGGAGTAGTCAAACTCCTTCCAGTCTTCAATGATTCAGGACGAGTGGCCACACATAGAGACAGCTTTTGTGGCCTTGTAGAACAGGTTGTTGGATAACAGCTTTAGAAATTGAGTTGAAGAAAAATTAAGAAAACTTGGGGGTTTTGAAAGATATTGACAAAAGCACATTTAATGGCAGAAAACCTTAAAAGATATATATTACGAGTTAACTTTTTAGGAAATCATATTCTAAATAAATCTTAGTAAGGTGTAATTGAACAATAAATGCTATAAACAACCAAGGGGAAAAAAATTTTTGTTACAAAAAAGGATATATGAACAGCATGCAAATTATATAAGATATTAAAGAAAATATTATGTTAAAATGAATATCCTAGTAATCTACGAATAGTAATATTAAAAAATTAGAAAAATATCCCAAAATATACTAATTTTCATAGATTTTTAGAGATCGAAAAATATAAAAAAAAATTTTTCTAAACTGAAATATAATAATATATCAAAGCAAACAAAAATTAAGCTTATTTAAGTAAAACTTTGCAAACATTAGAAAAAAGGATATATGGACACAATGGAAACTACGAAGGATAATTAAACATTTTTTACGTTAGCATAAAGTTTCGATTAAACTACAAATTGTAATGCTTTTAATATGGAATAAAACTCCATGAATTTCAAAGGCTGCATAAATTTAAGGAAAAAAAATATTCCTGTAATGAATCTATTATGCTTTAATATTTTAAACATAATGTATGTTAATAATTTGATTACAATCTGTCAAAATGTGTCAATATTAATAAGAATATCATTACAGAGTATTTGTCAGCATATAAAGGTTATTATTTCAAATAAATATCAGTTTACAGTAACAGATAAACAAATCCTTGTGATATATCAATGGTTTAATTACAAAAGTATGTAAATTTTTGTGTATCTGTATAAGGCAAGTAGTAACAAAATTCATTTTGAAGGATGCCATTAAGAAAAAAACGCACGAAAAAAACTGAGATGCACAAGAAGAAAGAATGAAAAAAAGCACCCTTAAGCTAAAACGTGTCTGCATTTAAGACAGTGGGTAGCATAAAACTCCTTAAAACTTAAGGCAGAAAAGAAAAAAAAACCTTACCCCAGACATTTATACAAAACGGACCCTTTTTTTCATTTGTGCTTTCAGACTGCATCAATTGTAGCATTGTACAGCTTCCTTTTACATGCGTGCATCAAATTAGTTAAAGCTATACTATGCTCTCTCTCTCTATCTCTGATTCGCTACTTCAAAATGCGCTTTTGTATACATTTCACATGTCATAAGAACAAGTTTTCTTGTTTCATTCTTTTTTTCTTTTTGTTCATTTCATTATCCTTCAGCCTCATCCTCCTTTAACCGACTGTCTCATTTGCTTGATACAAAAAAAAAAACTTTTTTAATTAAATAAAAAAAACACGGAATTTTTCACTCTCATTTGCATTTTTTTGGTTATAATTTTGTGCCCATTTGTTTGAGAGTGTTTCTCAACATTGTTTGTTGTCAGGCTCACTTTTAATGATTTGTTGTATGTTTCTTTTCCGAAACATACACACATGTTTTTTATGCGCTTTTTTTTAATGAGAACCCAAACAAAAATTTGGTATTTTTTTTAGAATTTTTT
This sequence comes from Sarcophaga peregrina, assembly GCA_014635995.1. NCBI lineage: Eukaryota > Metazoa > Arthropoda > Insecta > Diptera > Sarcophagidae > Sarcophaga > Sarcophaga peregrina. The sequence continues at coordinate 101,261,403 of CM025790.1, forward strand.
TTTTGGCTGATTACGGTTCAACATGTCAGTGGTTGTATGAGGAAAAGGAAGAAATCTGTGCATGCATTTAAGTTTTCAATGCATTTCAGGTTTAAAGTTTCTTTCTTTCCACATATCCTTTAGAATTTCCGAAATCACAACCAAAAATTCTCACCAAAAAATGCCCGGCAACTGTTTAAATACTTATTTTAATTGACAGTTTTTACCATAAAGCAGGAGACAGAGGAGCAGACAAGAACACAAACAAGTTTAACTGCATTTTTATTTAAAATTGAAAACGTTTTTCCTTTAAAAAAAAAAAATAATGAGTGATTTTTCCCTGCTTAATTTCAATGAAATTTACATTTTTATTACTCCCAGGGAAGTAAAACAAATTGGAGAAATATTTTAAAATAAACATAACCCAGCGGGTGTTTTAAACCCAAAACCTTTTCTTAGAAAATCTTGGTTAAGAAAAAGGCTAAAAACCTCTTGCAATTACTTGTTTTTTAATTGCTTTTCAATATCTATGGGAAACTATTATATTTTCTTAAAAATTTTGTTTCCAAAATCAATAATTTTTTTAAAAGAATTTGAGAATATTAAAAAGGATATTTGACATACTCCTAAAGCTTTGGATAAAAATTAATAAAATTTCGTATATAAGCTTTACACAGAATGTTACAAGTTGTAAGCCTGATAATTTAAATTTTTGATAAAAAAAAATTTTTTTTCTTAGCAAAATGATTTTAAACAAAATAATGTGGCCACAACTTGTAGATTCAAATGCCTTACAAATCTACAAAAATTTCAAACTTTTCCTGCAGACCGTTTCTATGCTGTTCATATATCCTTTTTTTGAAAAATTTATAAATTTATCATAAATCCTGTAAAAATGTTTCAGAAGTGCAGCATAAGTATTAAAAAGTTACAGACATTAATATAATTATAATATTATAAAATTTAAAAGGTTCGCAAGTTTTACAAAATGACTTACCTTACAGCTTGCATAATTGTATGCCTGCAAAATAAAAATGAAAACCATCATTATTAAAGAAAAATATTAAAATAATAAAAAGGATAAAAGGATAAAAATTATTATAATTTCATAGGTATGCTAAACAGTTAATATCACAAGTTGTAAATTTGATTTCATAATTTTTCTGTACAAATTTCTTTTGCAATCGATAGGTTTTTCAGGAATTTTTTTTTAACTACAACTTGTGGAGTTAAATACTCTTTGAATACCTTGTAATTTTATTATTTTTTCTAAAATATCAAAGCAACTAAATTGACTTTAAGTTGTTGTAAAATATTTTTCTTTCGTACTTTTCCCTTTTTAATTACATTTTCTAATCAAAATTTTGGAAAAATAATTATGCCACAATACGTGGTTTAATGTGTAGCTTGTGTCAACCAAAAATTATAATTTTCCAACAAATATTTTTAAAGTTAGTCATATATCCTTTTTTTGGTACTTGGAAAAAAATTGTTTATAAAAAGATTTTCTTAATTTTTAGCAATTGGAATACTGATGTTCTTCCTTTTTTTTGCAAATCATTGCACCAAATGAATGAAATTAACATTTAATGGGTGTTACTGCTTTTGATATATAGAATATATGAGTGCAACTAACATACAAATGTCAGAAAACTGACATTCATTTGACATATGTTCGCGTAAAAAATGAAAAGGGCTCTAGAAAAATTTTCTTTTACACTAATGGAAAAGTTGTAAAAATGAAAGTGGAGTAAAGATTTTAAACAATATTAAGTGTTAAATAATGATGGTAAAATATGATGATATGAAAGCAATCATCAGTTATCAAAGCGTTAACCGAATGAAACTTGGAAATTTTATAAATGTTCTATTAAAAAAATGGAATAATATTTTAATCATTAATCAAAATTATTTCTATAAATAAATTTTTAATAAAAGAAGACAGTTTTCATTTTGGTTTAACCAAAAAAAAAACCAAATGACAAGGCAAAAATGAAAGCGAATTTTGTTTGTGAAACTTCTATGGAACGGGGGTTGTATAATGTTTTTACATAAGGATACCTTTTCTACAATGTACCACAATGATGTTGACAAATCAAATTTTTGTTGCAATATCCTCGTACTCTGTAGAAAAATTATATTTATACGATCATGTTGATGACTTTTGATCATATGTCAAGAGGATTTTTCTTTGACATGCGATTGTCAATCAAAATTGAAAAAACAAAAAAAAAACCCAATCCCATTCTGCTCTCATTGCATATTGTTTTACTATTCTTACAGTTATTGTAAATTGTAACTCAATAGTTTATCGAGGCTGTCAGGCTTTTGTGTTAAATATCCTTTTGCTTGAAAGAAATAAGTGGAGTAAGCAGAACGAATACGTTTTGTTAAAATATTTGCACAACTGCATTCCGAATTACAGTTTCAAATATTATCTGCGAGAAGGTAAATAATTTATACTTACTGATTAATTACAGGTAATTAATCCATGTCTTAAAGGAGCCTATGATTATTTATTCAAGGAACACATGCTTACACTAGTAAGCAACCGGAATTAGATCAAAAACTTCTCTTTATAAAGGAAACAATTGGAAATCTCTTTGGCGAACAGTGTAATCAATTTTTTTCTCTTATTTAAAAAAAAAGGATATATGGCCAGCTTTAAAACTAAAGCAAAGATTTTAGCAAAAGCTTACAATTTTTATTGAGCATTAAGAACTACATGTTGTAGTAATAAAATTTCAATGAAATTCTTTCGAAAACAATTTTTAAAGTAGCGATTTTTTTAGTCCTACTAATTTACATGTTGCGATATTACTTGCTTTAATAACACACAAAATATTAGTCCAGAACAACCTATAGTTTTAAAGCACGTAGTATATCCTTTTTCTAAAATTTTTTTAAAATTTTGTAAGAAGAATTAGCTTTCATGAAAAACAAATACACCACGACAAGCAGTCTGTTATAAACTTTCTACACACAAAAATAAAGCTTTGCAACTCTAACCGTTTGGAAGTACTTCATATATCCTTTTTTTAAAATTTTAAATTTTATTTAAAATTAAGAATTTCATTAGGTTTAGCAAGGTCTTAGGACTCCTAGGTATTAAATTAACATTAATAACTCATTAATATTGTTTGCCAAGATGTCAAACATATTTTTGTATTTTATTTTAATATAATTTGCATATCAGAATTGCTGTAATTACTTGGGATTTCCTTAACAAACTGTCAAAATAGTTCAAAATATGTAGATTATGTTTTACTCTAACTGACTTTGCTTATGTATTACAAATTTGAAAGCAATAAAACTCTTTTTTTATCAAACTAGTTTAAGCAAACAACAGGCCTTAATGATCTACATGCATGGGAATTAGTTAAAATTTTCTTAATATAGGAAAAAAGGACATCTTAACAATGCAAAAATTAATTGCATGAATATTAATGACGTCTAAAGGATGTAGTGCAGTTATTTTTTTTTTGCAATGAACCCTTTTACCGCTTTAATGTTACACAGAAGATATTTGCCTATCTATGACAAGATGTTCCTTTTTGTCATTATCCTGCCAGTGAAAGTGTTTGCATATTTAATTAAAAATTTTTTGCTTTAATTTGTAATTTTGTGCTTAATTTGCCAAATCCTTTAATGACTTTGGCAAACCTTTTTAGGATTTTTAAATAAATTGCAAACAATTTGTAAGTGTTACAATTTGTTAAGCCTTTAAGGCCAAGACCACATCTTTTTTTGAAACACTAAGGTATTGCCACGTAAGAAGATTTTGTTTTGGTAATCATATGCTTATTTTATGCAATATCAACGTTATTAATATTCTATAATCCATACAATATTTTCAATATTTCTTTACAATAAATACATGAAAGGGTTACTTTCTTTTAATATCCTTAAAGGAAAATATTCTTCTAATATTTTTCCTATACTGCTTAACGAATGTGGCCTGTTTGAAGGGGTTTTGCAACAAAAATTTGTAGCCTTTCGTTTAAATTTTTGAGTTGGAAAATAATTAAGGAAGTGTTTATTCATAATTAAGTTCATGAATGATAGTTTTGCCAAAAAAAAATCTCATATTATTCTTATTAAAGAAAATTTTTGAAAATTTTTGTAAATCCTAAAAATTTGGTCTAATGTCGGGATAGTCAATAACAAATTGCACTACAATTCGTAGTTTGACTTAAAGTATAAACGTAGAAAATTTTGTTATCCTACTACGATTTTTAAAAAATTTCCCCATATATCCTTTTTTCCTAATATGATTTTTTCGAATTTTTTATAATGTAGTTAAATTTTTACAAAAAAAAAAAATATTGTATAATACAAATCATTAATTATTTAAGACGAGATTGTATGCCTTCCTCTTAAAGGTAAGATAACACAAATTGTTAAAATTATTGTCACCACAAGTTGCAGTTTGCCTTAATATGATTACAAAAAATTTTCTTGCTTTGGCATACTTTCTTAAAAAGTCCACCATATATCCTTTTTCCGTTATTAGAAATTATGTTGATCTGATTTTCCTTTTTAAATTGTAAGACTTTTGCGTAAATTTCTAGGAAAACATGAATGAAGAAAAAAAGGTTTCTAACTAACCGCTTTAGTTATTGATTCATTCAATAGTTTTAAGACTTTAGAGATGATATAGAGCGATCATAATCATTATTTAATGGAATCAATATCAAATTGATTTGGAATGCCTGGCAAATGATGACCATTTGGCCGATAAGATCATTTTACACAATCGTCGTCATCAACTAAAATTATGTGACACATGCCACATAATTTCTCAAAACTAGAAAGATGTTTAAAAGGACTCGCATTTAATACAAGCAAAATTAAGAAATCCTACAAATTACAGTGCTACCAAAAAAGAAAAAAAATAATAAATGATATCCCCCACTACTACACATACTAATGGCATCTGGTTAAATATTTGCTAAAACAGCAGCGGCCTTTTAAGCAGCAACAACAACAACAAAAGAAAAAAATTATTATTAAGGTCATAAAGCCGAAGGACAGCCATAGATTTTAGCAGTATTTTAACGCATATTTGGCTACTGTTTAAGGACACCTTGCTGTTGCAGAAAATAGGGAAAATTATAGAAAATCTGTGATTTGTTGTTTTAATTTTTCATCCTTAAAACAATGCCAAAAACAACAGTTCAATACAAAAAATATAAATTCCCTATACAGCTGCCTTAGCTATACTAATACCAGCAAATGAGAGAGTATCTTTCCAACAATTTTTTTACAGGCTTAAGAGAGTTTTTTCTCTAAGAATATTTTTCTTTTCTTTTTGGCTTCATCTTTTTCTAGATTTTTTGCTAAAGGTGATCAAACACGTGGTCTTGTTCTTGTTCCTTAAACCACCAACCAACCATACGTTTATACAGTGTACATAGCTTCCTCCTTTTGGTTATTATATTCGCAACAATTTTTCGTTAAGCAGGAAGATGTTGTCAATAATTGTAACAATAAGGGTTTTAAAGAAAAATAAAGAGAATAAATTCAATGCTCTTAAAATCACTACATAAAATCAAATTGCTTTAGTAGTTAACCCTCACTATACTACAGGAAAATCATGCATATATTTAAGAGAGAAATAATTTTCTTCTCAGAGCCCTCTATAGTAAAGGAACTTGTCCTTAAAGAAAAATTACATATAAAAAATTATTTTATTTCCATATCCTTCCAAGTATTAGAAATTAAAAGCATATATTAAAAAAAAATATTAAATTTTCTAAAAAGTAAAAAAAAAATTATTTCCATGAAAAAAGGATATATGGCGAACTTCTAAATAAATAGAGTTAGAAAGTCGAAACTTTCCAAATATATAGCCTTCATCTGTAGACGAATTGTGATATATTAATTTAATCAAAAATTTAAAATATAAAAACCTAAAACACACTTTTCAAACTGTGTTCTGTTTTTTTTACTAAAAATAAATATTTTACTTTTTTTAGCTCTAAATATGTAAAATATTTTCTTTACTGCCTAAAACTTAATATTTACTTAATTTCCAAAAAAAGGATATACAGGCAACTTTTAAACTATTCATGATAAAAAATCGAAATTTTGTGAGAATATTAACTGAAGTCTTACACAAGTTGTAATGTAATTGCTTTTAATTATATCCCTAAGTTCAGCAAAACTTAGGCCGTACAAAAATTATTTCAGAAAGCATACTGGTTACATACGTGTTAAACAGTAAATATGCTAAAGAAACTTTCTTCTGTTGGTAGTATTATGCCGGGAAAATTGAAGTAACTGAAATACTTGATCAATTATTACTTTTTCGATTTTAGTAAACCCTTTATTTGAGCTTTAAATTGTATCTCCTTGTTTAATAAGGGAATAAGTAAGCTGTAAACAAAATTTCAGCTTTCTAATTCATCTGCAAAAGGAATATTCTAATATATCCTTGTATTCAAAAATCATAATTTCTTGGAAGTTAAATATGCCACAATACGTAGTTTATTTATGTTAAGCTGTAAACAAAATCTCATTGCGCTGTTTGAACTACAAACAAACTTGGCCAAATATCCTTTTTTTAAAATTTCAAATATTTGCATGAAATCTCTTGCTATAGAGATTTTTATAACTGTTTTATCCTAGTTTAAAACCATTTTCAAGAGCGCCATCTGTTAGAAATGGAGAAAACTATAGAAATCTTTTTATAACTGGTTTAGGAGTAGAAATAAAAACACAATTCAAATGAGAGCACTTTGGAGAACAGATTTAAAATCTCTTTTTATTAGAGATTGAAGCTAAGCCACTGGTTGGCTGAGATTTAAAAAGAGCGTAAAAATAATGTCTGTGTGTTCTCTTTTAAATGAAGAAGAAATTCCTTTGCATAGAAGAGCGCCTGCTTAACCATAAAGTGTTTACGTTTATGTTCGTATTTTGCACTGTTATGGGGTGTTTTTAGGTGACGAAGAATAAGAACGAAGTTTAAGAATAAAAACGAAAACGAAAAAAAAAATATGCAACCGGTTGTTAAATATGCAGACAGTCGTCTGGCTGTTCATATGTGTTGGGCAGGCGCAAAAATTCATGATTTCTTTAAGGCCAGTGAATGGAAAACATTCGTGTTTCTGCACTCGTAAGCTACACACATCGACGGAAGGTGGAATTTCGTTGGATAATTTTTTTTTTTTGTTTCGTTTGAACAATAATAGAAACGTAATAAGTGTGGAATTTAAAGGATAATTAAAGAACGTTTTTAACGCAAACTTTTTTGTTGTTGTTTATCGTTGGTATTATTAAGTTTACATTGTTGTTATTGTGATTTTGTTGAAAGTTTTTTGTTGCCTATGAAAAAATTATAAAAAAAATGGCCTTTTAAACACTCAAGAAATGTTAAAAATTTGAAAAAAAAAAACAAATTAAAATAGAGAAAAGAACAATTTATTTTTATTTTTCAAAGGTGAGTTTATGTTTTTAATTTTTATATTTTTAAGTTTTAAAAAGTGTTTTCAATTTCAAAAAATTTTTTCTTGAATTTCAAAACGTTTAAAAAAAGATTTTCTTTTTTAAATTTCAATGCGGAGAGTGCTTTGCTGTCTATTAAAAATGCAACGCCTTGTTTTATTAATTTTTTTTTTATGTATTTTACGCATGTCAGCCAAATGGTTTTTCCTTCCCCTTACCCTTTTCCAGCTAATTTGCTCAACCAATCCATTTGCCAAATTCTTAAAGGTTATCTATCTATCCCCTTAAGCAACCTTGAAATTTCCGTTCTCATATTCCTTTAGCCTTGAACCGCCAAATGCTCTAAATTTTATTTTTCTTAATTAAAAATAGGCCATTATACGTCGTGCGTGCGTGCGTGCGCGTTTTCTAATAACCTCCCTAAAATCTAGTCTAGTTCCATTGTCTATAAACTAAGCTAGCAATTTCAAGACAGAAGAGAGATTGCCGAAAAAAAGGTACCCCGTAAGAAAATTAAAAAAGAAACACCCTAAGCCATAGAATAATTTCATTTGCTTTAGGGTGACGTTTATAGATTACATTATTGTTTTTTGTTTTTCTTCTTTCTTACTTCTTACTTCAATGCATTCAGGGTATCCTTTTTTTTTTTTTTTGTTAAGCCTAATACCTTAGGCTGTAGAATCTCACCCAGAAAAACAAAAAAAGAAGAAAAAAAAACAGTTTTCTTGCACTATTTCTTCAATTGTCTTGCTTCATTCTTCTTCAAAGATTCCTTTGAACACCTTTAACTTTTACTTGCAATAATGCATAAAAGAAATGTACAATAATCATAATCATTTTTTCTTTTTATAAGGAACAAAATATGATTATGATTGCAGGAAAACATATTCAATCATATTTAATGCATGAAAGGATTTTTAAAACCATAGCCACCACTAAGTCGAATATACGCATTGTTTTTAAAAAAATATTATTTTAAAGTAGGAAAAAAAGTACTTTTTTTGGTACATTTTTTCCAGTAGAATCTATTGAAGACGGTGCACATAGAATATTATAAAATAACACAAAAGTACTTTAGTACTAGTAGTACTAAATGTCCTTAAAAGTACCAAAAAATTAATTTTTTATTCTTCCCTTTCTTTCTTTGGCTTTTTGGTACTTTTTTAGATATTCTTTTGTCTATTAAAGTCGTTTAATCTGGGCAGAATATTTAAGGGGGTTTCACATAAAATATTATAAAAACTAACACTAGTACTAAATGTCCTTAAAAGTACCAAAAAATTAATTTTTTATTCTTCCCTTTCTTTCTTTGGCTTTTTGGTACTTTTTTAGATATTCTTTTGTCTATTAAAGTCGTTTAATCTGGGCAGAATATTTAAGGGGGGTTTCACATAAAATATTATAAAAACTAACACTAGTACTAAATGTCCTTAAAAGTACCAAAAAAATTTATTTATTAATCTCTCTTTTCTTTCTGTGTCTTTTTGGTACTTTTTTCGATATTCTTTTTTCTTTAAAATCGTTTAATCTGGGCACAATATTTAAGGGGGGTTTCACATAGAATATTTTAAAAACTAACACTAATACTAAATGTCCTTAAAAGTACCAAAAAAAATTCATTTATTACTCGTATTCTCCCTTTTCTTTCTTTGGCTTAAGAAATTAAAAAGGACGTTTTTTAGTACTTTTTTTGATACTCTTTTTTTCTGTTTAATCTGGGCAGAATAGTTCACACAGAATATTATAAAAATAACACCAAGCTGGAAGGACTAACTTCAGTTGCATTAAATTAGGGACTAAAAATTTCTATATTTTTGTTCTTTACTTTGGTTTTCTTTGAAATATTTCTCTAAAGACATAAAGCTCTGAAAAAATCAAAAAAATTACTTTTTTTTAAATGAAATTTAGAAAAAAAAAAAGTCGCTTAAAATGAATAGTTAGCTCTGAACTATAGTCTATGGTGTTATCACAACGGACTCCTATATGTGCGAGTGCAGTGATCTCCTTTGTTGAGGTATGTGAGTTCGTCAGGCTGTCGTCAGTAAGCAATTCTTTATAGACGTAAGCATAAACACTCACTCATCCACGATGACATTATTGTATCGGGTCCGCCATCTAACGTTTTTTTTTCAACTAGTGTTTATTTCGTGAATGGTACCACCATCCAATGCGTTTTCGCTAGGCCAAGTGGGCCTGCGATCGACTTACAGAAGATGCCGATTTTGCCACAAAAAAAATCATTTTTTCAGATGATGAAGCTCATTTTGATCTTGGCGGGTATGTAAACAAGCAGAAATCCCGCACGCGTACATTGAAAAGCCGACGCACCCAAAAAGAGTCATTGCTTGGTGCGGATTTTGGTCCAGTGGCATAATTGGGCCATTTTTCTTCGAAAATGTGCAAAGAGTGTCCGTTACAGTCAATGGCGATCGTTATAGGGCCATGTTGAACGAATGCTTGTTTACAAAAATTGAAGACGAGGATATTGACAACATTTGGTTTCAACAGGATGGCACTACATGCCACACAGTCGAAGCTGCACTCCAAGTTTTCCGCGCTGTTTTTGAAGATCCCATTATCAGCCGCAGAGCTGATGTGGTTTGGGCACCTCGGAGCTGGGATTTGACACCGTTGGACTATTATTTGTAGGGTGCTTCAAATTGACGCTTTAAAGGTCAATATTCGTGAAGCCATTGATGAAATACAGCTGCCCACAATCGATAATGTTGTGCTTAAAAATTGGAGCGATCGAGTAGGCTACTGCACTAACCGAGGCACTCATTTGCATGAAATTATTTTCCATTATTAACCGAAAGGATTATACTTTCAAATAAAAAAAGAAATTTGAGAAAATGTTCAGTAGATTTTTTTAAAGCATTTTCAAAAAAAAAAAAGGTATTTGGCGGACCCTTTATTACATATTACTTTGAGATCGGAGTCTATATTGCTCATGTTCTGGAGCCCGTATTAGCTTATTAAATATCATTTAAACAACTACATACATACGTAATTGGCCATTACAACTCTTCAGTCAGGATTACGACCTAGCTTCTCACACCACTTATGTTGTGTGCGTTAATTTTATACATGAGTGGCGGGACCTACAGTTTAAAGTCGATTCCGAACGACAGATTTTTGAGAAGCTTTTAATGGCAATTTTTACTCTCAGAGTCTTTGCCAGAAATCTGGTGAGAGGAAGTCGCCGAAGAAATATTTTTCGTTTTGATGTCTGACCTGGGATACGAACCCGGGCCTTTCGTCTAATAAGCCAACACACTACCCACTAGACCACGGCGACTTCAACCGAAAGGATTATACTTTAAAAAAAAATGAAATTTGAGAAAATATTCAGTAGTGTTTTTTTAAAAGCATTTAAAAAAAAAGTTATTTGGCAGACCCTTTAGTATGCAGTACTTGGAGATCTGAATCCACCTTGTTCATGTACTGGAGCCCATATTAGCCTATCAAATATCATTTAAACAACTACTTGAACAATAATCCTATTGAACATGCACAAACAATCCATTCCCTAAATGGCTAAATGCCTTCCCTAAAATAAATCTGCAACCAGTACCAGTTTTCATCTTTAAACATCTCTAGCGACATTTTTTTTGGATCACTACAAAAAGTTGCTTAATACCAACTCCACTTGAAAAAGTTCTAGAATCCCCGTTAGGGCGATTCGAGGAGGAATTTTTCTGACGGTATACGATATGTTTAAAGAGACACATCTTTTTAACTTGTCCAGCAGTTTTCTCCAACTCCCCTAAGCGATACGTAAGTAAAAGAAGGACCGCAGATTCGGAAAACTATTTCATCAGAGATCTGAACAAGAACCATGTTTGTTCTATGGTATTCCAGAAGTTGCCGCACTCTAGTGGTAGGTAATAGGGCGATGTCAGAAGCTACTTTATAAGCCCGACTAAAGGGTTGCATTACATACATACATAATTGGCCATTACAACCCTTCAGTCAGGATTACGACCTAGCTTCTCACACCACTTATGTTGTGTGCGTTAATTTTATACATGAGTGGCGGGACCTACAATTTAAAGTCGACTCCGAACGACAGATTTTTGAGAAGCTTTTCATGGCAATTTTTTCTTTCAGAGTCTTTGCCAGAAATCTGCTGAGAGGACGTCGCCGAAGAAATATTTTTCATTTTGATGTCTGACCTGGGATTCGAACCCGGGCCTTTCGTCTAATAAGCCAATACACTACCTACTAGACCACGGCGACTTCAAAAGGGTTGCATTGGTTTTCTTTAATTTAAATAAAGATTGAAACAATTTTAAACATTAAATCACGATTTTCTATAGAATAGTATTTAACCAAAATTTTTTCGTGCGCACACCTTAACTTAAAGTCTCATTTTTATGGAAAAAAAAGATGAAATTTTCCAAATATTAATTCCTTTAATAGATCTTAAGCTTTGAAGTAATAAGTTCTTGTGTTTAAATTTCTTAATTTGTTTTTGCAGAAGCTTTTGTGTCATGTCTTTATGGCGAATACATAAATTAAACCCTTCTTATTATCCTGTTTATAAGGACCATTTAGAATACAATATTAAAAAAAAAAGAGTTAAACTTGTCTGGAGCAGACATGCATGCATCTTGTATTACAATTTATTTTTAAACGTTTGCTTTTAAATACAGTTTTAGGCTTGGCTTTGACTTTAGCTGTTTTGAGAGAGAGAGAGAGTAAAAAAAGGATGTGAAAAGGATATGTTTTATGCCGTTTATTTCTTTTGCATACATTTTAGCATTTAAAGTACTTAAACGGTGCTTATTAAGAGGGTCCTTGACATTGTTCATAAGCATGTGCATTTTATTATTTAATTTTTTTTTTACATGCTTTTGATAACCCTTTTTGTTTTAATTTCTGGTTTAAATGGTAGAGTTAGGAAAACAAAAAGGAATTAAAATAATAATAATAAGCGAAAAGAAATATAATAAATTTATTTAATAAATTAAAATTAATTTTCAATATTAAGAAAAAAAAACTTCATGCATTAGCCTGAAAAAAATGGCTGATAAGGCCGCCTTCACCTTTACACGATTCTTGTAATTTCTTATCTTTCTTCCAAAAATTAATCTTTTTATTGTCCTCAACAGCTGTCTGCTCCTTTCCTTTAATATATTTGCCTGTGATTTTCTTTTTATTTTCTGTTTAAACCCCAATGATGGATGAATGTATGTCTAGTTGAGCTGTCAATTGTTTATTCTATGCAAATAAGGATTAACTTGTCAATAAGGACGAAAGAATGAGAGAGGGAGAGAGAGAGCATAGAACCCACATAGTTGAAAAACACCTTGACTGTGGAAAATTCTGAATGAAAATACTGTTTCAACAGGCTTTTTTTTAGTTATTCTTTAAAGAATATCTGGAAATATCCTTAAGAAGGATAATCACATAGAGAACATTTTTTTTTTAATTTTATTTTTGAAAAGATTTCCATGATAATTAAAATTTTTTAAATTATCCTGAAGGTATAAAATAAAGAATTTTGAATTTCGATTGAATGGAATTGAATTGGAGTTCTCTATGACAAATAAATATTTTAGGTTCTTTTAGGATAGGAAACAATTCTGGCAAGAGAACACCCCACACAGCTTGATAAGGGCTTAATGTACACTACGTTGTCTGGATTATCTTAAGTAGTTATTTGATCGCCGTGGTCTAGTGGGTAGTGTGTTGGCTTATTAGACAAAAGGCAAAACGAAAAATATTTCTTCGGCGACTTCCTCTCAGCAGATTTCTGACAAAGTAAAAATTGCCATGAAAAGCTTCTCAAAAATCTGTCGTTCGGAGTCGACTTTAAACTGTAGGTCCCGCCACTCATGTATAAAATTAACGCACACAACAAAAATGGTGTGAGAAGCTAGGTCGTAATCCTGACTGAAGGGTTGTAATAGCCAATTATGTGTGTTATGTATGTAGTTATTTGATCATTACAACCATTTAGTCAGGATTCGAACCTTCCTCCTCACACCACCCATATTGTGTGTATTAATTTTTATACATACATAAGCGGCAGCAACTATAGTTTAAATTCGACTTCGAATAACACGTTTTTGAGAAACTTTTCATGGTACAGTCGAACTTCTATAAATTGAATCACCATTATCCAAAAAAAAAAACTTCAACTTATAGAAACTTCAAGTTAAAGAAGTAAAACCTGATAGAATTTCTCTCCAAGATGCTGTTGTTGGGCTTCAACTTATAAAAAATTGAAGTAATAGAAGTTCAAATTATTGAAGTTCCACTGTTATTTTATTTTTCATATTTTTTTTTGCCAGTAGACTACTGAGAGGAAATCACCGGTAGAAATATTTTCATCATATTTTGTTTTTGTACGAGATTTAAACCACGGGCTCACATCTAATACGCCAAATGTTGTAGTCTGTTCAATAGAAGTTCAAATTATAGAAGTTCTACTGTAATTTTATTTCTCCTACAGAGGTTTTTGCAGAAGACTACTGCGGGGAAATCACCGATAGAAATATTTTCATCATACTTTGTTTTTGTTCGTAACTGAAACCACGGGCTCATATCTAATACGCCAAATGTTGTAGTCTGTTGAGAATATTCTGAATCCCGGCTTCAACGTGGAAAGCCGAAAACTCAGGATTCTTGGCCGTGGTTTCAACAATTGTTTTAACAATTTAGCCTATGTTTCTGATATCGAGAATTTCTTTTCTAGTATTAGCTAGATAATCAAATCGAAGCAAAGTAAAGTGAATTTTTACCTACAAAATTCCCAAAAAGAATCAACCAAATGACTCCGCGCAGCAACATTTTTTCATTGCATTCTTATGCATTAAATTTCCTTCCTTCTTTTATAAAAAAAAAACACGCATTATGTTGTGCAGCGAAATATGCAAACAATGATGCCTAAAAACTTGCTAATATTGTGGTTTCTCTACCAGTTCCTTTCTTTCCCTTCTTTATACTTTCCTTTTCAATTTATTTCTGTTTTGTTAAAGCAGACCCTTCTTGAAAAAAAAACTAATTTTTACTTAGACAATCACTGAATTTGGTCCATTGCACGTTTATAAAGATGGAACCCCCTTTTAAAAGTTCAATTTAAGGCTGCGTGTGTGAGTTTTAAAACAATTTGTTTGCAGAATCAAAAGGAGCCTTAAAAAAAACAAAATATTTCGCTTGGCTGCCAGTGGTCAAGAAACACAAGGGTTTTGGTTGATCCATATTAAAATTGAAAATCATTTTCAAATGCATTAAATAGCCGCGAATACAAGCAATAAAACAAACCAAATTAATAAAGGCAAGCCAAAGGGAATAAATAATAAGAAATTGAATGGAAAAATATAAAAAAAAAATCGGTTTTTTTTGTATACAAAAAAAATGAATTCATTTTGAATACAAACAAAAAATTCAAAACGGGTTTTTTGGCACAAAAAACAACAAAAAAAAATTCTTAATATTTAGCAAAACAAAACAAATTAAAAGAAGACTTTAAGCAAAGGATCTTTGAAAGCAAAAAAGATTTGCAAAAAACCAAAAAAAAAAAATAACCCTGATTTCCTGATTATAATATGCCTCTTGAGTAGCCTTGCAAGATAACGACGACGTAAAACTGGATTTGAAAGTAAAATTCTTCGTATTTTAAACAATTGCAAAATTTTGTATCCTTTTCAGTTTAAAAAAAAAAATAGGAGAAAAAAACTCCACAGAAGATGTCATTGAACAATTTTTCCTTCGTATTATGTCATGGCTTGTCTTTTATCTTTCCCTCTTTTTTCCTTCTCCTCAATTTTTTTTTTTTGTTTTTGCAGTGCAATTTGTGCCAAAAATCTGTCTTATTTTAAAGTCCTTTTGTTAAAAATCTTTAACTATCGCAAGCAGAAAATAAGGAATCATTTGGTGGAAAGACAGGTTTAGCAAACAATTAGGCAAGCAAGCTCAGGGTGAAATAATTTCGTATTACTGTTGAGCAAAAAAAAAACCAAAAAATATGGGCAACAGAAGCTGAATAACTCCTAAAAGGCTTAAATTTTATAAAAATAGATCCTGGCATTTCAAAACTACAATTAAAAAATCAAAATATGGTCTGAATAATAGGTCGCCGTGGTCTAGTAGGTAGTGTGCTGGCTTATTAGACATAAAGCCAGGGTTCGAGTCCTCGGCCAGACATCAAAATAAAAATACAAAAAAAAAGTATTACTTCGGCGATTTCCTCTCAGCAGATTTCTGGCAAAGACTCTGAGAGTAAAAATTGCCATGAAAAGCTTCTCAAAAATCTGTCGTTCGAAGTCGACTTTAAACTGTAGGTCCCGCCACTCATGTATAAAATTAACACACACAACATAAGTGGCGTGAGAAGCTAGGTCGTAATCCTGACTGAAGGGTTGTAGTGACCAATTATGTATGTATGGTCTGAACAATTAAAGCACTTTCACTTGCTAGGTGGTTACTCTAAACGATGTTCTAAATCAAGTCCTCAAGTTGCAGACAAGATCTTCATCTTTACATCGGACTATTAACAAGTAAAGGAACTCAAACCATTATGAGTTTTCATGCCAATGCTAATTGACTGAACATATGAATTTCTAACTCCCCTGAAATTTTAAAGAAGGACTATAAAAAACATTGGAAAAGTACCAAACCTTGGTACCAAAAAAATAACTTCAACCTATGCTTTAACTATAAAAGTATAAGATACAGTAAGACCCCGCTTAACGCTGTTTCAGTATTACGCGGTAGCAAATGAAACAGCCATTCACTAACCAAAAGCGGTGCTCTATATAGCGACGTTGTATACTATGTATCTTTTTCAACGCTCTTTTGTTAGTCTGTCCAGGAAAAAGATTCCAATTGTATTTTCCGAAGTCCCAATCACAGGACGAATGCATCTTTCCTGCGTCACAGTTTATTTATGTATTACTAAATGTATACTAAATGTCGCCGTGGTCTAGTGGATAGTGTGTTGGCTTATTAGACAAAAGGCCCGGGTTCGAATCCCAGGTCAGACATCACAACGAAAAATATTTCTTCGGCGACTTCCTCTCAGCAGATTTCTGGCAAAGACTCTAAGAGTAAAACATGCCATGAAAAGCTTCTCAAAAAATCTGTCGTTCGGAGTCGACTTAAAAAACTGTAGGTCCCACCACTCATGTATAAAATTAATGACCACCACATAAGTGGTGTGAGAAGCTAGGTCGTAATCCCGAGTGAAGGGTTGTAATGGCCAAGTATGTATTTAAATGTATACATATCCCAGTGTTAAGTTGCCTCATTTAACGCTGTTTCGTTTAGCGCTGGAACTTATTGGAACATATCCCCCGCGTTAAGCGGGGTCGTACTGTATATGTACTGAAAAATTTTATTACAGAAAACTACTTTTTTTGAAGAAAAAAGTGCTAGATTTTGAACCACACAAAAACGACGATAATATGGGTTCTTTCATTAGGCGCTGTTTATCTTTAAATTTTAATAAAACAAAGTGCGTGTAAAATATTATCGAATTTTTACCAGTTGGCTGCCTTATGTCAGAAATGTAACATCCTTCAAATGTTCCTCATTGGTTCTTTCGGTAATGTACCCAAGAGTCAGGTTCATTAATCATGCTGAGTTTACTTTGAGGATCGCTATGGTTTGTGGCTTATTCGCATAAGAAAACCTTACAAGAAAAACTCTAACAGGCCAATTGTGTAATTGAGTCCTTTGCCATTGTCTCAGAGCGTGATAGGTGATGATGGTGATGTGGCCACAGACTTAAAATGACAATTAAGTACAGATGCCGTTGTCTCAGCGTTACCATTGGGTCAGTAATGTATAAGATGCAGAACCATAACGACTGCATACAGTGCGAATTTAATAGTCCGATAATAATTAAGCATATTTTAGATTTTGGTTCATTGTTTAAAATTTATATTTCCCAATACTTGTAGTTGGAACCAGGGAATTTTTTATCTACTTGTTTTGTATTTCCCTCGAATAAAATATGGACTTGTACTCCAAAAAACCAAAATAAGAGCGAAATTTAAAGCACAATACTTTTATTATTTTACCGGTACAAAATTCGATTGAAAAATCCATGTGTTTTTCGTGTTCGCATCATTGAGTATCAGATCAGTCCATATCGAGAATCTTAGCGCAATGGTAAGAGGAAAACACTTCACAAAGAACGATCTTAATAGAGTTTTAAATGAAGAAGGCATTCGAAAGATAAATAGGTAGAAGAATTGGAAGATCTGGCACTAGTACGTTTAAAATTCGCAACATTTTAGTTTTCCTATTAGATTTTAATTTTCGGTTTTAAATTAGTCATATATAATTAGATTGAATATATTAATTGGCATAATACTTAATAAGTCTTCGATTAATAACGAACTATTAAATCGATATTTTATTCGCAACTAAACATGCTCTCAACGTAAGCAGCAATGTTTTTTTGGCAGATCTTGCGTTTATCCCCAACACTGGGAATAGTCCGCCCGATAGGACATGGATTTGGAGATCTTAACACATTGACTTCCAACTACGAGATAACTCGTAGATTGCGTTCTCTTCTAGGGTGTCAAACTACGAGTTATGCGTGATAAAATCAAATTGTAGTTTTTTTTGGCCAGTTTTTTGAAAATTTCCGCGGCAGTTAACGTCTTAAAGACCGGATAACCTCGGTATAACAGACGTAGGACACGGGAACTTTTAAGGACCTCACTGCCATTTTATTTTCAAATTTACAGCGATACTCTCAAGTCATTATACAATTCTCAGGCCTCCTAGTCTAGTGGTTAGATAATTTAGATTCCTTTTCTTCAGTGATTTAGCGCTGTGCGCAAGCCTGGGTCTACTTGAACATTTTCCAACTTTGAAAAACCTAGTGGCGGCCGTAATTACTTCCTTTGGGCACTACAGTTCGAAATGATAATCCGTTGCTAATTATGGTGACATTCAGAGGCAACCAGACCAGATAATAAAAATCTAAACATAACCATGCGATTGGAGGAACAAAGGCGGAAAAATATGCTTTATGGCGTTTAAACCTTCCAGTCTATAGTTCCTAACACAATGTCCTCCAAATGATTTAAACCACAAGGCCCTCAGGATTATATTATCTTTCAAACGTAATAAAAATGTATCCAAATTAGTACCGCTGTAGTTCACCAATGTCCTAAACATACCAGTTTATCACTGCCTATTAAAGGACTTAATTTTTCATAAGGTTTCCTAAAGAGAATGCCAAGAAATCCCCTAGGAATCCTGATATATACTTTGGACATAAAATTGACAAAATGTGGTCAAACATCTGGCAACTATATCAATTGCTTTTCAAGTGATGGTGAGTTTTTGTTCTTATTTCCATGCAGTTTAGCAAAGACTTCAACCAGCATAATATACATATTTTTAAAGGAAGTTTTACTTGAAGGTTTGTGAATAAGATGTTACGAATTCCTTTTTCTAGACACACCGAATATATTTTCAACTTGGGGTTCCTTGCAGACCGAATATGCTCGTATTTCTCACATCATTAGCAGGTGCTTCCTTAACATTTGTTTGGTCTGCTCAGTCTGCTACAGTTTTCCGCTTATAATCTATTTTCTTACAACGCTTTTTTACTTTTTTCCTACTTCTTTTCAGCCCCTTTTCTACCAACAAATCACAACTCAATGCTTAAGTGGACGAAGCAACAGCAAAATCTTCAACTTTTCCAAACTCTTTCGCAAACTCACACTCGAAACTCTAGCTCTCCTTCTAAAAATTCTAAAATCGACCTTAAAACACACACCCGTAAGCGTTATTCTTGTGATCCTTATCAAAAGATTCAAATTCAAAAATTAAAACAGAAAATGCCTACCATGACTCATACCTTGGAACGACGCCTACACCGACGCTCTTTGGATAACCAGCTGGATGCGGCTTTTGAGGAAAGACGTCGTCATAGTCGGCATTCATTGACAGGCAATCATAATAAGGAAAATTTTGGTGTACACTTTATGCGTAACTCCTTTGGCAATACTAGTTTAACGGCACTCAATGATCTCAGTAATGGTAAGAGTCCTAGACGTTCCACTGAAGCCACGCCCCCAGCCGTGGCATTGCAAATTAAAAGAATAAATACTCCAGGACAAGATAATGAAACAAGGGAGAGATTTTCGGATGATTTTGCAGCGGAAGATGATGTAACGCCTTTATCGCGCTTAAGGTTTCGTAATAAAATCAAAGAAGACTCTTTGTCCTCCTCACGTATGGGGGATGTTACCTTGGATCGAATGTTGGATGCCATAATAGAAAGTGCACGTAAGGAGGTGAAGCCTAAGAGTAAGCTGGTACAACTTAAGAAGGAAAAGAATAAAAAAGAACAGGAAAAGGCTGAGAAAAATGAAAGTGAAGTGACAGAAGATAGCATACACGAGATGGAGGTGAAAACGCCGCAGCATTTAAAACGCCAGCGTGTGGTAAGAAGGAAAAATCCAAAACATTTTACGGAAAAGAAAGTAAAAAAAGAGAAAATTAAAGATCGTGACATGAAGAGGGAAACCGAAATGATTGGCTTGACATTGCCGAATGGCATACCAAGTCCAGAGACGCCTTTATTTAAAAACTCTTTGGCCCAAAAAGCTTTACTTAGTATGCCTACACCGCCACAACATTTGACATTTGAGGTGGAAAATGATTTGCAAAGATGTAGTACCCCTACAGGGGTACCCGACCAGGTCTTAAGCATAAAACGCTGTTTAAGTTTCTCCTGTAACAGTGAAGAGGATGAAGATAATGAATTTGCCCACAATGACAAACGTAGCTCTGTGGCTTCCAGCATAGCCAGCTCGACGCAAGAGCAATTGAATACTAGTTCAAGTGGTTTAAATACAAACACGGTCAAGGGCTCTTTAGATGTGGCCATCTATAAGGAAAAGGACAGCTTAAATGTACATGGTGAGTTCCAAATTTAGTTACGTGTCAGGGAATACAAAATTAATTCGCGTTTTTTTTTTTTCTATTATTTTCCCCTACCAGTTATACGTTGCCGTGATTTACAGCGTACCAATGGCTCTACTTCTTTGAATGCCTATGTTAAGGTGGCCTTAATACGCAAGGCAGAGACATGCAATCAAGGTTTCCAAAGAACAGCTGTACACCGACAATCTAGTCGTCCTTATTTCGATCATTGCTTTAAATTTGATTTGAAAGATTTAAATGATGCTTTGGAGGATATGTCGGACGATGATCGCTTGCAAATGGCCGTTTGGCATCGTGATAGACAACTTAAGTGAGTATGATCATATTATGGCTACTGAAACTTAACAGAAAATGGGCCCTCTAAGGGTTCCGGTAATAAACGAAAAACGAATTTCATACGTTTAAGGAAAAAAATTTTAAGAAAGAAAATAAAAAAATTTTGAATTTTTGGTAAAAAAAAAAAAATTGTTTTGACGGGAATTTTTAAAGTGCTTGGACTTTAAGCCTTGCTTCTAGTGTAATTGAAAAAAGAACCTTAATTTGAAGCAGAGGTCTAAAACAAGATTTAGATTACACAAAGAGTTCCAATGGTAGCAATATCGTGAAGTTACATAAAATATTAAGAAGCTCAGTTTGCAAGTCCTGCTGAAGGCAGGCTTCGACTACGAACTAAGAAATTGTTTTACACTTCGTTTTTATTTGAGATGTCTGAGCAAGGGTTTCTACAACGGGCTCATGTCTAATAAGCCAACGTACGAAATATGTTTTTTCCTGCTTGACCAAGAGATAGAATAGGTCCTCTATTGTACCTAGATTACATTAATAAACCCTTTGACGGACACTGACATCTATAAACGTCATAACAAGGGTTTCTGGTGGGATATGACGCGTATACACGTCATAAATTGTCTTCTTTCCAAATAACGGAGATTTAGCAAGTGTCCCACGGAAAGGCCTCCTAAAATTTTGGTGTCCGTCAAAGGGTTAAGAAGTGGAATTTTTTTTAATAATTTAACACATTCGCTGCCAAGCCTAAATTATAGGAAGGCATTCCCATTGCCATTTATATTTTGAGTGTTATTGTTTGCCAAAACCCGAGCTATCCTGATAAACCTTCGTTATGTATTGGACTTTGTTACAAATCCTATCAAAAAAAAAAAAAAATCCTAGCAAAAAATAATTTCCTAATTCAATAGCCTGCATGTTATAATATATTTAAAATAAGACGAGTATACTCGTCTTTGAAGTGCGAAATACGAGTATACTCGTCTTTGGCAGCGAATGTGTTAAATGTGCCAATTACATAAGGGGGTTTTCTTTCTTGCTACAACCCAGTTGAAAGGTATCTCTCTATAGGGAAGGATCCAAAGAAGAGAGGCCTTAGAATTATTTATTTTTATTTTATTTTATTTTTATTTTAATTACTTTCTTCCTATTCCATATAAAGGTCTCCTCTTTATATTTTTTTTATATAAATTTTTTATATTTTAATTATTGCTGTGACGTCCCCATCGCCCCTATCAAAAGCCTGCATGTTATAATATATTTAAAGTAGGACGAATATACTCGTCTAGGCGTCTAAAAGACGTCCTTGGCAGCGAATGTGTTAAACGTGCCAATCACTTGTTATAACCCAGTTGAAAGGTATATCCCTATAGGGAAAGGATCCAAAGAAGAGAAGCCATAGAATTATTTCCCCCCATCCCCCCTATCTTTTTGAAATGTTGTTATTAAAATTAAGAATTAAATTAATTAGACAAAGAAACACTCTAATGTCTCATTAAGTTTTTATAGGCACATTTATTTTATATACCCTCCATCCTTACCCTCCCTCTCTCTCTCTCTGTGTCTCTCTTTCTTTGTGTCTATCCTTTACACTGTCTTCCTCCCGTGATGGTATACAATTTAACCTCACTTTTAATGACAATAACAGAATAATATTGTCGTATACCACTACTCTGCCATTGTTTTATTTATGGGAACCCTTTCAATATTTAATTATTTTCAAGCTAGACAAAAAAATTTTACTCTTGGCTCCTGCCTCCCCCCACCCCCTCTTTTCCTAGTTTATATTTCCTTTTAACGCTGTTTTAACTGCCGGTATTCAATTTCATAATTTTTTGGCTTCAAATATCCCTAACAAATGACCTCACATTTGTAAGCACATCATATGAAACCATATTTGACGTATAAACATGATAAAAACGAGAGTCCAAAATAGAGAAGAAGAACACCAACGTCATACCAAAATTCAAACCAGAAAAAAAGGCATTCTAAAGGAATTTTTTTTTGTAAGAAAAACTTTTTAAAAAAAGATGTTGTTGATTATTTTTCTCTATTTCTGAACACAACATTATTAAAATTAGTTGTAGAGAGAGGTGTGAATAGAAAAGAGAGAGAGAGAGAGAGAGAGAGTATTGAAATTCCTTTACTCTGCTGCTACAATTTTCAGGCGCATGTCTAATGCTTTTTATATCCACATGTTGTTAGAACCACACTATGTACACATGTTTATGGCCTAATAAAAAATATTTTATTTTGTGACCTGTAAAAAGCTTTGAGAGCAATTAAAAAAGCTTTCAAAAATATATGTCACCACTGGTTTGACAGAAAAACATGGAACATCACGCCAGCAATAAAGTTGAATGTTTGACGCGTTAAAAAAATTCGCCAAGAACCTAAATAAGTTGTATGAAAGCCTTAATTATGATGTACAGTAGTTTAAAGCTTAGAATCTTGGCTTTCAATTCCAGTTTAAATTATGCTTTTAGCTTTAACCAGTAAAAAGTTGTGGCCACTTTTCTTTGCATACCTAATAATTAATATTAATCATACGCCGCAGTGTCTAAATATAAAATAATTTAAAAGAACACCTTGATACTCTTAATAAAAAGGATTTAAATTTATAAAAAATTGTTTAAATATACTTGAGTGTAGTAATTAATTGAAGAAGGGTTTAAAACTTTAGTAAATTATTTAAGGCTAAAGTCTGTTAAGAGCGTTTGTGATTGGGTAAAAAATTTTTAAAATCGATTTTAATTAAATACAAAATCAAAAAGTTTTGTATAAAAAAAACTATATTAAGGTATATTATTTGAAAGCTCTAAAGCTTATCTTTCATTTAGTAAAGCCTTTATTTAATTAGCTTTTACAATGCCAAAGTTGTGGCCAATTTACTCAAGTCAACAATTTTTGCAGCAGGATAAGTAGAAAGTAAATTTAATTTAACCTTTAAAGGGCTATTATTTTGTAGCCTGGGTAAGGTATGCTCTGCTATTAAATTAGCAGGATCATACATAACATAACTGGCCATTACAACCCTTGAGTCAGGATTACGACCTAGCTTCTCACACCACTTATGTTGTGTGCGTTAATTTTATACATGAATGGCGGGACCTACAGTTTAAAGTCGATTCCGAACGACAGATTTTTGAGAAGCTTTTAATGGCAATTTTTACTCTCAGAGTCTTTGCCAGAAATCTGCTGAGAAGGAAGTCGCCGAAGAAATATTTTTCGTTTTGATGTCTGACCTGGGATACGAACCCGGGCCTTTCGTCTAATAAGCCAACACACTACCTACTAGACCACGGCGGGATCACTATTCTTTAATTTCTATACTCTAAAAGGTTCATTATTCTACGACTATCGTGTGTGGTGTCAGAAGGTATAACTAAGCTATGAAGTATAAAAAACTTTGCTAAAACTTCTTTCTCGGTTGATGGATGCTGTTGGAAAACCTCTTCAAAGTCTTTTGATTTTAGTTTTCATTGTTTAAAGTTGTTTGCAATACAAAGAAAAGCTTTAACCATGTGTGTGTTTTAATTGCCTTTTACTTTCATATTTTCCTTTGAAAATTCTTTACAAACTTGCATTACAATTATGATAAGAAAACAAACCACTTGACTAAGGCCGCCCATACCACATTAGGTTCGAGCCTGACAACCCCCTAAAGCAAAATGTAAACAAAACTAGCCAAGCACATGGTTGATGTTGATGTTTTAAAGGATTGTCAAAAAGAGAGAGCGAAAGAAAGGAAAAGCTTTTCCAAAAATCACCGGCAAATCATCGACAGACAGACAATATTGTATAGAACATTGGATGAACGGAAAACCACAAAAAAAATAACATCACATGTAAAGGTTTGCTGCAACAGCTATGCTCTCCACAAAGCTAGTTTTTAAGGGAGCTCTCTTTTTTCGTAAATAAAATCCACAATTTACGGCGCATATAACCCTTAAAAAAAATTTCATTTTGACTGGGTAAAATACTTTTCCTTTAAAGACCTGCAGCTCAGTTAGTTTTTTGAATTGATTTTATTAACATTCTGGCCAAAAAAATACAAGAAAAAATAGAAGAAAAAATAAAAAAAAAAATTTTTTTTCAAATTTAAGCAAAAACAAAAAATATAAAAAATAAAAAGAAAAACCTAAGAAAATAGTTTAACAAAATAATACAAATTCATCGTATTCAAATTGTAAATAAAATAAAATTGAAAAGAAATTAAATTCAAGAAAAAAAAAAGTCCTTCAACTTCACTTAAAATACCCCCCCTAAGAAAAAAGGCTTCGGAAAGTGAGAGTTTTTCCCAAAAAAAAATTTTTTTTTTTTGGTTTCTAATAATATAAGTAAATAAATTATATAATTCCTTAAACAAAAAAAAAACCAAAGAAAAATTATTTAAAAAAAATCAATAAAAAAATTTTCTTTTTTTCAAAATTAAAAAGAAAAAGAAAATTAAAGTTCTTCTCTTACAAAATGAAACAATTAAAATAGAAAAAGGAAATCCAAAAAGATACAAAAAAAGCAAAGAAATGTCCTGATACACATAAAGAAAGTAAAAATTCAACGAGAACAAGCATCATTGAGTTTTTTTTTACCCCCAACAATTTGAAGTTGAATTCCAACAAAAAAAAAAACAAAAAAAGGAAGCAGAAATAAAAATGAAAACAGAAAAAAATTCAAAATTAAAAAATGGAAACCAACAATAACAGCAATAATAAAAAAAAATAATTTTCCATAATACAATATTGTCTAGCAGATGTGTTGTATTAGTGTGTCTGTGTGAGCAAAAGAGAAAGCCTCTGTGTGTGTGTATATGTATGCATGTATGTATGTATGTATATAGTAAACGTGAGAGTTATTCTTCACAACAAAAAAAAATGGCCTTAAAAAATTAATTTGCACTTCAAAATCAAAACTGCAAACAAACAAACTAACAAAAAACAAAAAGTACTTTTTTTAAAAAGTACCAAAATTTTGGTATCAAAGAAAATCCCTTTTACTAATGTATCAATAATAATAGAACAATTCGTAAATATTGCATACTAAATAAAGGAATGAACAATTTTTTATAAGGAACTTTTAAAAAAGTACCTAATTTGGTACTAAACAACAACCAGCAACATATGTATGTACGTACATATGTTCGAATAATTGGTCATAAAATTCTCACAACCTATATATTAATATAACAAAACTCTGAATCATGAAATTTTAAAAAATGACCATAAAAAACATTGGAAAAGTACCAAACCTTGTTACCAAAAAAAATAACTCCAACCTATACTTTAACTATAAAAGATAAAAGATAAGATAGAGTAAGACCCCGCTTAACGCTGTTTCAGTATTACGCGGTAGCAAATCTAACAGCCATTCACTAAACAAAAGCGGTGCTCTATATGTATCTTTTTCAACGCTCTTTTATTAGTCTGTCCAGGAAAAAGATTCCAACTGTATTTTCCGAAGTCCCAATCACAGGACGAATGCATTTTTCCTGCGTTATAGTTTATTTATGTCTTGCTAAATGTATACTAAATGTCGCCGTGGTCTAGTGGGTAGTGGGTTCGAATCCCAGGTCAGACATCACAACGAAAAATATTTCTTCGGCAACTTTCTCTCAACAGATTTCTGGCAAAGACTCTGAGAGTAAAAATTCCCATGAAAAGCTTCTCAAAAAATCTGTCGTTCGGAGTCGACTTAAAAAACTGTAGGTCCCGCCACTCATGTATAAAATTAACGCACACAACATAAGTGGTGTGAGAAGCTAGGTCGTAATCCAATTATGTATGTAAATGTATACATATCCTAGTGTTAAGTTGTCTCGTTTAACGCTGTTTCGTTTAGCGCTGGAACTTATTGGAGCATATCCCCCGCGTTAAGCGGGGTCTTACTGTATATGAACTGTAAAATTTTATTACAGAAAACTACCTTTTTTGGAGAAAAAAGTGCTAGATTTTGAACTACACAAAAACGACGAAAATATGAGTTCTTTCATTAGGCGCTGTTTATCTTTAAATTTTAATAAAACAAAGTGCGTATAAAATATTATCGAATTTTTACTAATTGGCTGCCTTATGTCAGAAATGTAACATCCTTCAAATGTTCCTCATTGGTTCTTTCGGTAATGTACCCAAGAGTCAGGTGCATTAATCAAGCTGAGTTTACTTTGAGGATCGCTATGGTTTGTGGTTTATTCCCATAAGAAAACTTTACAAGAAAAACTCTAACAGGGTCAAATCTGTTTGCATTATCTCCACGTAAGATGACAATGCATTTATTTAGTTACCCATTCATACAGAAATGCGCGTCAATGCTAAGGATGATTTTTCGTTTAAAATTTGAGTCCTTTGCCAACTGCTTAAGAGCCCCTTGTGATATGTGATTGCCCATGGTGATATGGCAAGACAGACTAAATAAATGACAAATAAAGTGACAGATGCCGTTGTCTCCAACCGTTTACCTTTAGTTCTTGGGTCAATTAATTTTATATGGATGCAGAACCAAGTCACGACTAATGCATACATACTCTCAACGCAAGCAGCAATGTTTTTTTTTTTTTTGGCAGATCCAGCGTTTTTTTGACGTAAGAGTATTTGTCTTGAATTTATCCCCAACACTGCTAATAGTTCACCCGATAGGACCATTATGAAGATCTTGACACATTGACTGCCGACTACGAGATAACTCGTAGGTTGCGTTCTCTTCTAGGGAGCCAACCTACGAGTTATCTCGTACTTACTAATGTGAAAAAAAACCACTCGTCGTTTTTGACCAGTTTTCTGAAAATTGCCGTGGCAGTCAACGTCTTAAAAAGGAAATTTTGTTCGTAAAAATTCGTTTTGGTATTTTGTTAGCCTTAAGGTTTCAAAAAAAATTATTTTTCCTTGTGGAAAAATGCAAAAATTCGGTGAATGATGGCATCTCGCTAAATGAAATTGTTTTCGTACTTTCCAAATGTCTTTTTTAACAACCAATTTAAATTTATTGCTTTAAATATAACCGAGACAACTGTTTTAACAAAAGAAATTGTTATTTGGTACTTAATAAAGCTATTTTAGGTACTTTATTTAAAATCAATTCAACATTTTTTTCTCTTTGGCTACTTGACTCCCCTCCACCTCTAAAAATTTGTGCAGGCAACTTCCTTTACTTTTCAATTTCTATTTCTGTATGGGTGTCTATGTAAATGTATTCTTGTGTTGTGAATACATTAGTGTGTGAAATGTAAGCATTACAAGGATAACGGAAAACAAATCTACAATAACTTATTGCTACAAGCACTACCACTACTGTTGCAAAAATCCAATTTTCTTTTGCTTCTCCAAACAGAGTTTTACTCTCACTTAAAGGCCTTTAGAATCAACACACCTATACTCTAACATCTGTGTATACACTTACATGTGTGTATACACAAACAATAAACAATCATTTCCTTTTTTGCTCACACTAACACACTGACAGCAGCACCACAAAAACGCGCTACAGCAAGGGATGATTTTACAGTAAACCATTCAAAAAGGAAAAGTTTATTGTTTTATCCTGGCTACTGGCTACTCAGGCTGGCAGATGCTGTGTCCATGGATTCCTTTTTTTGTAAAAACGATATTTGCTTCATTGTTTTGGTATTTGTTTTTCATTTGCAACTTGTGCCCCTTTTTGTATGCAACAAAACAAAAAAGTGCAAAAATAAAATGTTTCAAGAGGTGCTTTCGTCTGTAAAGCTTGAGTATAAGTTTTTAGAAATTTTTTAAACCACAAAATCCTATACAAAATAAGGAGTGCCTGTATAAATACTTTAATTAACTACAAATTAAGTAATATTTTTATTTTCCCTAGTTGTTTAAAATATGCAAAAATTTTAAATAAAAAAATTAAATAAAAATAAAACGCCAAAAACTATGCAACAAATAATTTCATCAACAAGGCCACAGCATAGAAAATAAAAGAAAATCATAAAAGTAAGTGATATTTTTAATTTATAAAATAAGAGTTCTTGTCTTGTTTAAAAATTCTTTTGAAAACACATTCCACACATAAATATTGCTACATTACCACTTAGATCTGTTACGCCTCCTTAAGCAAAGGCCACAGACAAGTCATGGGCTGATGCTAAATCTTGCTGATTAAAAAGCGTATCGTTTCTCAAAGGTCTAATAGAGCTGTCGTTAGTAGATAAAATCCTACTACATAGTGAGGAACGTAAGATATCCTTTTATGTTTTATTTGCTCTAGGGTCCACTTCCTTAAAAAATTCTACTGCATAGTCAATGGGGGTAAGATATCCTCCGAAGAACGTGTTACTCTACCAAGAATTGAGAGATTCGTTGATATTTTCTTAGGAAGTGAAGCTCAAACATGACACTATCCCAACGTTTTCAATTCCTCGCACAAGCTTAAAACAAGTTTAATTAATTTATTATGATAAGCATTATTTTAATGATTCAAGATTTTCATTTTCACAACCTTAAATATAAGAAGATACTCCTTGAGCGCCTAAAAGTATGTTAATCTTTTTCGTATTTTCATGATTTCAAAAGCAGACTATACTTTTATATAATAGGACGATTATGCGCCTAAAAGTATGTTACACAATATATTCAAAGCCTAAAACTATTTCATTTCTCGTATAAAAAATCCTGTTTTTCATACTTTGTCCATAGAGGGAAGTTAAAACACCCAAAAGTATACCATAGACAGGTTAAAATATCTTCCTTAACCAACTTTAGAAATTTCAAACAGTGCTCTAGTAAATTAATCTTCATTAATTCTTAAAAACAACATCTATTTGCACTATAGATATGAAGATAGGGGTTCTATATATGTATGTATAAATAAATAACACTAGAAAGTATGCTATAAAAATGTAAATTTCTCTCTCTCTCTCCTTTTTTAATTAATGAACTGTGTTTAAACAAACGAAGAGTCAAAGCCAATTGAAAAATTAATGGAATTGAAATTTTCCTATGAAGTATGCTAAACAAACTTTTTAACATTTTATTTACATTGTAATTGAACACTCTAGTTTCTAGTTTGCAGGGCTCTACTACTCTGCACCTACCACCCTCCCCAACAACAACTTTCCATTTTTGTATTAGAAATGTGAACATTGTCATGCCATTTCATGTGTAACTGACAATTTGTCTAATTTAAAATTTATTTGAAACGAAACGAGCTACGAAAACTAAAAGAATAAAAATAAAAAATACAGTTACAAAGAAATTTTATTAAATATCAGAAAAAAGTTTAGTCTACCCAAACCATAAGGTATGCATCGATTTTTTTAATATTTAATAAGTGAAATAGAAAGAATAGGAAATAAACAAATGAGGTCATGCTATATATGTAATGGCAAAATATTGAAAAGACATACAAAAACCGGAAGACAATAGTCGTGCATACTCATAAATGGCCAATAAAACAATAATGACACCTAAAAGTAGCCTATGAAAATAAAATTTTAGTATAAAAAATATAAATACAAGGTAGAGTGTTTATTTTTAAATATAATTTCAATGGTTGGCTTTTATTTCTGGGAAATTTGTTATATATTTATACTTCAGCCTATAAATATGCTTACAAATTATTTTCTTTTTTATTGCTTTCAAAGCCACCATAAGCTTTAAGAAAAACTAATAATAAAAATAAACGATATTCATTTTATTGCAAATTGCTGTGTTTATTGAAGATTTTATATATTTTCACTTAATACGTTTTGTTTCAAGCCTAAAAATAGGCAATATTCCAAAAACTATGTCTATTCAATAACAAGCCTTATTTGTCTAAACAAAATAAACGAAGTGAAATGCAATAAAAATATGCCAGAAAACTATTATTTTAAATATCGACAATTGTGTATTTCAATTTCATGTTTTTGTATTCATAAGCCTAAAAGTAGACTGCATAAAAATATTTGTGGGGATATTGTATTTTATTTGATTTAAACAATTAAAACAGAAACACTTTTATAATAAACAATAAAGCAAGCAACAAAAAATATACAAAATTGTTTACTAAAACTTTTATAAAATAACTGAAGCATATTTTAAGGAGTTAGAGTTAAAATTCATTAAGGTCTGGTCATATAATGGACATTTTAAGTTCTACTGTTCTAACTATACTGTTCCATTTTATTTAAATCCATCGTATTAATTGTTTCTTTTTTATTTTTATGATGTATACTTTTAGGCTTTCTCTCATTTAAATATAAATACTATCTAGAGGCCATATAGTATAGAGTATAATTTTGTTATAAAATATATACATTTTGCTTTAGTAATATTGAGACAATGTTCCATATCCATATTAAATATAACATCAATTATTACAAATATATTACGGCATATTTAAGGGAGTTATAAGTAGACAATAGAGTAAAGCAAATATAAGGCATTCATATAATTTAATTCCAAGCTGTTTATAAATATATATGAACTTAAAACAACTCCGTAAGAGAACAAAAACAAAAATAAATAAACAAAAATGGGACATACATTATGGCTGATGGTCATGAACTGATAAAGAACCAAACTAAAATTTTAAGCTATTAATATTACAAAAAAGCATAACTACAAATTTTATAATATTACATAAAACAAACACAAAGATAATGCAGTTAAATAAATGAGTTTTCAGAAAATAAGAAAAAAAATATTTAAATAAAAAATTGTAGCATACATTTAGGGTGATAAGCTATGTAAATATAAAAGAATTTTAGTAATACGAATAAATTTTAAATGTGTTTTCAGAAAATCAGAAACAAATTTAAAATACAAATTGTAGCATACTTTGTATCAAAAAAATATTTTAAAAAACCTTAAATTAAAAAAATTAAAGCATGCTTTAAGGCTGCTAAACACTTAAAAGTAAAGAAATTTCTTTCAAAATTAAACAAACAACACTTAAACCTTAACAAATAGAAACATAATCCAAAAAGTACTTAAAAAAATGTACACAGTACGACAGTCAGAATGACAGACGAATAGCAAACAATATATTAAGACACGGAAAAATAAGATGGTCATTAGAAACAAATAAAAAAAAACTCAAGAAACACCCAGAAGAAACAACGATAGTCTAAGACCCGAGTAAATATGCTTAAAGGTAAAAATAAATGCCAACGACAAAAAGCATTTAATGGCAAATAAATACTAAAATACAAGGAACAGACAATGACAACAAATAATCGGTTTGAGGGGCAAACACTGATACAGACAGATAGACAACCGGATATTGCAAAAGCTTATACAGAGACCCGACAACTTACAGTGTTAAGAAATCATTGACTGTACATAATAGCCAGCCGTAGATATAAGCTGTATAAAGAGTTATTACTGTCATAACACTAAACATACTTTTAGGCGCCTAGTAAATTTTCAAACTGTACGAAACATTTTGAACATTGAGCAGCACAAAATAAAAATGTTGAAATAATGCTCATGGAAATGAATTTTGTGTGTGTATCTATCCAAACGATAATTTCGAAGAACATTAAGAGTGCAGAAAAAAAACTAAAGCATACTTTTAGGCATTAAATGTGGCAAACAAAAAAATGGTAGAATGAAAAAGAAGAAGACAAGAAAAATAATAATTTAAGCTGTTTAATAATATAAAAAGCAGTGTTAGTAGGAAATAAGAGAAATAACAGCATAGTTCAAGGCGCCTTAAGTAAAATATTAATCTCAGAAATAAAAAAAGTTAATGAAAAACAGAACTGTAAAACATTTTTTAAGTTTTCATTAGCTTTATTCAATCCCTTGGCGAACAGTATAAGAATTAATAAAAAAAAATTTTTACAAAAAAGTTGTTGCATACTTTTAGCCTTAGAATGTTAATGTAATTATATTTGGATATTTGTCTCGTAAGGAGATTAAGGCTTAGTGTAAGGCATTGTGTACTATCCTTTATTGGCTAACACCAGACCGAATATTCAATAACTGTATTTGGTGTAATCAGAAGGATTTACATATGTTTTCATGACAACGCTCGCCCATAACTAAGAGTAATGGCCAAAAACTTTAGAAAACTGTGCATGAAAGAGTCTACTATAAATTCCATCGAAAAACACAGCCCAAAAGTATGCTTCAAAATAATATTAATTGTCATTATATTAAAATTTTGCTTCAACCATATTAAAGTCCTTTATTTATTATCATTTAATTATGAATTACTACTACTTACTATTAATAATAGTAATATTATTTTCACTAAAGCCCTAAAATAGACATTAATTAAATTTAATAACTAAAGTCGTTTGTATGCTATAAAATCTTTAACAAAATCTTATAGTTTAAGGCTACAACTGAATTAATAAATTCATTAAAATCAATAATACAATATCTAATACTGTTTTAATTAAAACAAGCGCCTAAAATTATGTTTTAATTAGAAAAGTAAAAGCATTGAAATTATTGAGTTATTTTTAGATAACTTTGACCTTAAAGTATGCTTTCGTTTTTTGTTGTAAATAAATTTCATGCAGAATTTTGAATTATTGCACTTCGGCTGTTGTTAATTGCGTTAATATTTCTACCTAAAAGTATGCACTAGTTTTAGGAACCCCTATAGTATATCACAGTCTTTCATAGTTTTGGATGAATACCGTAGTGCAGTATGTGGCCTTATAGAGAAGAGCCTGTGGTTTAAACCACAGCTCTAAAGACGAACTATACCTTTAGAGACATTCTTCTTCTAAAAATTCTGAGAGTAAATTAAATCCCCATCAAAAGTTGTTGAAAACTTTGTCGTAAAGAATGTTATTTCAACATAAAAAGAAATATAAATTTTAAGTCTACTTTTAGGCTAAACTGTACTTTTATCCTTATATTTATTTGTATTTAATTTTGCTTTATTTTCTCTTTATTTTTTTATTTATTTCTTTTACCCAAATCTTTAGACATTTTTCTAAAGATTAACAGGAGGCTTGATGAAGGCCTTATTAAGCTGGTACTTATGTTGAGCTAAAATTCATTTTAATTTTTGGTAACCAACATAAATCACAACCCAGAAAAATGAGGAGACGGATGTTGAAAAGCTGTCTTTTCAATTTAAATAGGCTGTAGAGCAAGCTTTCTTTTTTAGGTTACAAAGACTGCAAGAGAAAGAAGGAAAAAAGTGGAATAAATCAAGCACTTACTTACTTAAAAGGACCACTTATTTATGTCTGACAAAAAGGATACACAAAAATAATTATAAACAGGCATTCTTTTAGGCATACTTTAAGGCTGAATTTTGTATATAAATCTTAGGTACCATAAAAATAACGAAAAAAGAAAACAAAAACGACAAAAGACTTTACAAGATAAGAACTATTTTTAGGCGGTCTACTCTCTATTTTTTACATCTAAATAGGGAAACCTCTGTAATGTCGTACCTAAAAAAGCAGAAGCAGAGTTACATGGAGGGTAATTTTGTAAACCTTTTTGTGTTTTTCATTCTTTGTCATGCGTTTTGTTTGAAAAAAAAAAAAAGATTAAACAAAAAAAGGAACAGCCTAAAAGTATACTCCGTTTTTTCCATTTTATAAGCCTAAAAGTATGTTTTATAATGCTGTATTTGTATTTATTAGGGTTGGCTTTTGTTATCTCGTTTATGTATGTTACAAAAGCCGTTTTTTTTTACTTTGCTACTGCGTTAAACTACATACACATTTTGTAATAATAATGACGTCGCTCTGTCTACTGCCGATGTTACAAAATTTTTCAATTTTTTTTTCTCATTCTATTTATAGAGAAAAGCCCGCTACTCCTCCTCTTTTTTTTGGGATTCCCTAGACCATGTATTGATAAGTAAATTTATAACTTTGCCAGCAAAATACATTGACAATATACAGACAGTCACTATTGATTGTTGTATAGAAAATAATGGCGAAATTATACTGAATTTTTTTTTTGTTTTTCGAAAATTTTAATTTATCAAAAAGTTTGCATAAATCTATAAAAATTTACAATAAAACAGAGTAAAAGTAGCTCAGAAAATTTTTAAATTAAAAATTACGCAAAATTTTGCTTTAAGAAATAATTTTATAAAAAATTATTAAGCATACTTCAAGGAGGGCAAGTTTTCACTTTTTAAAGCATAGCATTAGGGGTCAAATTAATAAAAATGAACCCAAAACCACCGACATATAGGTTTTGCATAGGTATTACTGGATATTTCCCGCTTGGTTAATAGTATTGCTAATTTCTACGGAACTTATATGGAAAAACAACAAGAGGACTAAAGGTTTTCTAATGACTTCTACAGAAGCAATAGATAGAAAAGGGAGATGACTGAAACAGAACCGAAAACCACCGACATATAGGTTTTGCATAGGTATTACTGGATATTTCCCGCTTGGTTGATAGTATTGCTGATTTCTGCAGAACTTATATGGAAAAACAACAAGAGGACTAAAGGTTTTCTAATGACTTCTACAGAAGCAATAGATAGAAGAGGGAGATGACTGAAACAGAACCCAAAACCACCGACATATAGGTTTTGCATAGGTATTACTGGATATTTCCCGCTTGGTTGATAGAATTGCTAATTTCTACGGAAAACAACAAGAGGACTAAATATTTTCTAATGAAAACAGGAGCTATAGATAGAAGAGGGAAATGGAAAAACCATCATTCACCTTATGTGTCAGTAAACGGATCTTGATCAATGGTCTTCCTACCTTTGTCTTTTAGCAGCTCAATAATATCGTTGTACCATTCCACAAATTCGACCATTTCCATAGTGGTTTCCGTTGATACACTTTCACAAATATTTGTATAATTTTTTACCCATGTTATGTCAGCCTTTTTTCCCTTTTTTGCTGATTTCATTGTAGTGAACAAAAAAAGAAAAAATAACGAGTTTTTTTCTTTCAACTTTTTCTTCTTTCTTTTTAAATGGAATCGTACATTTCGCATTTTATTTATTTTATTCTTACGGTTGATTTCACATACCGATACAATTTATATATAAAATTTATATACAATTTATATACTTATAAATGACAATGTACTTATATGTACATACATACATATGTACATATGTATGCACAGCATATACATATGTACGTATGTGTTGTGTAACTATGTATGTATGTAGCTGGATAAACATGGTGTGACTGTGCTGCAGGAAATGTTGAATTTCTGGTAGTACCATTTGGTACAATTTCCGTTTAAGAAAAAAACAGAATTTTTTTTGGTTTCTATTTTTTTTTTATTTCATGTGCCATCAATAGTAGAGACATGCTGACAAAGGATATTTTATATCAAAAAAATTTTTCTTCTATAAATTTGTTTTTCTATAAATTTCTGAACAGCTGCTTAATTTGTGAAATACAAAAAAAAAAAAAATCTTTTTAAATGGATTGCATTTTAACGTTTCAAAAATTTAATTTTTTATTCATTTTCTCATTTAAATGAATGGAAATGTAAAGACCTTGTTCCCAAGTTGCAATTTTCAACATTCAAAACAACAGTTGATTATTAGTTAGCTTAGGTTTGAAAGCGTGTACTTGCCATTGGGAGAAATACAATATCCAGAGGTTAAAATCACACATTGTAATTCACTGTTCCACTGGCCAATGAGATATTCAATGAAATTTATATTAAAAATTGGTATTCAAAAATATCCAAATAAAGGATTTTCATAAAGAAAATTGGGAACTTAAAAATTCAAAACGAAGAAGCGATTATATCCGAATTCGAATCTGACCTCAGAAATATCCCGCCAGAGCCGACATCTTAGAATCTGCAGAAGTCATGGAAAGGAATAGCAAGCCCATTTGTCCAGCTTCTCAACAGAGCAGAGTCAGAGTAGACTTCTGTGACATGAAAATGATCATCTTCCTCCATTTGAAAAACTGCAGAAGTCATTCAAAGAAATAGCAAATCTATCATCAAGCCTCGTAGCAGAACAAAGGCGCATTATTAACGTGTACCTGAGTAAAGGAATAATGACAATCAATACTTTTCTTATTCATCTTAGCCCTTTAGAGACCAACAATACCTACGACACCTTCTCTCAGAAACTGACCTCAGAAATGTCCCGCCAGAGCCGGCATCTCAGAACCTGCAGAAGTCATGGAAAGGAATAGCAAGCCCATTTGTCCAGCCTCTCAACAGAGCAGAGTCAGAGTAGACTACTACTACTGTGACATGAAAATGATCATCTTCCTCCATTTGAGAAACTGCAGGAGTCATGCAAGGAAATAGCAAATCTATCATCAAGCCTCGTAGCAGAACAAAGGCGCATTATTATGCAAACGTGTACCTGAGTAAAGGAATAATGACAATCAATACTTTTCTTATTCATCTTAGCCCTTTAGAGACCAACAATACCTATGACACAATCAGAGAAAACTCAGTTTATCTATGACCTGTAACTTCTCTCAGAACTTGCAGAAGTTATGAAAGGGAATAGCAAGTCTATCGTCAAGCCTCGTAGCAGAACAAAGGCGCATTATAAAACATAAAAGTGAACCTGAGTAAAGGAATAATGACAATCAATACTTTTCTTATCCATATTAGCCCTTTAGAGGCCAACAATACTATACGCTGCCAATGAAGTTTAGTCTTCCTGTGACATAACCAGAGAAAACTCAGTTAATATATGACCTGATACTTCTCGCTAGATTGGAAACTTTATTCTATACAGAATTTAAAATTATTTCACTTCAACTGTTATTAATTGCGTTAATATTTCTACCTAAAAGTATGCACCAGTTTTAGGAACCCCTATAGTATACCATAGTCTTTGACAGTTTCGGATGAATACCGTAGTCTAGTAGAAAAAAAAAACAAAAACGACAAAAGAATTTACAAGATAAGAACTATTTTTAGGCGGTTTATTCTCTGTTTTTTTTTAGATTTAAATAGGGAGACCTCTTTAATGTTTTAACTAAAAAAGAAGATACAGAGTAAAATGGTTGCCAATTTTGTAAACCTTTTTGTGTTTTTCACTCTTTATCCCGGGTTTTGTTTGTAAAAAAGAAAGATCAAACAAAAAAAGGAACAACCTTAAAGTATACTTTGCTTTTTTTCAATTTTGTATACGCCTGAAAGTATGTTTTATAATGCTGTATTTGTATTTAATAGGGTTGGATTTTGTTATATCGTTTATGTGTGTTATAAAAACCGTTTTTCTTTTTCTTTGCTACTGCGTTAAACTGCCAGGTTGGAAACTTTATTTTCCTATGTCCTGGAACCTACACAAGCATTACCTTTAAATGATCCTAAATTTCTTTAGGCTGAAGATGATTGTAGGGAGACACGATCGTGAAGGTTTGGATAGCAATTTAACTGTCCGTATAAAATCACAAGATTTTCAATACAAAACTTTATCAATATGACTGCAACCTCTGCCTGGAAAACATTGCCATGATCAGGTTGTTTATGCGAAAGTCTGTTAACAGAAATTTAAATATGTATTCCATAAGTGTTTACACTTTGTAAGGGTCATTACCCACAATACAGAAATTCTCTCTAAAGAGCGGTTTATGCATAAAAGAGCTTAACTATTAAGAATTCCCAGTTTGGCTATTAAAAATTTCCTCAAAAAGGGAAATTAATATTCCCAGTTGTTGTATAAAAATTATTCTTTAAAAGAAATTTAAAAGGGGCCCTAAAACAATCTCTTAATCTTTGTTTAATTAAAGAAAAACTATTAAAAAAAAAAACAATTTCCCCGGTTTATTGTTTTCCTATGAAAGGTTCCCCTCTCTTGCCACTGCCATTTACTATTTGCTGTGATAAATTTCAAAAATGCATTTGCAATGCATACATGCCCTGATGATACAAGAAAAATAATTTCGAAAAAATGTGGAAAAAAAAGACTTAAAAAAATAAGGCAAATAACAGGAAGAAACCTCTTAAGGGCATACAATGCATAAATTCGTTTCCATTGTTGTTGTTATTTGTTGTTGTTGTCGTAATAGAAAAACAAAATAAGAAAATCTAAAAAATATAAAAAATAAGCCACGAAATGGTACGTGAGATCTAAACAGAAACGGAAAAACAAAAATTCTCTACAGAGTAAGTGAAATTAGAAAATGAGAAGAAGAAAGAAAAAAGTGTGGTATGCTCTTAGGAGCTTATATTGTAGGTGATAAACAACAACAGCAACAACCGTATGGCAAACAGAGGTCTTCTTGGTTAAAATTTAATGCAATTCCTACAACAGCCATAACTTTGCGGTTGGGTTGGGTTAATGGAAAATGAAATGCCAAAGAAACTGAACAGAAAACAAAAATTGCATGTCATATGCCATTGCAAGCATAAAAACACAGTAAGATAGAGAGACGAGGGAAGAGAAAAAAGGGGAGAGGAAAAAATTTCTTATTTTGAGAGACAATAAAACAACTTGTAAACAATTTGCAAGTTTACACTGATAGTTGTATGCGAAAGCAAAAACAAAAATGTGTGAGAAATAAACCTTCTTCTTGGATAATAAACCTTGATTTAGTATTTACGAAAGAAATTTTATCACACCAAAAAAAAAAAAAAAAACAATTGCATACTTTTAGGGCTTAAGTAAATATATTCTGTTACAAAATAATAAAATTTAACAAAAATATCATAAAAGTTGGTGAAGAAAATGTCATACTACTGCTCAGAAAGCATAGGAAAAATAATGGGTGATAAATAAAACGAAATAAATAAATATTAAAGCCTGCTTTTAGGGATTATGAAGTCATAATAAATAAATTATAATAAAGAGAAAGTTTTTAAAAAATTGTAGTCTATTTTTAGGGTTATTACCCCCACGAGAGTTTGGGATTCAAAATAATTTCCAGATATTTTAACCTTGTGGATAAGACTATTAAAACTCAATAGATCGCCCCATAAAGATCATGAATTCGAATCTGCTTGGACTGACGTCTAAACCATTACCATTTTGTTAGAAGTTTAAAGCCTTGACAATTAAATTAAACAGTGATTTTACTTTTCTAAATCATTTTTTATTCTCAAATATTTAAATTCCAAATTTTTTTTATGAAAATCCCCTATTTGGAAATTTTTGAAAACAATTTGGGAAAATTTTTTAAAGTTATGCAACTTCCCTTGAGAAGTTTTATAGAGTTAAAGCCTATGAAAGTTTAAATTTACAAGAGATTTACTAAGACTTTACTAATCATATTCCTTTTCAAATGTTTTAAGCATAATTTTTCTCCTGTTTAAAGCCAAGCTACTATTCAAAAGGGTGGAAATTCGTATTAATAAGGTGTGTTAGATTTTCACCTGTAGTTGCAACCTCATTCTATATTATTTGTGTATATGCCTGACTATATTGTTTTAATTTTATTTATGCTTATGCCATATAACGCCTTAAAATATGTCAATAGTTTTTTTTTTCATTCTCCCTATTTTCATAGAGAGTAAGAGGGCTACTTTCTACCTTTCCCCCGCTTTCTATTTGAACTCTCATTCATTTTTTATTTATTATAGCTGTACACTCACCTTATAAGTCATACGATTTTCTTTAAACGTGCTCAAATCAAAAGCGCCTATAGGTAGACTTTAGAAAATATAAAAACAATAAAACCGAACAAACGAAACGTAAAGAAACGTAGAAATGTTAAGAGAGAAAAAAATCTTTTTTAGTTTTTTTTTTTGTTTGTTGCTGGCAGCTTAAGGAAATCCTATGAATGCATAAAAACGTTATGAATTATTTATGCATCAAAAGAAATTAATTAAACTAAAACGATAACAACAACAACAGCAAAAGCAAATACACATTAAAAGTGTTATAAGCGAAGCTGTAATAGAAAAACTAAATAAGAAAGCATGTTTAAAAATAAATTATTAAAGCATTCATAGTGTCGACTATTGGCCCACATGCCAGTCGTGGTAATAGCACAGCAAAAATTATTTCAAAGATTATGGCTTCAGCAGCAGGAAAACCCCCTTTTTTCCCCTAAAAATATGCCTTAAAGTGGTCTCTTCTTCCACAACTTCCCTAAAACTCTTCCGTTAGGTAAGGTTTGCCACCTAGTTATAAACACTGCCATTGTTGTTGCTGTTATTGTTTGAGGGATTTTTGCCCAAATATATACGTACGTACGTATGAGTGTGTGTTCTTGTACAGCATATTTAATAATGTTTAGCACGTCATTTTACCTGCAAAAATATATGTTTTCGAGCATGTGAAGCATAATAAACGTACAAAATGAAAAAAAAAAATTTTCAAATTTTAATTACACTAACGTCGCTCGCCATTATTGTAATATTACAAACACAGATACACACGCACACTCACACACACACACATTCATATTTAATTATTTATAATAAATTTTAATACAAAATAAATTAATTAATTGCCAGTGTGTCAAGTATGAATTTTTAAAAAATATAAATTCCTTGTCACTTTTAATTGAAACCAGAGTATCGTTATGCGTTAATAAAGCAAATGACTGCAGAAGTGTGTTGAAAATATTAAAAATGGAAAGTTAAGCAGCATATATAACAAATAAAAAATTAATTCATAAAATATACACAAAAATTTTTAAATTCCCAAACTTTTTATAAGAAATTCCCTCCTTGCGAATTACTGAAAATATTAAATTTAAAAAAAAAATTAATCACAAAAGATCACTAAAAGATTTAAAGCACGTTTTACAGAAAAAAAAAATGAACAAATTTAAATTCCTAATTTCATTTTATAAAATCCCCTTTTTGTTAAATAGTAAACTTGTTAAAAAATTTTTTTAAAAATAATTAGCTAACACCTCAAAACTACACTCTCTTTTAAAAACTAAGAAACCTTTAAATTCCCAAAGTCTTTATAATAAATCCCCCTTTTGTTCAAATAACTTACAATATTCAATTCGTGTTAAAAAATCCTTATCACTACTAATTATAAAAGTTTTTAAAAGAAATACAAAATTAAAATATAAAAAATTTAATAAAATAATTTAAAAATATTAATTTGTGTTCAAAAATAACAGTAATCGAAATTCCCAAAATTTTTATAAATATCCCCTCTATCCTAGTTTCCTTAAATATTAACTTGATTTGCAAAACATTGAAAATGGAACTGATTAAAACCTTAAGAAACATTTTTCTACCAAAAACAATGCAAAATTTTAAATTCCTAATTTAGTTTCAAAAATTTCCTTATTTTCAAAAATTATTATTTTTATCAAGAGTTTAAAAATTTAAAAATAAATTTTAAAAATCATTTGCTATTTAAATTTATTAAAAACAAAACGAAAATCTAACTGCTTAAAATTATAAGAAACACTTTCCTACCAAAAACAATTCAAAATTTTAAATTCCTAATTTAGTTTCAAAAATATCCTTATTTTCAAAAAATTATTTTTTCTTCAAGAGTTTAAAAATTTAAAAATAAATTTTAAAAATCATTTGCTATTTAAATTTATTAAAAAAAAAACGAAAATCTAACTGCTTAAAACCATAAGGAACACTTTCCTACCAAAAACAATGCAAAATTTTAAATTCCTAATTTAGTTTCAAAAATTTCCTTATTTTCAAGAAATAATTTTTTAATCAAGGGTTTTAAAAAATAACTTAGAAATAATCTTTAAA
The DNA here is from genome assembly GCA_014635995.1 of Sarcophaga peregrina. NCBI lineage: Eukaryota > Metazoa > Arthropoda > Insecta > Diptera > Sarcophagidae > Sarcophaga > Sarcophaga peregrina. The sequence continues at coordinate 101,303,552 of CM025790.1, forward strand.
AATCATTTGCTATTTAAATTTATTTAAAAAAATGAAAATCTAACTAGTTAAAACCATAAAGAACACTTCGTACAAAATTGTAAATTCCTAATTTAGTTTCAAAAATTTCCTTATTTTCAAGAAATAATTTTTTAATCAAGGGTTTTAGAAAATACATACATAATTGGCCATTACAACCCTTCAGTCAGGATTACGACCTAGCTTCTCACACCACTTATGTTGTGTGCGTTAATTTTATACATGAGTGGCGGGACCTACAGTTTAAAGTCGACTCCGAACGACAGATTTTTGAGAAGCTTTTCATGGCAATTTTTACTCTCAGAGTCTTTGCCAGAAATCTGCAAATCGTTTTGATGTCTGACCTGGGATTCGAACCCGGGCCTTTTGTCTAATAAGCCAACACACTACCCACTAGACCACGGCGACTTCAAAAATAACTTAGAAATAATCTTTAAAAATCATTTGCTGTTTAAATTTATTTAAAAAAAAATGAAAATCTAACTGCTTACTACCAAAAACAATGCAAAATTTTAAATTCCTAATTTAGTTTCAAAAATTTCCTTATTTTAAAAAAATAATTTTTTTTATCAAAAGTTTTAGAAAATAACTTAGAAATAATCTTTAAAAATCATTTGCTATTTAAATTTATTTAAAAAAATTAAAATCTAACTAGTTAAAACCATAAAGAACACTTTCCTACAAAATTGTAAATTCCTAATTTTATTTAAAAAAATTCCTTATGCTTAGAAAATAATTTTTTATTAAAGATTTTGATTAACAGATTCCAAATAATCTTTGCAAGTCATGTGTGCTATAGAAAATAATGGAAAAATATAAATTCCCAAAATGTTTTTAAAAATCCCTTATAAGGAAAATTTTCAACATGTTTGGCAAAATATAGAAAAGGAATTAAAAATTGTTTATTAATTATTGAATGCCAAAATTAAAGTAATAAAGTTCCTGTTCAAATTTTCCCTGTGTTCACTTTCATTATGAAAATGCCAATAAAATCAACGATAACAAGAAAAACAATTTTTTTTAAACAAAAAAAGAGAAAAAATAATTACCATAATGGAAATCGATAAAATTTTATTAGCATGACACCACCAATAGTAAAAAAATACTACTTCTACTAATAATCCCAACACAAACACCAACAACTACTACGACCACCACCACCACCATAATAATAACAATAAAAAAACCACTTCTAAACTATTATCATTGCGAATACAATTCGCATCGCATATAAAATGCATATGAAATCCCAAACAAAAGCCATCATTTTATAAGCTTTTATTTTTTATTGCTGTTTGTCATTTTGAAGGCAATTTGAAAATCACTAAAGAACTAGAGAGAGAGATACATAGGCAGGCAACTCTAATAATACCCCTTCCCTTTCCCCTTCGTTGCCCTCCGCCATACAGCAAACCGTAAACCTCTTTTATACTTATTTTAGCCTCATTTTATGCAATAAAACACTTGTAGAGAGGGAAAGCACAGCCATAAAAGAGAGTATCTCTGTTGTAGAAAGATGGAAAATGTTTATTAAATGGATTCTCTATCACTGGCGTTTCCAAGTATGTAGAATGGTTGGTTGGTGGAGAAAGGTTTTAAGGGGTTAAAGAGTTGTACATATAGTTGAGCTCTTCTTTTCTTTTAAATTTTTTCTTTGCTTTTTTTTAGGTTAACGTGTATGTCATACTGATTCATATTTAATAGCATTTTCTTTGTCTGTGTATGCACCATTTTGAAAGACTGAAAGGCGGTTAAAAAGTATTACGAAATCCTACTAAATAAGGGAAAGTAGTAGAAACCGAAGAAAAAAGGTCATTGATATGTTAGACAAGCAAGAAATGTACTTAAGAAATATGATAATTAGTAAAAGGTATTATGCAAATTAGCTAAAATGTATTAACTTAAAAAAAAAAAAATGTTAAAACATTAAAAAATGGAAGAAAAGTAATTTTTTCAAAAAGGTAGTAGAAAACTACTATTTTTTAAAAGCTTCAAAATGATTTCTAAAGTTAAGAAATAAATATAAAATGCTCCAAATAACAAAAAAAAACTTAATTTAATTTCATTTTTAAAAAGGTAGTAGAAAAATACTATTTTTAAAATCCAACAAAAAGGTTTAAAAACTTAAAAAATGTTTACAAAATACTTAAATCAACAACACAAACTTAATTTAGCTTAATTTGTAAAAAGTAGTAGAATACTACTATTTTTAATTTGCTTAAAATACAACATAAAAGCAAAGAAAAGCCTACTCAATTCTTAAAAAGCAAAAAACATATAATAAAACCTCTTTTTAAAAAAGGTAGTAAACTACTACTATTTTGAAATATCACCATATACAGTGAAAGTCCATTGAAAACCAAAAGAAATATTTAAAGAAAGCAAAAAACATTTTTAAAAATTTTTTTTAAACATTTTTAAAAAAGGTAGTAAATTACTACTATTTTTTAAATCCACCAAATATGGCAGAAAACTCTAGAAAAGTATAAGAAATGTTTAAGACAGCAAAAACACTTAACAAAAATAATGTCAAAAAGGGCATTAAAAAATACTACTATTTTCAAAATGCAACAAGAGCACCACCAAGGAAGTAAAAATGCTTATCAAAAACAATTTTTAAAAGGTAGCAAAATACTACTATTTTTGGATAGCTTCAAACATGGCAAAAGTTTAATAAATCTAGAAAATGTAATAAAACTAGCTTTTAAAAAAGGTAGTAAAATACTACTATTTTCCAATATCACCAAATATAGCATAATATTACAAGAAAAAGTGTAAAAAAGACTACATGTTTCAAAGCTTTTAAAAAATTCTGTAGATTTACTACTTTTTAAAAAGTAGTAAATTTACTACTTTTTTCAGAAAAGTAATTTTAAGCAAAACTTTTTGTTTTTTCGTATCTATGCAACAAACCACTTTATATCTCAACTCTTGCACCGCCAACTGCTATCACCCAAAGCGATTAGCGTAGAAAAACTAGAAACAAGAGAAAAATTTTAGTTTTAAAATCCTGCACTAAACTTAAACGCTAAAGAATTGAAGTGATGGGTTGTTATTTACAAGAGAATGAATTTTATTAGAAAAATCCCTTTTGGTTTGTTTTTCCCAACAAAATTTCCTTTGACTGTGTTTTACATTTTTTGTTTTCCTTCTCATTTTTTTTTGCGTTATCTTATCCACGCTGAATAAATAAAAAAAAAAATTCAATTCTTGTGCAATAAAAATGTTTGTCTTCTTGGAAGAGTGTATGAAAACAAAAAAAAAAACATAAAAACGTTGATGGAAGTGTTGTAGCAGTTTTTATATTCAATTTAACCTCGTTTTATTGTACTGCTCTAGCTGTTGTTCAAGTTTTCGTACTTTTTTGTTGTTGTTTTCTTTAAAGCCACTTAGATTACTTCAACTGTGGATGTAATTTTTTTATTTCGTTTTAAAATCATTTTTTTAATTGAAATTAAAGTTTTGAAAAAAGGTAGTATATTAGTACTTTTTGTAAATTAGTAGTACATTTTAAATTAATTAAATTTCTTAAACAAAAATCTTAACCGCTGCTAATGTATAAAAAAAATGTCTTTTACCAAATTTTAAAATAGTAGTAGATTACTACCTTCTTAAAGAAGTTGGAAAAATTTTTATTTTTAATCACAAACCATTTCACATGTATTAAATCTTATTGCAAATAATAAAAATTACATTTAAAAACTACTTTTTGAAAAAGTAGTAAAATACTACTTTTTGAACAAGTTTACAAAAACCGTTATTTTTAATAATAAATCGTTTCACATGTATTCAATCTTATTGCAAATAATAAAAATTACATTTAAAAACTACTTTTTTGAAAAAGTAGTAAAATACTACTTTTTCTAAAACTACTAAAACTGTTATTTTTAATAATAAATCGTTTCACATGTAACTATTTGGTTGGAAATATAAACAAAATACTTTAAAAAAGGTTTTTTTCTAAAAGGTAGTAAAATACTACTTTTTGAACAGGTTTACAAAAATTGTAATTTTTAATAATAAATCGTTTCACATATAACTATCTGGTTGGAAACATAAAAAATACATTTAAAAGGTATTTTTCAGAATGGTAGTAAAATACTACTTTTTAAACAAGTTTCTAAAAATTAAAATTTTTAATCATTACATGTAGTAATTACGTAGTTGGAATAATAATAAATTGCCTTTTAGAACTACTTTTAAAAAAGGTAGTAAAATACTACTATTTTGGAAAAGTTGTAAAAATATTATTTTTATTGGTGCCACTTTACTTTAACATTTTTACTGGCAATATATGCAATATTAATTATCTTAAGCATGTCCTTAATGACTTAAAACAGCAACGCTTGAGTTTATGTTAAGCTAGTCCTTTTTGGTATTAAATATTTAATCCAAAAATTGTTTTTTTTGTGTTTTTGTTTTTATATTCCGGTGCAGAATTTTATATCGTATTAAGATTTAATTTCAAATTAACCATCTGGTGGTTTGCTGTTGAAGAAAATAATTGCTTGAGAATGTTGTAAAAAACTGTGTCACTTGCTGAAATATTTATAGAAAAACAAGAGAAGGAGAAAAAAAAATAAATTCCCACTCGTACATGTACTACAGCAAGAGCGAGTAGTATTACACTCACACAAGTACTCAAGTGAACACACAAATTGCATGACATGGTTGTTTACATATGGAAAGCGAGCGAAAGAGAGATAGAGAATGCATATGTGTTTGTTTGTTTGCTTGTTTGTGTACAACGAATACAATTACTTGCGAAAAATAAAAACAAAATTTTTTTCCTGATAAACCCCTACTTTGTAACCCCTTCTTTGTTATTTTCAATCACTTTTTAAATGATTGTTCCTCGAAGCTACACCCTGAACAACTTGAACCCCATGGGTTTCCTTATTTGTAGTGCTTAAAGTTTATTAACCATGTAACAAGTTTTTTTTTTCTACAACAATTTCTTCCACTTTTTCTTTTTGTGGAGAGGGGGGAGGTGCGGAAAAAAAGTATGATTTTTGCAATTACTTTTATCTGTATGTACTCACGAAAAGCGATTTGTTTTGAAAGAAAAAGAAAACGAAAAAAAAAAGTTAGAAAAACTTAATTTATCTGTTAAGATTGATGATTTATAAACACGAGTTTTGAGCACACACAGACACATACACTCTGCCCTTAATGGTATAATTTAGAATTATAAAGGGTAACCCCAACCAAAGGATGAATAAAAACAGAAAATAAGAAGAGAGAAGAGGTCGCCGTGGTCTGGTAGGTAGTGTGTTGGCTTATTAGACGAAAGACCCGAATTCGAATCCCAGGTCAGACATCAAAACAAAAAATTTGAAAATAATTTTTCGGTGACTTCCTCTCAGCAGATTTCTTGCAAAAACTCTGAGAGTAAAAATTGCCATGTAAGGCTTCTTAAAAAATGTGGCGTTCGAAGTCGACTTTAAACTGTAGGTCCCGCCACTCATGTATCAAATTAACGTACACAACATAAGTGGTGTGAGAAGCTGGGACGTAGTACAATGGGTCAATTCGACCACCGAGTACTGTACTTGTCAGAATTGACAAGTACACGTCCTCTAACCTAATCTAAGAAGAGAGAAAAATCAACTCTAATAGAACACATAAAGAGCTTTGATTTTAAGGTCTCTTTTATTTTATTAGAACTAGCGGACCTGGCTATTGTGTACGAGTAATCGCCGCCATGGCATGTGCCGCCTTGTAGTGACTATCAGATAGGACCACACATCCTCCTGGGTAATGCTTTTGCCAAGTAGCTCCCTTATGATGACCATGATCACCCTCTAATACTCGAAAAGTTTGAATCAAAAAAAGGCAAACCTTTCATTAAATAAATTACACTGAAATATGAAGGAAGACAGCCTTGCCGGATCGGTGATTTACCCGATATGCAGATGCATACAGTATTCCCTCGATTTACGTCGTAGAACATACATAACATAACATAATTGGCCATTACAACCCTTCAGTCAGGATTACGAACTAGCTTCTCACACCACTTATGTTTTGTGCTTTAATTTTATACATGAATGGCGGGACCTACAGTTTAAAGTCGACTCCGAACGATAGATTTTTGAGAAGCTTTTCATGGCTATTTTTACTCTCAGAGTCTTTGCCAGAAATCTGCTGAGAGGAAGTCGCCGAAGAAATATTTTTTTCGTTTTGATGTCTGACCTCTGATTCGAACCCGGGTCTTTCGTCTAATAAGCCAACACATTACCCACTAGACCACGGCGACTTCTACGTCGTAGAATGTTCCGGAAAAAGGCAACATAAATTGAAACGATGTAAATCGAATTTCAAGGAACTCATACTATCAGATGTATTTGTTTATGAAACATTTTACAAAAAAAAAACTAAAATAATTAAATTTTTATTCAATGTATTGATTTTTTTAAATAGGGAATTCCCCTGATTTTGTTTATAAACAACAGAGGCGACGTAACTTGAATCACGACGCAAATCGAAGTTGAAGGGAACAAAATTTTTGACAACGTTAATCGAAATAACGTAAATCGAGGGAATACTGTACTTCAAGTCTGTGTTTTTTTTTTTCTATTTTTTAATTTAAAAAATTCTTTGTATACCCGGGTGTATACTTGTTATTTAATATCCTGTTGAAAATTAATACCACACTTATACGCCAGAGAATTTTCTTTTCTAGTTTTTTTTCTTAACTATTTTTCCTCATAAAATTATTTATTTCCTCTAACGGCATTTAAACTTTTCAACTACATTTTAAGGCTTAAACGATAGCCATTAAAAAAATATTATGAAAAAAAAATTAATTTTTTTCACACCAAATTTCCTCGTAAAGGATTTTTAATTCTTTTAAACATTTAAATAGCGAGTCGAGCAGCACTATTCCATTATGCAATACAATATAGAATATTTAACATATTCTTTGTTATTGTTTTTGTTACATTTTATTTTTTTGTTTTTCATTTTTTTTAATGGGCATTCATTTAGAAATAGGCATTTACATGCCACTACTACACCAACCAACTAAAAAAAAAAATTCAAAAACCAAGTTGAGGCCATTGAGAGAGCAAACAAAAAACTAAAAAGGCACGAAATGAAATGGCACTCTGTTAACCTATTTTGAGTCTGCTTTTATATATGAAAAGCATAGAAACAATTTAGTAAAGAAAATGAGAGCAAAAAAAAGAGTTGCTGGAAAAACTAACACGTAAAGTGTTTGCGAAACTCTTTACCAAACTATTAAATGACATTTTAGAAAGAAGAATAATAATAAAGCATTACTGCCGAGCATAAAATAAAACGAAAACAAATAAAAGTAATAAGAATTTAAAGAAATAAAAAGAAAAATTAAATAAATTCCGTTCAGCAGAGGACAAGATCAAAAAATCAAGCAATTTTGTATGAAAAATTTTTAAAATTCAAGATCCTTCCAATACATTTTTATAAGCAAGGATTTTTAGAACCCAGTATTTAAACCTTCTAGGCCAGAATATATAAGATCTTTAAACACAGAAAGTCCTTGAACTTTAGCTGTAGCCATATTCAATTTATTCAATCTGTTTTGCCAAGTTTAAAGATCGCATTATCAGCCGCAGGGCTAATGTTGTTTGGCCACCTCGGAGCTACAATTTGACACCGTTGGACTATTATTTGTAGGGTGCCGTCAAAAATAAGTGTTACGCCGACAAGCCTTAGACAATTGACGCTTTAAAGGACAATATTCGTGAAGCCAATATTGGTGAAATACAGCTGAACACAATCGATAATGGTGTGCTTAAAAATTGGACCGATCGTTTAGGCTACTGCATGGCTAGCTGAGGCAGCCATTTTAAATGAAATTATTTTCCATTATTATCGGGAAGGATTGTACTTTCAAACGAAAGAAATTTGAGAAAATATTCTGTAATTCTTTTAAAACATTTTCAAAAACAAAATTATTTGGCGGACCCTTTAGCTTTCAACAACACAAAGAAAAGAATCTAAGCCAGTGTAATTCGATTTTCACTCACAAGAATTCGAACTTTCGCTAACTACATCTTAACGAATCTTGAGTCCTGACTTAAGCCACCAATCATATAAAATTCAAACGATCCAAAAACTACAGATAAATTCCCATTGAAAACAACATGTGAGCGCTGAATGGAATCTGAAGCTTGATAAATAAAATTGTCGAATTTGCGACCATACCAATACACATGAGATCCAGTGCGTACAGAATAAATTTGAAAATTGAAGTAGCTGTAGTCCAGTAGGTAGTGTGTTGGCTTATTAGACGTAAAGCCAAGGTTCGAGCCCCAGGCCAGACATCCAAACAAAATACAAAAAGTATTTCTGCGGCGATTTCATTTCAGCTGATTTCTGAAAGTAAATAACCCTGCCATGAAAACTTTCTCAAAAATCTATGGTTCGCAACCGGCTTTAAACTCTAGGTCTCGCCACTTATGTATAAAATTAACACACAGAACATAAGTGGTGTGAGAAACTAGGTCAATAATCCTGATTGAAGGATTGTAATAAAAAATTCTGTATGTATGTATGTGAATATTGGGTTGGGAGCATCAACGGTTTGTATTCCTTTCAGAACTACTGCCAATGGCAAACAAACGAAATTGTTGGATTTGAGACCGGTCCATATTTCTTTGCGAACTACGTTGGCCAGATCATTATTACCAACACAGAGCACTATAAGTGGGTGATTACCAATTTCTTTTGCCTTGAATTGAATGAAATTGATACCAACGGCATGTGATTTTCACAACTCACCCTATTGTACGATGTGCAATGGGTCAATTCGACCACCGGGTACGGTACTTGTCTTAATTGATAAGTACTCGTCACCCTACTCAAGCCACATTAATGTGGATTTTTAATTTTTAAACCGACAATTGGCCAGGAACTCACTGAGAACGACGAGCACATTAGATATTCTGCATAAGCATTTTAAGGGCTTGAGCATCGCATGTGGAGGTGGTCACCGATTTGATCCCGTTAGACTTTTCCTTGTGCAGTTTTCTTACGTCACAAACCGCAGCCAAACGCCATTGATCAAATTCTACTTGATTTATGCACTAGAATCGTAGAAATTTAGATCTAGAGAAGCCGTAGCAGATATTAAAACGATTTTATATGCCACACCTAATGGCATCAATAGGCCTTTCAAACGATGATATCACACTCTTGGTTTTTTTTTTTTTTAAATTTATAGTTAGAAAGCGCCTAATGAAATACCCTATAGATCATGGAAAAGCCCTTATCATTTTCATAATACCTTATATTCTAACAATTTCATACATATTTACCATACGCCCTAGAATTTAATTTAACTTTCGTCAAACTTTAATTCTATTGCCATACCTTGCCTTTGCTTTCTGCCTCTCTCACTCTCTCTCTCTCTTTTCATTTCAAATTTCTATAGATTTCCCTGTAATTTTTGTGAATTTTTAAATAAAATTGCATTTAATTTTTTAGTTTTTAGTTTTATAATAAAATTCTATGCAAAAATAACAAAAACAAAATATTTTTCAATTAAAAATTGTGGGGGTGGGGGGGTCCATTTATACTTTTCAACACATTTTTAGAGAGTGTATGAATGCAAAAAATATGGGGAGTATCTAGGAGGAGGTCAATGTGTGGTGACAGATTTTCACACATTTTTTGTTCACTTATTTTTGTTGTTGTTGTTGTTCCTTTTGTTCTGTATTAAAATGGATAAAAATGTAAATGAAATTTGGTTTTTGTTTTAGTTTTTTTTTTTTAAAGAATGTGGGGGAAAAAAGAAAATCGAAAGTGCTAAAGCATGCAAATGCTTTCAAAAAAGAAAAAAAGGCAGGAGCAACAAGGCAAAATAAAATGAAATCAGACAATTGCTGGGGTTCCAAAAACTATATCATAAAACGCTCACTCCCTCCCTCTTATTTTCATAATCTCTGATCGTAGTTGTTGGAGTTCTTTTTTTGTAAGTTTTAACCCACTTAAACCAGTGATGACGTTATTTGCCAGTCATGTACATACACTGTGTGCTACTTAACGCATCCTTCCGGTTGTTACAAAATAAACAAACAGAAAAAAGAAAATTTTAATTTAGTTTTTCGCCCGCTTTATTGGCGTTTAAATGCTAATCTGACCTTATTCTTTATGGCTTCGCGAAAGGGAAAAAGAGGAAACAGTGTAGAAAATATATTGTGTGGTAATTAAATTGAAAAGATTTTTATCTTCTACATTACATTACTCAGTAGCAATAGCAGTGAAGAGCTTAGAAATCACGCTATGCTAACAAAATCCGGAAATAAAAATTTTTTTTTAAATGAAAATAAAATTTTTGTAAATTTTAAATTGTAAACTCATTAAAAAGTTGAGTTAAGAAAGATTAAATGGTCACCTCTGGTTGGGTTTGAATACACAATCCTTTTGAGGCGACTCTGGGACTCAAGAAAACTTCAAAAGCTAAGTCTAACGTGTTCAAATCTCATGGTCTTTAATGATCAGACCCCATCCTAAATGGAATATGTCCTCAAAATGCTCATGCAGCACATCCAATGAGGTATGAGTTGTATATTACGTAGCTCCGTACTTTTAAAATGACATGAATTTCAAACTGATCGTAGAACTAAAGATATTTCCATTAAAAATTTACAATGTTTTTTTAAATTTTCAAGACAATAAAAACATTTGTCTTTGATAAATCTCTAAATCACCACAAAAAAAATAGTTTTTGTTTATTTTTCGTTGTAAAAATTTGTTTTCCAAAAAAAGGATATATGGCCAGCTTAGACAATAATCAAGCTGGAAAGCTGAATTTTCTCACAGGGCGTGCTATACATAAACAACGTGTTGTTGTATACATAAAGTTTCCTAAAGTTGTAGGAATCGCAAGATTTTATACAAAATTTAAAATATTTGAAAAAAAAGTGTTTATTTCTTTTGGTGCAAATCATTTATATTAAAAATAAAAAGATTTTGTGTAACAATTTTTTTATGCAATTTTTTTTTTTTTACAAAAAAAGGATATATGAACCACTTCTTGTAGGATTGCAATAGAATGCTCAAATTTCATCTACACCTATACATTACCTACACACGTATCGTAGCATATTTACTTTTAACAAATACTACTTTTCTGAATCAATATTTTTCACTTTCATTATTGCTTTTTATTACTTTCATCCCTGGATAATATTTTTTTTCTACTATTATATTGTTGTCATTCTTCTACACTTATCTCTTTTAAACACTTTTCCAACAATTATTCACTGTTTGATTGATGAGCACCACAGCTGAAGATTTATATGTGAGCTGTTGGCTTTGGGGAATCTGTGAGGGTAACATTTCAAGTGCTTATAAAACATTACAAATGAAAGAGAAATATAATAAATATTTGTACAAATAATAGTTATCAATCATGTTGTTTATATTTTGTCATGAGAAAGTGACATATTGTTTTAATATGTTTTGCAAAAGCAGGAGAGGAAGGCAGAACAAAATCGAGATAATGATACACGAACAATTACTTGGAAAAAATCCAAAGAAATCCATGGCACTTAAGATGATATTTTTAAATGAGAACTTTTCATTATTTTTAATTAAAGATTTTGTTGTTGTTGTTGTGCTAATCAATTATTTAATTTTACTTTTTTAGCCTAGTTTGTAGTTTGCAACTTTGTTTCGTAGTTCCCCAGTTTGCATTTAGTATTGGCGGTGGCATCTTTGGTAAATATTTAGTTTAGAAACGAAAAACAAGTAAAATATTCAACTGCCACCACAGAAATGAATTCAATTTCACTTGTTTAATGTTGCAATTGCATGTTGAAGGAGTACAATGTTTCTGTTTAGCAAATAATAAATAAAATTTTATTTCGCATTGAAACAAGACAGTGGAAGCCATTCGAAAAGAACGTTCCAACAACAACAGGAAATAATCTTTTTACAAAATAAATTCATATTGAATTAACAAGCCTTCCGTATCCCTGAACTCTTAAACTTCTTTGGCCTCCATTTCTTCTTTGGCTTGCCTTACCTTACCCTCCATCTCTTATTTTTCTTGCTTCACGAAAACTTCGTTAACCCCTGTGTGTTGTTTTCATGGCTTGTTTAAAGTAAAACAGCCATTAAATGCACTCTCCACACATTCGTATATAAGGCCAGGCAGCAGGTCAGTTATAATGAAATTTATTCTCTTAAAACGAACATTGCGAAGAGCAAGAGAAAATTGCAAAAGACAAGATTATATTCGTTGGAGGGGGGTTATAGAGAGGAGGGCATAGTATTTAAATTCAGTTTTGCAGCTTAAGCTTTACGCTGCATGGCAGTTATAAATAAATTAAGTATTTTTATAGCGCTGGGAAAGGTTTCACCTATGCCTGGGGTTGACCTGTATGCATAAACTGTTGAGAGAATATTGTTGTTGTTGTACAGGAAAGCCATTGACAAGAACAAATTATTATAAATTAAGGCTTCTGGTTTTAAAATATTGCCTTTAAAGGATTAAATATTTAAAAAACTAGTAAAACTATAATAGAAAAGCACAATAGCAGTGCTAGTTAACTTACTATGCTATACAAAATGCTGATCATATATCTTGTTTTGAAAAATATTTTTTTTTTTTTTTTGAGAGAATTTCTTGATAAAAATCCTTTTTCACTCTAATTTCTATTTTATAATTCACATTTCTATAAACACTTCCGTAAACATACTAATAGATTTACGTTACGTTAATTAAAAATGTCTAGCATTGTAGCAAATAAAGCTATTTTCCTAAATATAAGAATGCCACAATTCGTTATTTGAAAATGTCTATAAGGGCTGCAAATTTCAATCCTGTAGTTTAACTTTTTCAATAGTAATTTTGGTAAAAATTTCATTGAAACAAATTTTCGTCTGTCTTAAGTTATAAAAAGAATTTTTTAGGAACTGAAAGACCTATTTTTAAATTATATTTTAAATCAGAAGTTGTATAGAAATTTTCGTAAATCTAAGTAGGCCACAATTCGTTATTTTGAAATGTCTAGCTAAGCTGTAAATTTGAACTTTCTAACTCAACTGTACAAAAAGTTGGCCATATATCCTTTTTCCAAAAAAAAATGTTGTTTAAAATATTTTCACTAAAAATATTTTTTTTTTTTGTTTCCTTAAAGTTATAAGAAACTTTTTAAAAGCTAAAAAAAAAACTATTTTCAAATTTTGCTTCATATCTCAAGTTCTAGAGTCCTTTTTGTAAATAAAAGTATGCCACAATTTGTTATTTAGAAGTATCTAACTAGGCTGCGAATTTCAACTCTCTAGCTTAACTGTAAAAAAAGTTGGCCATATATCCTTTTTTGGAAAAAAAAATATTTTATCAAAATTTCTATATTTTCTATGAGTGAAATAAAATTTTATGAAAATTTCTGTTGGTTAGAGGGTCTTAATTAAATAAAATTTCCTAACAATGTTGCTAGTTTGTTAAGTATTTTTATGGTATGGTATGACATTTAAGTACCTTAAGAAACTAATTTAGTTTTATGTGTTGTTTCCTAAGAGAGCAATAAAATTATTTCTATACTTTCAACCGTATTTTATTTATTTTGTTAACCTTCGCGTGCTGGTAACATATTCACTCAGCTTAAATTGTTACAAAGCAGCTGAAAGTATTTTTTAATCAAGAAACCATGCACACACATAAAAAGCCAAAGAATTATATGAAATTAAATAAAGTTTACCTTTAGGCGGCGAAATGCCAACATAAAAATTAGGCGTGGGTGTTATAACTAAAGGATATTACACTCATTTAAGAACAATTATATTTTTTTGTGTTTTGAAAAATATGAAATGAAATGCCGCAATATAGGCTTTGGCACAATTAATTTGAAAGGTTACCTGAGCATTTTTCCTTTCTTAATTGCATTTTATTTTCCTTATTTTTCTCAATTTATTTTTTTATTGATTTTCTGGTGATTAGTATTGTTGTGGTCTTTGGAGGAAGTCTTAGACAAATTACACATGTTATTGGTCATGTTTAACAAGCATTATGATGGCAAATTGTCTGCACTTGCAATGACATTGTAAAACAAAGAAAACTAAATGGAATATAATTCAACAGATAATTTAAAATAAAATAAATAAAAAAATGACATGAAAAATCAAGAAAAATAAAACTTTTGAATCTTCTTCTGAAAAGCAATAAATTCCTCATCTTGTCTACCATTCCGCAATTGATTAATTCTGTTCCTATATTTTCTTCTTCATAAAGTTTCATAAATAGCAATCCTTATTACTTTGGAAAAACAAAACTTTAATGGCGCCTTCATAGTTTTTCTCCCTATTTCTGTGATTGTAATGAATTCATGGAAGTAACTTTTCATTATTAAGACTCTCACAATGACTCACAACTAAAACAAACACTGAAAACACTTGACTTCCGTTAGCAGTGGTTTTCAAAAACTCACACATTATTTGTCTTCCACTTCCGTTAAAAGACAAACTAAACACAAACAACTAAAAGGGGTCTCGAATTTCCCATTAGAAAAAAGAAAAAAGGAATTTTTTTCAAAGCATTGCAAAAACTAAGTTTGCTGCAACACGTGAAAGGGGAATAGCATGATATATGCCAAGTTTTAAAGCACTAACTTAACAATAGTAGAAGCTGCCCATATATCCTTTTTCTAGAATTTATTATTTTAAATTATTTAAAGGTAGAATTTGTTTATAAAGCTTAAAGAATTAACGTAATCGGTCTTGTTTTTACAACGAAAACCGAATTGTGTGAAACTTTCAGTTAAAAGAAATACACAATACGTAGTTTTGTAACGTCTAGCTGGACACGAAAATACAGCTAGCTTCAAAGTTATAGAAGTTGCTCATATATCCTTTTTCTGAAAACTTAGGAAATTGTATGAAACTACAGTGTTTGCTATTTATATATATGCTTTATAAAACTAAAAACCTACTAAATACCCAAAAAAAAAACACTGTCTATATGCTTTACAAAGTGACTTTTGCCGCAAAAATGGGCAATTATCCTTAAAAGTTTCAGTTTTTTAACATTTTTGTCAAAAGTAATACACCACAACACGCAGTTGAAAAATACAAAGCCATATGCCAAATTTCAGTTTCCTAACTAATACACACTAAATGCCACCCTAATATCCTTTTTTGGGAATAAATTATTTCTTAAAAAAAAATATCAGAAAATGCTTAATTTTACTTACAACAACTGGCAAAGGCTTTTTAAAATTCGCAGTTACTTTATTTGCTTTATTTACTAAAGGTTTGCTTACACGGGCTTTATGTTTAGCATGATTCTCTCTTTTTATTTTACGAGTAATTTATTCATTTCTAGCTCAAGGTTATTTATTTTATTTTAACATCCTTCTTTTTATTTTGTATCAAAACGAATGATGAAAACAGTTACAACTGAGTTTTTGTGGGCTTTAACTGTGTACAAAATCCAAAGAATTCTCATTTTTCTTCTTCTCAAAAAGCCTTTTTCATGAATGAAATATTGTTGGGCTTTAATTTTTTTATTTTTTTGGCATTTTTAACGCAAATGTTATGAAATATGCTGGAGATTTGTAAGGAGTGGGTACGTATGATTAATATTTATTTTTCATATTTTATTTAAATGGCCCTCTTACGCCTTGTTGAGCTGAGAAGTTATAAATGATTTTCATATTTTGGTAATAAATGGAAAATGAGAACAAAAAGTAAGTGAAATTCTTAGTGTTTTGAACATGTTTGTGATAAGAGTAAGTATACCACGACATGTGGTTTAGTCATATCTAGAAGTAGACCAATTTTCAGAACTGTAACTCAATGGTAGTGAGAACTGTTCATATATCCTTTTTTTGTGTTATGTAATATATAGTCAGCTCTGCTCTATATTTTTTCCAAGAAATTAGACAAAACCGAAGAGGCTATACTAGTAAGAATATATGAAGTAGAACGGGGATTTAAATACGAAATAAAATTTAATACTTTACCCACATAAAACTATTGAAATCTTAAAATCTGTAAAATATTTTCGGAAAATTACGTATACTACGACACGTAGATTGGCATTACCTATCAATGCTGTCAATTTCATGTTTCTATCACTACTGTAATGAAGGTTGCTCATATATCCTTTTTCCAAGAAATTAGATTTACTTACGAAATGAAGCCAAAAACGCAATCATTTGCATACAAATTGAGGAATTGGCATATAATGTCATAAGTTTATGTGTAAAATCTCCGAAAGGGATAAAATAAGCACAAAAAAACAAAATATTTCAATTCAAATTTATTTGAAAATTTTAAATTCTTTGAAATTTCCGATAAAACCAGCTACCAATATGTAGGGTTAATAATACCTACACCTACTGGAAATTTCATAAGTCCTACTTGACTGTAATAGAATAGGAGAATATATCCTTTTTCTATGAAATTATTATTTTTTAAGTAAAAAGGACAGAAATTTTTAGTTTTAGTTAAAGAAATATAAAAACGAACGAATAAACGTTTAAATCTTAAAATCTGCAACGTTTTCGATAAAATTACATATACTACGGACAGTAGTTTGTTAATATTTAACTGTGCGGTAAATTTCAACTTTGCAACTATGCTGATAAAAAAAATAAAGTTGCTCATACACACATCCTTTTTCGAAGAATTTATTTTTAAGCAGCAAAAGACAACGAAATGTTGATGTTATGCTTAAAGAGTAAGGAAAACAACAAATTTTAAATATCATATTCTGTTACATTTCTTATGCAATGAGGCGTACAACTACATGTGGTTTGTTTCGGTACGGAGGCATAAATTATTTATTTTACTTAAGGAAAGAAAAAGTAAAACACAGAAATTTTTTATAAAATATTTAACATTTGAATGAAACTAAATATACTACAATGCGTAGTATGATATGGATTTTATTATTCTGATGAATTTCATGATCCTAGCTAAACCGGTAAATGAGTTTCCCATATATCCTTTTCTAAGAAATAAATGTCCTTTTTTAAGAAAATCATTTTTTTTCTCTAAAAAGTTAATACAAAAATATGTCTTTTACTTAAGTATTGAATGGAGCAATGAACACAACAAAAAATAATATAGCTCAATCAAGAAAATATGCTAAAATCTAAAACATATTATCAATTTTAATAAAAACTAAATATACTACAATTTGTAGTTTGGTGTGATCTTCCTATGCTGTAAATTTCATGATTCTAGCTCAACAAAACAAAAAGCTTCCCATATATCCTTTTTTTAAGAAAAAAAAATTTTTTTCAAGAAATAAAGACAAAAATGTGTTTATCATTTAAAGAATTTAAAAATTTCTATATATTAAAAACAAATCTATGAAATATGTTAGAATTACAACAATTTGTAAGAGATTTTTGTAAATTTTTAATATTTTCATGGGTCAAATATAAATCGTTTTACATGATAAATTCTATTTATTTGTTTATTTGTCTTTGTAAATGATTTTATAAATTGAAATTTAATATTTCTTTAATATATTTTTCCATTTCAATGCTATTAGATTAAGTTTTTTTCATTATTATTCTTATTATTGTTTTTCTTCTTTGCTGTTATTTCTAAAGTCTTGTATCGTTGGGGGCTTGTGGCAAATATATATTGTAAATAAAATTCTTTCTCTCTCTCTTGAAGAACTTTCAGCAGCAATTTGTCATAATGCAGTAAAATAGTGAAAAGAAAAATAAAAACATACAGATTGAAATGAATGACGGCACAATTATTTATTTCCTTTAAATGTTTTGAATTTTAATTGAAAATTATTGAGACAAAAAACAAGCAAGGAGATGAAGAACAAGAACACAGTAGAAGTTTCAAGATACTTGAGATAAATAAATTTGTGTGGGAGTTCAAAATCTGGAAAAGTATTTGAAAACAATTTTTATAACAAGACAAGAGCCATAGAAAATGAAAAATGAAAAGCAGAAGTTATCAAAGTTGTTATAAATAACGTTGAGATAAAGTAAATTTACTTAAACCCTTTAAATTGTTAAGTAAGCAATTTAAATAAAATGAATAGCAAAAACGAAATTCGAAACTAATCTTTGCCTTTATCTCTCTAGTTCTATTTCCAGACGCAGTGAATTTCTAGGTTGTATTTCATTTCCCCTAAACACTCTACTGCAACAGCAGGAAACCAATGGCTCCTATAAATTACAGGCACAACAATGTCTAAATAAACCACAGCCCTTGCAACCGGTGCAGCAACATTTTACACAGCTACAGCAGCAGCAGCAGCAGCATCAACAACATCCCTCAACAATTCTCACCCGCATCTGTAACTCCTCAAAATCATTTTATCCAGCAACAACAGACGCAATCAGTCTACCACTTCAAAACCATATTTACCATCTCTGTTGGCTTTAAACAACAACCCTAACATGGCCTACTACATTGACCCAAATGCGCAACACCGATGATGCGGTCAGTATTGATAGCATGGCCACTGGTCAAATGATGGGCGAACAACAGCCCATGATTTTAAGTAAAAAAGCTTTGCATCAACGTGATGCCGACGAGAATTTATTCTTAAGATTCCTTGAATTGGATCCACCGGCTACAGATGTGCCCAATCAGCAGCCGCCGCAGCAAGGCACACCGTTAGCAGGTGGCGGTACTAGACGTCTATCGAATACCAAACCTTTGGGTCGGACACCGTTTACCATGACAAAGAAATTAACACGCACCGCTGAAAGAGGCTTTGGTTTTTCCATTGTATGGACTCATCCACCACGTGTGGAAAAAGTTGAACCCGGCTTATCGGCCGACAGATGTGGCATATTGCCCGGTGATTATGTCATCTTTGTGGATAAACACAATGTGGTTACCATGCCTGAGGCTGATGTTCTAAATCTTATACGTTCTCAAGGTGCTACGCTCACTTTGGAGATTTTCAGAAGATCAGGTTCTGGCACCAGTGCTGGTAACGCTGGCAGCAGCAGTATTAATACGGCAACCTCGGTTACACATCGTTCGTTGGCCACCACACTGCCCATGAATGGTAAAACCTCACGCATGGCTGCTAGTGGTACCAGTATTAATAACACCAATGAAGAGATTATGAGTGTTACCATACAAACTAACTCTAAACAACAGCAACAGCAACAACAACAACAACAACAACAACACCAACAGCAGCAACAACAACACATGTTGGCCAGTCATAATCGACCGTCCACCGCATGTTCGGTTAATACCAACTCTTCATTAGAGGCAGCCAAAAGAAGGTTAAATTTACCTCAGGTTACGTTTAGTAAAGAGGTGGGTAAAGGGGTTATAGTGTGAAACAAGGCAGCATAGCGTAAAAATTTAGGTTTGAAAAAAAATTAAAACATATTTTAAGGAGGTGGAAAAAATTTAAATTTCAAACTATTTCAGAATAATTTGTTTTTACTTAATTTTAATTAGTAAACCCTAGAAACTATTTATTAAACGTAAAGAAAAAATATTTCAAAAATTAATGTATATTTATAGGAGTTTTAAAAAATATTTTAATTTTTTTAGATATATTTTTAATAGCATACTTTAAGGAATTTAAACTTACCTTTTTTACGATGTATGTATTTGAAAATTCACAAAAACTAGAAAGAGAAATTTTTAAAAATTAGTTTAAATTGCAGTCAATTAAAAAAAATAATCTTAGGTCTAATAAAATTTAATAAGATAAAGTCACATGAAGCAAATATTTGTTGTAAAAATATTTATTTAACGCACACCAAGAAACTTTAGGTGAAAAATATTTCAAATTCAAGAATAAGATATTAAAGTCTGCACTTACAAAACGTTTGTCAACAATATTATTTCCACCGAAGAAATATTTGCTTAATATGACTGCATACTTTTGAGGATTAGATAAAGTTATGTTATTTAAAAATTCAGTATCAATTAAATTAGTAAAATTAATGCAGAGCAAATGTTATGCAGGCGCTTTTAGATAGCATTTGAAGTCATTAACAGACGTGAATCTAGGAGAAAGTGTCTTACTACGACTAACAGAAGGTCCTTAAGATTGTTTTTTGGTAGATATGAAGCAAATTTTTTTCTGTGGCTTAAGTTTAATAAATTTATTGTTCACAAAATAATTTATTTTATTTCATATAGGATTTTGTATAATTTGATGGCATATTAACAGGCGTTTCAATTAAAATATATATTTTGTAGCATATTTTTAGGTGTTAGCAAATTTAGTTATAAAATTTTCAAACGAATTTATTAGGCTAAGCTTTTATTATAATTTCTTTTTAATATATTTTTTATACCGTAGCGTTGAGGGTGGTCTCGGAGAAAATAATTTTTCAAATAGAAAATTATTGCATACATTAAGGAAAACATTAGTTATAAAAGCATTTTCCCTACAATTTGGATACACGTTATTAAATCTGTTTATAAAATTTGCTTCGTTGCTTTATTTTATAATTATAAAGAAGTTTTTCGATTCAAGGATACTTTTTTGTCCCATAAATGATTCAAATTAATTTTAATGGATTTTTCCATAATTTTTTTTTTAAATAAATAGTAACTCTTAATAGGTTTTATTCCTTAAAATAAATAAATAAGCCATGGAAAACATTTGAATCTAATAAATAATATGCCTACCTTAGAAAAAGTTTTAGTATTTAAAGTTTTTTTTTTTATAATTTAACTTTTTTTCTTCATAATTTATATAATTATTCATAAGAAATAGGCTGCCTACAGTGACTTAATCTTTTTTTTTTAATATAAAAAAAAATAAATTAATGAAAAAAAAAAATTAATTTAAAAGAAATCTAAACACTTTCTTAGAAAAATTTTAATTTTATTTATTAAATAATTTTTCTTTTAATTTTTAAAATGTTTTACTTAGAATAGTTTTATGTTTTTTTCTTTAAATTTTATTTTTTAATGTTTTAAACAATTTTTTTTAATAATTTTTGGTTTTATTTTTTATGTTATGAATTATTTTTTCTTCAATTTTTGTTCCACATTGTTCCCATGAACATTATTTTTTTTAATTTTGAAGTTTTATTTTATTTTTTTTTTAATAAATAAAATAATTTTCAAACTTATCTTTGTTAAAATATTTTTTTCTAATTTTTTTTTTAAGTTTTTAATAATTTGTTTGGTTTTTTAATTAATTTTTCTTTAATTAAGTTTTTTTATCCTTAATCCATATGTATTATTTTATTTATTGTTTTTTTATTGTTGCAAAAAAAGAATTCATGTTTTATTTGCCTTAAAAAATGGACAATAAATTTATAATTTTAAATAAAAAAAATTTTCTTTTTGTTTTGTTTTTAATTTTGTTTCAGTAGCCCCGTGCTCATAATTTTTTAAAAATTTTTTATTTGCAATCTTTGACAAGAAAAAAATTTAACGTTTATTGTAATTGATTTCTATTTGCAAGGATTGTATTTGTAGGTCACTGTGCAAGGCATTTCATTACAATCCTTTAGACAGGCTTACAACCTAGCTTCTAACACAATCCATGTTAATTTAAAACATGAGTTGCAAGAACGGCCACTAATGGCCCTTGTTTCTTTGCAAAAAGACACTAACCATGGTATCATCACCGTCAACAGCAAGCTCTATATGCTTAATTGTCTTTTAGTAAGGCTTAAAACCTAGCTTTCTCACACCACCCATGTTGTGTGATTTATTTGTATGCATACATGGTGGACTTATAGTTTAAAGTCATCTCCAAATGACACATTTTTGAGAAATTTTTCATGGCAATTTTATTCTACTCTCAGGCTTTTCTCCACAAGACCTCTGAGAGGAAGTCGCTGAAGAAATATTTCTTCATATTTCGTTTTTGTTGGAGATGTCTGGATTGGGGTTTTCAAACGTCTTCACGTGTAATAATAACACTCTACTTACTAGAGTAAGGCAACTTCAAGAATGCAATTAGGCCTGTTTTTTCTATTTAAGTAAAGGCACATCCCCCCCAGACAAAAAAAATTAAGCCTCTACGTAGAACGCTTGAAGAATATTTTGCTTAACTGTTGCCATTGGAATGCCTGAATCCTTTAACATATCGGAGATTGAACAACATTTTTCCACAAGGTCCCTAACATTCATAAACGAACAGGGACACTGAAGAGACGAACTCTAAAGATTCGTTCGTAACACAATTGACCCAATAAATTAAGAGATTTTAAAGAAAAATCCTACCACACAATAAAAATTGCCCTTTCGTCTTGGACCTAATTGCGAATCTCTGTCCCCTGTTTCCATAGTAGTTCAAGTTCGGCTAATTGGCATACTGCAACCAGGTCAGCCATCTGTTTCAGTAAAAGGTCAGAGACGAGCCAGTTCCTTATAGAAGTTGGTAGGAGTAAATCAAAGTGTCTGCAGAACTTGAACGCCATAAAGTAAGGTTAGGTCTACCGGATCCCGAGAGCTTCAGTATGTGATGGCAACACTAAGGCGCTAAGTCCATTTGTATGAAAAAGTTTACAAATTCAAAAAAGTACCCAGAAAAGAACCAAACATCAATAAGAAATAAAATTTAAAGATAAGGTACTAATTTACGTATCAGGTACCAAATAAGGACCAATAAAATATAAAGAGCAAGAATAAAACAAATTCGATTTGCCGCCTCCCTTCTTAATAACAACTTTTTAGTATGAAATATTGAAAAATTTTCATGTTTTGCCTTAATTTTGTTTACCATTTTACCCGTTTAGAGCATTGCACCCATCACTGACAATCGACGACGTTTCCTGCTGCAGCTGATAAGTAGAGAACAGAACTTTATGTCTGCCATACATTTTGGCATGCAACGTTTCGTACAGCCTTTACAGGAGCGCAAGGATCTCATAACACCCAATGATCATAGAACCCTATTTCAGAATATCGATGAACTGTTAAGGATATCAGAAGATGTCTTGGAACAATTGTGCCACGATGATCAAGAGCCACAAATGAATTTTGCCTCACGTGTTTACCTGTCCAAAACTACAGCCATATGTGCGGCCTATAAAAAGTATTGTAACGGTATCAAAAGAGCGGATTGTGTATTGGTAAGAATATTTTTCTTAAGCACTCAATGCTCTTGTTCAAGCTTTATTTCGTGTTTCAGGTCAACAAATCCCGTCAAACTGGTTCAGAATTTGTTAATTTTATAACCGAACCGCCAGTGCCTCGTAAACGTCCCGACTTAACGATGTTTATACACCGTCCTCTACAGCATTTTCGTGAGATTTTAAAACTGATGCAACTATTAGCCTCCAACTGTCATGTGGACAGTGAGGAGCATAAAAACTTTACCAGCGTTATTAATGAACTGCAGGCCGCATATCGTGAAATTACGGTAACCAGCGGCCTCATGGAACCCTTGGGTGAGGGTAGACCTTTACTTACTTTACAGGATTTGGAATCACGTATGGTTTTCACCAAATGCAAACCATTTACCTTGGCCGTCCAGGGACGTCAATGGATATTTGGTGGTGACCTATCGCGAGTAGAAGGAAGATCCGTGAAACCGTATTGGACTTTATTGTTCAGTGATATCATTGTGTTTGCCAAAGTTAGCCGTGATCGTGTTTTATTTATAACCGAAGAGCCCATACCCATTGCGAATATTGTGGATTCGTGTTTTCATATGAGAAAAAAGAGTGAGTCACACTTCTAATAACTTTAAGGAATTGTTATGAATTTCTCTTTCTCTCTTTATCTCTCTCTCTCTCTACGTTACAGCTACAGAATTTCGCCTGACTGTAGATCCCAATGGTCGTTTAGCTGAAAGTCCCACCGGTTATTGTGCGCCCGACTTGACAAAGACCCCGAAAAAAGGTGCCAGACGTAAAAGTCTGGTGCTAAGGGCTCCTTCCCTAGAATTGAAAGCAGTGTGGCAAAATCTATTGCAAAGACAAATGTAAGTTGGAATGTAAAAATAAGA
This sequence comes from Sarcophaga peregrina, assembly GCA_014635995.1. Classification (NCBI taxonomy): domain Eukaryota; kingdom Metazoa; phylum Arthropoda; class Insecta; order Diptera; family Sarcophagidae; genus Sarcophaga; species Sarcophaga peregrina. Next base: position 101,327,439 of record CM025790.1, read on the forward strand.
ATAAAAGAGTTGAGGCCTTTTATAGTGTACCAAGTGGTACTTTTTCCCCCTAACATACTGGTAAAACCAATACTAAGTGGCACTGCTGGTAGGAGGAAAAGTATCAAATGGTACTTTGGTAAAACCGTAGTAATAGCGGTATTTCGAGCAAAAAGTCCTACTTGGTACTTTTAGTTGAAAAGAGTACTTTTAGTGGAACAAATACCAAATTGGCCTTTTGGTAAAAATGGTATGAAATGGTTACTTTGAAGAAAAAAAGTGGTAGTTTTGGTTAAAAAGTACTCTTTGTAAGTAATTTTGGGAAAAAATGACTGAAAAAAAGTACCTTTTATAAGAAAGTACTATTTTAAATACTAAAACTCCTTTTAATAACCTTTATCATAATTCTTTTTTACAGATTCCTAGTCAATGCCGCCTTGGGCTCAACACCGCTCTCGAGTCCTTTGGATTCGCCGGATGTTTTAAACACATTGGTACCGCTAAGTGACATTGGCATCGCCTCTGCCTCCATAGGCTCTATTAAACTATCCTCGATGGACAGCATAAATATGAAGAATCAACAGCATCATCATCAACAGGTTCGTTTAATGCGTTCTAAAGCCTTAACAGGTGGTAGTGGTGTAGTAGGCCTTGATAGTGGCGAAAGCGCTGGCGGTTCCTTTGAGAATCTCCAGCGTTTGGCCAGCACTTTAGTACAATCACGCTGTAGCACACGCATGACACAGACCACACATAATTCGGTATCGTGTTCATCGCAAACTAATTCTCCGGCCACCTGTAGGCGTACGTTAAGCGGTTGTATTAATGTTTTGGGTCCCCCGGGCGATAGTGTTACTTCGTTAAGGTCTTTGGCTTTGGGTCGCAAACATTTACTAGATGGCCGGCCATTGTCGGCCTGTAGAGCCTACAATGCAAGCAATAATAATTCCTCCTGTGTTTTGTCATGTAGCGGCAGTAGTCTTAATACTCAGACCATTTGTTCCAGTGATCATTTGCCGGGTTGTAAGTGCTTAACAGCAATACCGGAACATGTTACCGAAACGTCAACTCATAATGAGGTCAATAATGATTTAAAGGCTCTTATGTTAAGGCAAAATTGTGGTAATGGAACGTTACCAGGTGAGGAAAGATACTTATTAATCGATGCCGAGGGCCGTTATTGTGTGACCACCGCTTCTTTGGTTCATATAAGACCGGAAAATGGCAATATTACGGTGCCAGAAAGTCCGCCAAAAGCTGCCTGCCCTGCATCCTCTACCAATAATACAAATCGCGATTTAACTAATAAAGCTTCTAAGCTACTTGAGTTCTCGTTGAGTTCGGTGGGACGTTCCTTTATCGACGAAAGCGATATTATACACCCGGCCACGGAAACTGTTTTAAACTCCCTTATCACCCCCGATACGCCCACACCAAATTTATCACCCTCTGTACACTCGAACCCGGTAAGGGAACCCGATACATTTTCAAATGATTTTGTAACACCCTCCACTACGCAAAATCAAAATAATTTAAATGCCAGTGATAACCATAAGGATACGGAAGTTTCTATACCTTTGGCCCAATTTGGTGGTTCTTGGGACTTGTTGGAATTGGATTTAAATCTCCATGAAGTCAATTTGGATACTTGCTATGATACCGATGTAGAGGAATATATATTTCATGGTGATGATAAGGAGTTACTAGGGGATGAGGATGACGATGAGGAAGCGGTGGCATTTGATATTGAACAGGCCCATCATATGGTGGACGATCCATTCGGTGTATTGCCTATGAAACCCACACCACCCGATTCTTTAGATCTGTGATTTGATTTTTGGCTTTAGGGCTTAATTTATCTCAAACGTACGAAAGCTTTTAAGATTTTAAGGAAAAAGCACACTGCTAAGCTTGTTAGATCGGAAAGTAGAACAAATTTAATCTAGAGCTTACAGTAGAGAGCATACAAAAGGGGGCATTAAAACAGAAGCAAAAGTGGTCGTTTTGGAAAATTAATAAATCGTTTATGAAAGTAAGTTGGCAACACAATACACAATTTTGAAATCATTTAATTAGCTGCTGATCATTGAAAATTTTAATTAAAAAGTGTTGCCAACCTAAAATGTTTCCAGTACTTGGCTACTACTGGTAGTTGGCAGTCTGCTTAAAACAATTTAAAATTTTTTTTTAATTTTCTTCAAAGTAAACTAACATAAACTAAAATATTATAGCAGCGTTGCCAACTTTAATAATTCCATGATCATTTTAAAGCTCGTTGGTAATTCATATAAAACAATTTAAGGATCCTAATAATCGTGAAAAATTGAAACAAATGAAAATAATAGTAAACGGGTTGCCAACTTAAAATATTATCAACAGTTTTAAACAATTGGCATAATTTCAAAGATAGTCCGGGCTGGTAAAGTTCTTAATTAAGAATAAAATAACCAAAAACACACTTCAATACATTTCACTTAATATGAAGCAACTATTTTGAAATAATGTTAAAAAGTATTACCAACTTAAAATATTTCGTGATGCTTTCAAAGAATGAATTCTTGAGGACATTAAAATTCAAAATTTAATACAAAAAATAAAAGTAATGCCAACTAAAAATAAATTGAGGCAATGTAGAGATGTCATTAACAATTCTTACAACAATAATTTTTTTTTTTTGAAAGTGTTGCCAACTACAAATATATTGAGAATTTAGAAACATTTCGATATTTTGAAGCCAATTAGCAATTATTGTAAATTAATTTGCATATTTTCAAAAAAGTTTCGAAATGAAAATTATTATGAAAGTGTTGCCAACCTAAAACTATATTTTAATTGGCAACATTTAATAATAATTTTGAAAAATTTATTTCCTTTTTAATTTTAAAACGAAAAAATAAAAAGAATTGCCAAGTAAACAGTTTTGAATTTAAAATATTGAAAGTGTTGCCAACTTAAAAATGCACAATTAAATTTTTTTAGATTAATTTTTTCAATATAAAAATATTAAACGACCAGTTTTGTAGGACGATCACTTTTGTAGCCATATAAGTAATTTTTAAATCCCCGAAGCTTTCTAGAAATTGTATTTTCGTAATTTGAACACAAAGAATTTAAAAACTCACCAGATATGCTTTCACTTATACAACCAAAAGCAAAAAAAAAAAAACTAAGAAAAAAAATCCACCTTTTTTAAGGCACCCTAAAGCACTTAAAATTCACATTTACACACACTCTCTCTCTCTCTCTCTCTCCCACGCTGTCTTTGTCAATCTTCTTTAAATTGACACGATTTGACACCAACATTGAAAATTTATAAAAAAAAAATAAAAAAATTATTTAAAACGAAATTTTTTTTATTCTATTAAAGACTCTTTTACAGAATTTGAAAACTTATAAACAATTGAAATCAATACACGTAAGAAAACTATACACAATTAAAAGCGAATAAAAATACAAACAAGAATAGATGAAATAAACAATTTTAAATAAAAAAAAACAAAAATTATACTGAAGGCAGTAGGAATTGTTCAATTAATGCAAAAAAACAAAAAAAATTCTTGAAAAAACTTAATGCAGAAAGAAACCTCGATAAAAAAAATTATTTTAGAAAAAAATCGGAAAGAAACAAAAAATAAATTTTTATTAATAATACCGTAAACCGTAACCTGCGAGTAAAATATTTAATAATTTTGTTATTGTTGTTATACATATATAGTAAGTGTCTATGTGTGCGTGTGTGTGTTATAGTGTGATAATTTTTGCAATAAAAAAAACAAAAAACTAAAGTGCTTAACTGCATTTTATTAAATTTTTTGTTTTGTTTTTAATTTAAACTTAAACCAGCAATGCTTAGGGAATCATGTGTAAATATTGTAATTTTTTTAAATTTTTAAAATAATTTTTATACAAAATTTTTCTTTCTTTTAAAAAAGTAGTACATATTTAGTACTTTTTACACTTAAGTTCTTCAAAATTCATTCATTCTTCATTTAACCAAATAATATTTATTAACACCATTTCATTATATCTATTCCTTTAGCTAAAAAAAAAGTAGATTTTTAGTATGAGGTCGCCGTGGTCTAGTGTGCTGGCTTATTAGACTTAAAGCCAGGGTTCGAGTCCCCGGCCAGACATCAAAATAAAAGTACAAAAAGTATTTTTTCGGCGATTTCTTCTTTGTTTGTCTATGCAACAACGACTAAGGCTATAAATTTTGATGAATATTTCGAATCAATCGAATCATTTATAAGTATTATAAGTATTTTTCTAAATTTATGAATCAGAATGGGTAGGCGTATGAATCAAACATATTTTGAAAGTTGTGAGTTTGATGTCAACGTTGTTTTCATACTCATTACAACCTGGGGGCTAATTCTGGCAATCGTATACGATCGAATACTTACTCGTACATTCGATTTTTTTTAGTTTTGGGATTCTGTCAGTCGATATCGATTAATATGTGTCGACATTTTTAATGACGGTAGTCGATAGCGCGCAACTGTTCGAATGCAGTCTGCGAGTTTATAATCGTAAGCAAAATACCTATCGAGTAAAGCTTTTTTTGTTAACAAAGTATGAAAATGTAAATAAGAATTTTTTAAAAACAAAGAAAATGTTAAAATTTTATCATTTTAGGTTAAAGTTAACAAAAGTAAATGATACCCAAAAATAGATTATGGGAGACTTTATGGCTAAATAATACGAATTTGGCAAAAAGTATATTGCCGAATACTGTATAAGGAAAAGCAAAGGCTAACCAACTTTCGGAGTTGCTTACTACCAAACTTAATGCTTCTGGGCCATCAATAAAGGATGCCAAACTATGCTGCTGGGCATAGAAGTTGCTATTGAAGGTCTGAAGAAAATTAAAACTTTTGGATCAGTTATGCAAATAAAAAAAAGGGGAAAATTGGGCAGAATCAATCTTGTAACGATTTCTTTATTTCTGCCTGTACACTATTTGATAATGAAAAAGTTCATAGCGAAAACATTTGTAATAAAACAAGAAATTTTAAAATTAAAATAAGGGCAGAAAATATAAATTCATTCAAAATACAATACCTTTTATTAGCAAAAATTAGTTTTTCGCTCTCTCGATTGCTTACGACTTTACAAACATATGTTTTGTTACAAAAGAGTTCAGTGTTGGCCAACATTTCACAACACTGGGAAAATAATATCGATTCGTTAACTATCGACTACCATTTGGAAAAAAGTGCTTTATTGATTTTTTTTTTAAAATTTTTTATTTATCTAATTTAGTTATGGAAAATATAATATTACCGTAAAATAAAATATTATTAAAAAAAGTACTTTTTTTATTACTATTATTATGCATTGCTGGTTTAAGTACGTATATTTTTTGTATTAAAAAAAATAGTTATATTTTGCTCGAATTTATTAATTCTGTTTAAGAAGAAAAAAAAAAGCAAATATTCAAATTATGCTACCTCGTTAGTATGAAAATGATGTGCTCATAGGAATTGTTTTTGTTAAAAGTATATTTTATAAAAATTTTATTGTTGAAAATATTTTTAACATTTTGTTTAATTTACTTAAAGAAAAAAAAACGAAAGAAAAAGTAAAGAAATTTATAGTGATATAAAAACGTAGCATATTGAAAAAAAGGTTAATTTTTTTAAAATTTAAATATAAAATTCAATATTAAAGATTATGGTTGTTTTTAGTAACTAAAAAAAATTAATTAGAGGAAATTTATTAAATTAATCAAAAGAAATAAATTATAGAAAATTTTGTTAAAAATTGATTTTTAAAAATTTAATAGTAATTTAGTTAAAAAAGTAAAGTAAAGAAAATTGTTATTTAAATGTTTTTAAACGTTGGTAGTAATAATAATAATTTTTAAAAATATTTTTAATTTTTTTTTTTATTGTTTTCGTTATTAAATTGTAGTATAATTGAAATCGTATATTGTTTTAATGCTCATGAAAACAAAAAAAATCGGCTCAATTCAAAGTAAATTAGTATGAATTTAATAAAAATACTTTTACTAATACTTACTTACTACTATTACTACTCTCTCATATTTACTTAAATGCAATAAATTCTTAATAAAAAATAAAATGAATTGAAATAAACGAAATACAAATTTTAAGTAGTTTTCAAAAATAAAAACAAAAAAAATATTTAAAAAAAAAAATTATATTAAAAAGTAAGAAAACATACATATTTATGGTTGTTGCTTAGCTTATTTATTAGTTAATAAGTGTATTTACATTATACAGATAAATATAATAATTAAATAATCATTTAAACAAAAAAAAAAAAAAAATTAGTAAGAGAAGCTCATTGAAAAAAAACCATATTTTTTAAGCATTATTTAGTCGTTATTTATTGAAAAAAAAAAAAAAAAACAACAGAAATAAACAAAATTTTATTATAAATACATATTTAACATTACATACATACATACATATTATATTGATATTATTAATTATAGTTATTATTAGTAAAAAAAAAAAACCAAAATTTTTTCATAATCTTCCATGTGTTATCAAAAGAAAAATACAAAAAAAAAATCATCATAAGTTCCTAAAGTAGTCAAAAAAAAAGTAACGAAATTATTTCATAAACTTAAAAAATTGTAGCATTACAGTAACAAAATTAAAAATTTTGGTAAAAAAAATGTTTAAAAACTTTTACTACCTTTTAAAAATAGAAGTATTTTATTAAATTGTTTAGCAAAAAATTAAGAAAAAAAATTATTTTAATTTTTTTTATAGTAAAAGCATAATTTACTACCTTTTTTGAAAAAAGTAGTATTTTTCTAGCTTTTCTAAAAGCCATATTCAAGCAATACAGGGTGTAATTTTAGCATAAAAATAGCAAGAAATATATTTTTTCTATTATTTTTATAAAAAACTTTTACTACCTTTTTTTAGAAAAGTAGTATTTTACTACTTTTTCTAAAATTCACATTCAAACAATACTCCTTTGCTGTTGGTTAGCAAAAACTTAGGAAAAAAATTAATTTTCTCTTGTTTTTATAGTAAAAGCATAATTTACTATCTTTTTTGAAAAAAGTAGTATTTTTCTAGCTTTTCTAAAAGCCATATTTAAGCAATACTGGGTGTAATTTTAGCATAAAAATACATAGTAAGAAATACATTTGTACTACTATTTTGATAAAAACCTTTTACTACCTTTTTTAGAAAAGTAGTATTTTACTCCTTTTTACTAAAATTCACATTCAAACAATACTCATCTGGTGTTGGTTAGCAAAAAATTAGGAAAAAAATACATTTTCATTCCTTTTTATAGTAAAAGTATAATTTACTACCTTTTTTGAAAAAAGTAGTATTTTTCTAGCTTTTCTAAAAGCCATATTTAAGCAATACAGGCTGCAATTTTAGCATAAAAATACATAGCAAGAAATACATTTGTACTACTTTTATAAAAAAGTAGTAATTTACTATCTTCTACTAAAAAAAAAAAGTAGTATTTTATTACTTTTTTTAAAATTCATGTTCAAACAATACGGAACAGAAATTTTGCATAACAATAGCAAAAAATACAGTTTTTCTCCTCTTTCAGGAAAATACTTTTTTGAAATTTTCAAAAAATTCATATTTTAATGTACGTTTATAGGAAATAAAATTTGTTCATTTTTTCTTCATACCAAAATTGGTACCACTTTTAATAATATCTTCAAAAAAAGTACTTTTCTTAGAATTTTCATAAATTTTATAGTGTTTTGCACCCCCGAATTGTCTTAAATTATCTTTAAATTAATCTTTGTCTTTGTACATATTTTATTTGGTACCTTAGTTGGTACTTTTTTGTAAACAGTAATTTTTCTTTCAATATTTTACAGTCTTTTGAAAACCAAATAAATAAAAGTACCTTTTTTGAAATTTCCACAAATTTTATATTTTTTGCACTGTTATGGGAAATATAATAGAAAACAAAATTTTGATTTTCTTGTAACAATATTGGTACCACTTTTAGTACTTTTCCTGATCTTTTAAAATTTCTTTTATTTTTTCCCTCAAATATTAGCAAAGGATCGTTTGTTTTTAAATTTTTTTTCTTTATTTTTAACACTTTTCATAACAAATTTTTCTATAAATTTCACTACAGTTTATAAAAAATTTTCTTTTTCCCAAGAGTTTTCACTAAGGACCTCATCATCTTCGATCACATTTGCCTGCACTCCACTGGCAATCGGTATCGTAGACTGTACGATTTTGTAGGCCAAAAATAAACCGTCGTTTGTCATCGTAAAACGAAGTAGCACACATTAAATATTGATTTTGATAGAAAACCAAGTGCTCATCATCCACCAATTGAACAGACCAGACGTGATAGTCCTGCTGCCATATATACTCGGGTATATCCGTTAAGTTACCACCAATTTTCTGATTGTAAACAGGCCATCTAGAGAAGAAATTCTTAAAATGTTTGCTATACAAGGCCACATTTAGAGTGGCCGGTATGTCCGTTAATTCATAGGTGCTACTACTTTGGGGTTTCTTAATTGATTTTACCAAACTTTTTTCGTTTGCTATCAAAGCTTCCTCCTCTGCAATGAGAGATGTAATATTGTAATCCTCAAAAAGGGGTATTATTGTACCCTTGCCATCATTGAAACGTTTCATCATGTGCCAGGTAAAAGCAAAACGTATCTCATGATTCATTACAAATTCATCACTTTCCGTTTGATACATAATTTCCAAATGTTTGCGATTCATTAAGCAAAACTCGCGATGGCCAAACAAATAGTGCAGTGTAGAGGGCAGACTTTTCATGGCCCTGTCAAATAGTAAACGGGTTCGGGCATTTAAACTGGGGTACAGGAAATAGTTTTTAATTTTGTACAAACCATTGGCCACCATTAACAGATAATCAAAGTCCGGATATTCGTTCATATTATGCAGCCAAAATAAACTTAATTGGGCTCTTACCATTGCCACAAACGTAGAAGGATCACATCTCTTGTAAATCTGCCACAATTGCAGAAACAATACATTGGCCGGTTGGGCATCATAATATTTCTGTACTACTCTGTTGTAGAACAATTGAATTTTTGGATGATTTTGACTGTTCATTTCTTCGTACAAATTCTTATAGAGATTAAATTCGAGACAGGAATCATTGTCTGAAGGAGTATATGTAAAGCCCACCAAATTTGTTTGGCTCTCATAATGGCTGGATTCACTAGACATGGCGGTTATTTGTCTCAGCAGCAAAGGCAGCAACAAAAATATTAAAAAGTTTGATGTCATCTTGACAAATGTTTATTTACAACTACTTGTAGTTTTCTTAAAATTGAAGACTAGTCAATGAATGGCATACATTAATGGGCAAAAAAATAGCGTAGAAAAATTTTTTCCAAACAAAAAATATTTGAAAAAAACGAAACAGAAATTCCCTTTTTAGGGGGGGTGATAAGCACCATATAAAACCTTAAAAATGGGGAAAATATACAAGTTATTTCTCGGTACTAAAAAATGTACTAAAAGTACCAAAAAAAATTTTTTTTTGAAATTGAATTTTTCCTTACAAAAGGAAGGAAGAAAGGAATTTTCAATGATAATTTTTAAAAAAAAATTATATAAAGTACTAAAGCACTTTCTACGCTAGGTACAACACAGTACATTTTACGAAAAGTACAAAAAAACGTACATTTTACGAAAGTACCAAATTTACAGTCTAACAAAAACTACCAAAACGTACTTTTGAAAATAGTTTCTAAGAATACCCTTTACAAAGTCACTTCTTACATAAAATATAAAAAATTTGTTTTTACCAAAAGTATGAAAAGTACTTTTTACAAAAGATATCAAAAGAAAATTTTTCTAAATTTTCCTATTTACGAGCTATTTCGCATCTCTACTGCTATGTTGACAAGGTCAAAGTAATAATTATGATACATTTTAAGCTAAACATTATTATTGCTATTGTTGTTATTGTTCTTACAACAACTTTTTATGACTTTTTTTTTAAATTAAAATGATTTTCTTTTGGTACTTTTTTTGTTTTCTCATCCACATTTCAAAAATACAACATGAGTGATGTGAAAGCAAGACTTCAAAACAAATGCAAGATAATCAAACGTAAATAAATAAAAGAAAATTAACAACACTTACAACGAATTACCGATGGCGGTACTTTTAAAAGGCCGCACTTAAAAGTAAAAAATTAAAAAAAGGGTTTGGATGCTAAAATAAGAGTACCAGGTGGAAAATGGAAAAATAAAAAGGAAAGACAGTGAAATATGGATAGTGAAATGCATGGAATTGAGTTATTGAACCTTAAAAGGAAGGGGGAAAAATTTGGTACTTTATTGTGTACATTTTTGGTACTTTTTGGAGTTTCCATTATCAGATTAGGAAAGAATTTTCAGTATTTAAAATACAAAAAAAAAGAATTTTGCATGGGATTCAGTTATTTAGCCTTAAAAGGAAAGGGGAAAAAATTTGGTACTTTATTGTGTACATTTTTGTATACTTTTTTGTGTATATTTTTGGTACTTTTTTAGAGTTTCCAATATAAGATTAGGAAAGAATTTTCAGTACTTAAAATACAAAAAAAAAAGATTTTTTTTATAGTTTCCGTCTGGCATGCATTAATGAAATCCTGCCCCTGTTCCAAGAGCCGTTCTTTACGCATTTGAATACTACAAAGTAGTCCCCTTCTTTTATTCAGTGTATACAGCTTCCAGATTATGCCATTAATTGGCTCAATAGGTATAGGTAGAAGTCGCCGTGGTCTAGTGGGTAGTGTATTGGCTTATTAGACGAAAGGCCCGGGTTCGTATCCCAGGTCAGACATCAAAACAAAAAATATTTCTTCGGCGACTTCCTCTCAGCAGATTTCTGGCAAATACTCTGAGAGTAAAAACTGCCATGAAAATCTTCTCAAAAATCTGTCGTTCAGAGTCGACTTTAAAACTGTAGGTCCCGCCACTCATGTATAAAATTAACTCACACAACATAAGTGGTGTGAGAAGCTAGGTCGTAATCCTGACTGAAGGGTTGTAATGGCCAATTATGTATGTATGTAGGTTGATAGGGGATACCATACCAGCGAGTTTTTGGATGCTCTCTCTCACTCTCTCTATTTCAATTCACTATCAAATGTCGTTGCCAAACACTTTAAAAATCTTTACACTCAGCCTGTAGGGTACTTCTTCTCTACATACTTTTACACATGACGGTTAATTCCAATTTTTTTTTTTTTTTTTCGTAGTTTTTTAATTCTATCACTATGATGCCATTTGTTGTCTCATTGCAATGATGCCATTTTTTTTCGGCTGCAAGCCAATAACAACAAATGACAACGAATAACAGCAACAACTGATGTCGTTATCTTTAAACTATGATGTCATTTCATATGCAGATTTGTTTTCTTTCTTTTTCTTATGTGTCTTCAACACATTCATTGTAATTCTGAAATTTATTTGAATTTGAATTTACCCCCACTAAGCAGGCGTTAAGACAGACTTGATGGCAGACGCAAACACATACTATTCTACATAGGAACACAAACATAACGTCGTCAATTGCATTACAAGCAATTTACCTTTTTATGATATGCAGGTTGTGGTTTTGTTGCATGAAATGATGATAAATTATGACAAATTACACTGTTTCCAGGAGAAATAAAAACAATGAATTCTGAACTCGCATTGACAGTTTCAGGAAACAGCAGATGCTCGCCTTATACTATGTTCAGACACGCACTTATATTGAGAAAATCGCAATAAAAGGCATTATTGATCTCAATATTGCATATAAAATTTCAATTAATTATTGGTCAATAAATTCATAAATTGTTATAATATTGATTAAAACTTCAAATACAACACTGTCATAAGTACATTCAGGGAGCATATTATATTTTTCCGAACACTTTCTATTGATATTTGACAACTTAAATGTAAACAATGACAGTGCCATAGGCAAAAGCTTGCTATTCTGCTAGCTATCCAATATTATCAAATTTTTATGACTGATCCTTGTGAGGAAAGCCACTTTGGAGTCACAAGTAGTCCCTATTGACCGCAACAGCTCGGCGTTTCGGTTAATCATTAGCAATACCTTCTCCAATCGTAAATTGTTTTCCATTTTTCGAAAAATATTTTTGGTACTAATTTTCGCGATTAAATTAAAAGCAATTTTGTTGAAGCAATCAGCTGTTTTGTTTACCAACTGTCAAACAAATTTTCGTATATTATATGTCTGAACGCTAAAAATATTGTTCTCAATAAACCGAATATTGATTTAATAAAAGTGCATGTCTGAACATAGTATTAAAACGATTTTGAAAATTTAATCGAAATTGATACAGTTGGCTATCTATCTAGTCTTCAGGATTATTGGCATTAAGCAATGTCATCCCTGTGGTGCATCGGGCATTATATAAAACCCTCAAAGTCCCTCTAGCATTCCCTAGAATCCCTAGTTTTCTGTTACAGGACAGTAGAATATACTGCCCTTTTAATCATAATCGAAAGGGGAAATATTTTTTTTTTGTTTTTAATAAATTTTTTTATTTCTTAATAAATTTTCTTTTGAAACAAAAAAAATAAAACGCTACAATTTTTTAAGTTAGTTTTTAAGCAAACAAAAAAAACGCCAAAATTAAATTTTTAATTCTTAATTTAATTGTTCGAAATTTAATTTCAAAATGCTATAATTTTAAAAATTTATCATTAACTTATAATAGAAGAAAAAAACGCATATTTTGTAAATTTAAAAAAAAAACATTAACCCCACTCCCCCTCTCCCCACACTACATTAAAAACCGAAAACCAAATTAGTTTAAAAATAAATAAAAAAAAAAGAAAAATTCTTTGTCTAAAAACGCTTGTAAGTTTATTATTTCTTAAAAAACAAGAAGAAGAAGAAAAACAGCAAAAACAAGAAAAAAACGCTAAAGTAAGAAGAAAAAAAATCTTTTTTTTTGGTAAAAATTAAAAAAAAAAATTTTAAAAAAAATAAAAAAAAAATTAAACTTAAAAATTAAGTCACAAAAAAATCGGTTAGAAAAGCTTTTTAGTTAAAAAAGAAAAAAACTGAAATTAAATTTTAAAACAATTCTTAAGGATAGAAAATTAAGTGATGGTCTCAAAAAATCAGTTTTTTTAATAGATAAAAATTAAAAAAAAAAAAAACTTTAACAAGCGTTTTTAAGCAAAGAATTTTTAAGTTTTCCTGTATTAAATATCAAAAAAAAAAAAAAATCGTAGAAAAAGGATTTTTTTTATTTAAATTATCAGAAATTAATTTTTAACAAAAAAAAAAAAAAAACAATATGAGCCCATCACAATTTTCTTAACAATAAAAATTATTTTAAAATTTAAAAATATCGTAGATTTGTGACTTAATTTTTCTTGTCTTTCTAAAATAAAAAAAAGAAGAAAATAATAAAAATTTTTCACAATTTATTTTCTTTTTCACTTCCCCTACTCTCCACCTTCTAGAACAATCGCTTGTCCAGCAATGTTTCGGAACAAATCGAAAAACTAATCGATGAAAAGTGCCGCATACTGAACAAAACTGGCACACCCAAATCTAGCGCCTTACATTTGGCCAATTGGATGAAGGGTCAATTGGATAAACAACAAGAACAGGCACGTTTAGCAGTGGTACGTTCACTATCATGTGATCCTACAACGCCCTCACCAGCTCCAGTGGAAGATGATCCAGCTTTGTGTCAGGAGAGCGATCATGATGAACGCATTACCTATTGGACACGCCAGCAATTGGAGAAACGTACCAAGGAATTGAATTTAGCTAAAGAAAATGGCTTATTTTCAGTGAAATCGAATTTTGGCGGTAAACGTTTAAGTGGCGTGGATGTCATGAGCATGAGTGATGTCTCGTTTTCAGAGGGTGTAAGTCAGATAAGTCAGTCGCATAGTACGACATCGGATAGCCAGGTAATACAGTGTTTTTAATACAAGCCCTATTGTCATCATTAGCTTACAAACTTTGTGTTTAGTAGCTTAGATTCAAACCATATTTGTATATTTGATTATAAAGATTCTCGGTAGTAAGACACAAAAAACTAATAATTTTCTATAGAAAATGCAAGTTATCTAAAATTTATCAATAAAAAGTGCAAGTTATCGGCAAAATTTCTGTAGAAAATGCAAGTTATCGAATTTTTGTTTTCTGTTTTTGAGAAAGCAAGTTATCGATAAAGTTTCTATGGAAAATTAGTCCACGATTTGCATTTAAATGCAATATTCTATAAAAAAAAAATAAAAGTTATCGATAAAATTTTCTCAAGAAAATGCAAGCCATCGACACTTTTTTCATTAACTCATAAGCCTTACTTTCTTCTTATTATCTTATCAAAGATTCAAATCATTAACTTTGTTACACATTAATACTATAAAGCCCTACCTTCAGAACTGTGTATTCCTTTTGATAAAGCCTTCTCACACAGTTTCAAACCATTTGCCTAGACACATTTTAACTGTTAAGCTTATTTTAGTACTCTCTTTCATATCTACCTATTCTCCCACAGATCACTGTACGCTCTAGTCCCATTGTTTTAGACAAATTAGCTGTGTGTCGTCATTGTCATAAAAATTGCCAGCAACAGCAGCAACACCAACAAAATAATGCCAGCCCTACGACATCATCTCATCAACATCATCAGCATCACCATCATCATCAACATCATGCCCACCATGAACATCAAAAACAACCCGATAACGTAGACAGCTCTGCAAAAGGTCCACCACCCCTATCGCCTTCATCACAAATGCGTGCCGCGTCAGGGCTCATTTGTCACTCCTTGAAAGTCCAACACAGTCAATCATCGCCCCAGCGTTGTTCTAAAGTAAATGGTAGCATTGGCTCCAATGCGGCCGGTACAAATAGTCGAGCCAGTAGTGTCACTAGCATATCATCTGGTACGGTAACCGGCGATAAGCCCTTTGCAGTAGCCCTTCCTAGCGGTAGTAAATGTGAAGTTGGAGATACCGAAAGTGACGTGGCCCAATTATTAAGTGATGATATCTATCAATCAGAAGCCACAGATGAGGGTGTGGCGGGCGGTAACTCCTCCACCAACACCACCACCACCGCCGCCACGAGCAGCACGAGCATCAGTAGCAGCGGAGTCGAGGAAGCCCGCAGAAGAATCACCGACAGCATCTATAAATTACGAATTCTAGACGAACACAACGAGGCCAATATACTAATGAATGGTCACCACAAAACCAGCCAGGAGACGTTAACAACCACGGAAAGCATCACAGCCACTTCATCGGCCACGGAAAGCGAAGAGAAAGATCAATTTAAACCCGAGCCGCCGCCTCGAAAATTTGTGCAAATACAACCCCAAACAG
This sequence comes from Sarcophaga peregrina, assembly GCA_014635995.1. Lineage (NCBI taxonomy): Eukaryota > Metazoa > Arthropoda > Insecta > Diptera > Sarcophagidae > Sarcophaga > Sarcophaga peregrina. The sequence goes on from CM025790.1 coordinate 101,342,746, forward strand.
CCAAAGAAGTTGAGGAACTGGATTTAATCAACGAAAAGGTTAAAACCAGTATTACTTTAACTGAAACCGCCCAGATTGTCAAAGTAGAGGAGGTCATTACCACCATTAAAACAACTCAATCGCCAAAATCACCCAAATCCCCTAAGTCGCCTAAATCGCCACGGTCGGCGGCTGGCAGCTGTAGTCCTCAGAACAAACAGTTTGTGCCGTGTACGTGCAAGTGCCTGCCGGAGGATTTTGCCAATACAACTTTGAGTCCCGAGGAAGTGGAACTAAAAACTTGTAAACTGTTAGAGTCCCCAAAACAATCTCCCAAAATGCCAAGATCATTAGACCAGCAGGGGAAACCTTTAACGAAAACCGAAGATCCCCACAGGTATTGCAAGTGTACGTGTGTTAAAACCCTGCAGGAGAATTTCAATAATAAACAACAAGCCAAGGAAGACGATGACCTATCCCTTATGCTAATTGGGTTGGCACAATTGACACCAGCGGCCAAGTTACTAAATATGAAAACGCCTACGGCTCCTATGCCTACACCCACCCAAAATTTTGTTTCCTATGCAGAGAATGGTTTTGTGCCTACCATTTCTATAGTGCCAGCCACACCAGACTCAGTTTTGACGAAAACCTCTACCCATGTGTGGGATAATTCGTCATCGACCGCCACCGCGAATCTGTTAATGCAACAAGGTCCTATACAAGCGGTAATTGAAAATATCCCCGAAGATAGTTGTGACGAATCGCCATTAGATGAAGAGCCTCCCTACCGACCTATGAGCAGTGGTTTGAGACGTTTTGGTACCATGTCTAGTCTAGAGAAACTGCCTTCGGAAGAACGTTTGGAAGACAATCTGGAAGAGTACGATGACGATGATGATGAAGATGTAGAAGATAATGATGATGAGGTAGACGATGACGATGAGGAGCTTATGGATAAGGCTAGAGCCGATAACATTGAATTAGACAATGAAATAAGGGTAGTGACAAAGGTCATATATGATCACAGTCAGGAATCACAAGGCAGCAGTTTGAATGCTTTAAATGGCAGTGCGTGGACTACCAGGGCCTCTACATTTGTGTCGGGCAAAATGTCTTTCTTCGAGGAATCCCGCGCTTTTATTGACAAATATTTGGGACGTTGGAATCAGGACCAGGCAAATGTTAGTACAACAGGTATTACCTCAGATCCAGAAGAACAAATGGATGAATGCACCTCAGGAGCCACCTCTGGGGAAGAGGTGTGGGGCACCCCCACCAGTGGCGGCGATAATGATGATTTGCATTTGGCCAATTCGGAAAATACACAATCGGTATGGCTTAATCAAGTCGAGCTGAAACCTGGTTATTTATTTCCCTTCTTATCTCTAGTCTCCTACGAAATCCAGTAATTCTCTTAACGATGATGATGATACCGAACTTATGATGGATGAACTGTTAATGGCACCGCCCATGTCGGCCAGCACTATAAGGGGTTTATTACCACGGTAAGTTTGTAGCAGCCTTTTACTGTTCGACAATTTTAATTTTTGTAGCATAGTTTTAGGCTTAAGATAATATTTACATTCTTTGGTTTAGTTAGACTCTCTCTATAATCCATTGTTTATATTCCAACAAAAGTAACGGTAATATTTCGTAAATATTTTTCTTTTTTTCTCTCCATATTATACTTTTTTTAACGTAGTTTTTACAGGTTAATATTATATACCCATGTTATCACTTCTCTTTCTTTTATTCGTACGCCTTAACATATGTTATCATTTTTGGTATTTAAAGAAATATCATCCTTAAACTAGTTTAGAAAACAGGCGAGTAGTTGTAGAGTAAAATGTAGATCAATAGGTCCTATTGGTAGTTATTGGTTTTTAGGGAGCTCTAGGGAATTACTTCGTAGTTGAGATGTCACGAGAAACACATGCAAAAAACTATGAAATACCTCTCTTGATACATAATGTACACATGTAGTTACAGAAAACCTATTGTAAGAGCAATTGGAGAAAGGATTATTCGCTGATTTCTGTGTAAACGTTCTATTCCACAAAAAGCTGGACTTATTCACTTCGTTGTATTGAGTTTTGAGAAACGATCTGCCTTGAAATATAGCGTTATTTACCAGGGAAACTGGCTGGGAATTGGGAATCGGATTGGGGAATTTTCAGATCTTTTAATAATGGGACACAGGGTCTCCAAGTAACTTAAACTTCCACGCAATCTAATGGTGGGCGTCCATATAACGGACATTCCATACTAGGCAATGTAAAGTCGAGAATAGGAATGGGAGAAATGAGGTTCCTAGTATTATTTTGCGGATGGTAACAATTTTTCGATAATATTCAAGAATACCTCTACGAATGTATAATTTAAGGTGATTCCAGTAGGGTATACTTTAAATACAAGCAAACACAATTTAGAATCCAACGAATTTTCTAATCATTTAGCATTTCCCAATGAAGTAAGTGATAGAACTGAGTAATCAAAGGAACTGAAAACGAGGAAAAAGGGTCTATTACTCTAGCATATGCTTGAAGCTGTGCTTATGTCAGCAGTCGACCGATTTCAACCTGATTACCTTTAAAAATTGTATAATGCAGGCTTAAACAGCCCTTAAAGGTGTTGTCTTTTTAGCAGTAATACTAACGATGCGTTGACCACTTTCATTCTCACGTGATTTAGTGTCTAGGTTAAGTTAGGTTAGGTTAGAATTCATATAGTTTTTGCAGAATTTTAGATTTTATTCATTTAAATTAAAAATATTTAAACAGTATCGTAACAAAAGTATTTAAACCTAGCATTAGTTAAAGTAAATTGAACTTTTTTTTCATGGTAAATTTTTGTTTTTTACTTTTACTGTAAATTTCATCATTACATCCATCATGAACATCATAACATCATCATCAAATCAAATCAACACTCAATATATTGTGTAAAAAACAAAATTTTTTTAAAATAAAAATTGTTAATCAAAAAAACAAACAAAACAAAAAAAACTAGACGACGCTTAGAGCCTTTATTTGAGGAGGAGACGGAAAGTGATGAGGAAAAAACGCAACAGGAAAGTGAAGAATTAAAAAAGGTGGGTCATCCTTGGAAAATAAAAGAAATGCATGCACTACTGTCATCATTTGAAAACAATTTTTGTTTTAATTACTCATTTTTCTTTTTTTTTTTTTTTGGTGTCATTTTTGTCATTCTCATCTAATGCAACGCGATGTGGTTTTCATTGTGTTCTTATCCATCAACATTAAATGCAACTCAATTCATGATTACACGACTTCATTTTAAAATCATGTTTTTCAAACTTTGATTTCATTTTGTTTGTTTTTTTTTTCGAAACTACTGTGTGTGTTTTGTCTTTTTAAATATATATATGTGTGTGTGTCACTTAACTGTCACTCAAAATGTCATTCATTTAACGGTTTTGTTATTAGAAAGTTGTAGTGAAATTAGTTAAACTATAGCAAAACGTTCAATATTGCAAACTAATACACATTAAAAGCACTTGATTAATTATTTAATGCGTAAAAGTATGCTTTAATTCTAAGGAGCATGCTCTAAAGCCTATATATATGCTTTAGAAAATATTCTCTTTTAAATAAACAAACAGCTTAGAATGCTTTACTCAGACGACAGATATTCAACACACACACTTTACACATTCACATACTCTACTCAGTTAAACCACTAAATCAAATTGAAAAAGAAATTTAAAAAAAAATAAAAAACAGAACAAAATAGGTGGCAACCTCAAAGACGTTTATAGTATAGCCATAAACCAGAATTGATTAGTTGAATTCTATTCCCAACAATTGGTAGGGGGAAACAACGACAAATGGCCACTATTTAGAGGATTCGGTAGCTGGAAGTTCCAGCGAGGAGCAGGAGGAGGAGGGGGAGGAGGAGGAGGAGCAAGTGAATACAGCGGATTACGACGAGGAGGACGAGGAGGATCAGACATCGACGGAGGAGAGACTACCAACGAATTTACCAACCACCACAGTGGGTCCGAGGCCGCTAAAACAACCAGTACTACTGCCAGCCGCAGTATTGAAGGCCTCATCTTGCGAGTACCTACTGGATCAGCCCAAAATTACCACTCCTCCAGTTCTGACAGCCATGACATTGCCCAACTCCTGCAGCAAAACGACCACATCAACAACGATCTGTTCTACGATGGACTCAACAGTCTGCACACCGACACAGACAACAACGACTCGGGTTCTTTGCACGGCATCTACAATAACCAGCAGCGTGAACGGCACTATCGTGAAAGACAACGACGTTGGCAGCAGCAGCAGCAGCAACAACAACATTCAGCAAGTGGTGGAGGCGCAACAGGCGAAGCCTGTGGATCAACAGTTGAACAAAGAGGTTTTACCGAAGACAGCAGTCAAAACCTTGCCACGACCAGCGAAATTTATACCACCTCCACCGCCGCCACGCCGTCTCTTATTGACTCAAACAAATCTAAAGACCTCAACAGCTACACAAAAAAGCTTAGAAAAGGTAAAGTTTCCATCCCTACATCATCAAAAGTTCCTTTTCAAACTGTCTCTCCTCATTCCCTTTTAATAGGTCACACCTCCTCAAAAATCTGGCGTTTTTGCTGACGATGGCTTCTCGGTGCTGGCTGCTACAGACGTCCCCGAGGTTTGCAACGCCAAAATGCCACAAAATACCAGCGCTCTGCCTTGCTTAACGACAACGACGACAACTATAACGAGCACAACGACGGCGACTACGACAATGACAATGACGACTATGACGAAAATACCTCAACCTTTAGAGGATGTTTACAGTATAAGAAGATATTCGGCCCCAGCAAACTCCAGCAAAAGCCCAATAACAAACGACTGTTACTCCATGAAACCACGACCCTCGTCAACAATAATCGAGACTTCGCTCTTGGGGTCGGCGGCACAAATCGACAACAGCAGCAACATAAACCTGCGCTACAAATCATCAACAATAGTTTCGACGATGAAGGAGAAGGACCAACAGCAGCAGCATCAGCAACAGGAGAACAACAAGGAGAAGGAACAGCAACGGATGTTAACCAAACGCAAGGACCAGACCGAACAGACACCCGTTACCGGCAAAGATTCCAAATCGGCTTGTGCACCGCCCGGCGGAGCTGGCTCGGGCTTAAGTCCTCGCCTGGAGATGCGTTTGGCACTCAACCACGATATAATGGGCGACGAAGATTTGATAAGCTACGATCCTGGACCCGATCTAACAACTATTCTGGGGTAAGTTACAAGCCTTACAAAAAAAAACAAAAAACTATTCTTACTATTTAACATCCTCCCTGAAGGCACGACCTCTCCACCTTTCAACGACGGACGGGTCGAGATTTATTAAATCGCTCAGCCATGAATCGTGTACAGCCAAAAGAGGCTGTCATATCGTTCTCTCAACAGCGAAACTCGAAGATGGATACGCCCACAGTGAATCGACGTCCGCGACCAACACCACAACTACTCAACAACAACAGCACTTCGGGCACCAGCAGCAGCAACAGCAACTACAACAACGCCGCCAATCCAACAACAGTCTCGTCAATGCCCTTCGTTGGTTCGGCTCGTGTCGCCGGCGTTCCACAACACCTGCAGCCAAATCGAAATACATGGAGCAGTTCTGTATCTGTGGCTCACAACAGAGACGAGAGCGACAGCGTCGTAAGCAACAGCAAAAATATCAGCTACAACAGCGGCGACAGCAAATTAAGCGATCTGGAGATCTTAGCGAGACGCGAGAAGATATACTGCATGTCTCAATTGAGGAGTGGCTCACAAGTCAAGACGATGATGACGACGACGACAATGTCGACAACGACGATGAAGAGCAACAATTTCTACAACAACAATCCTCTGACGAGGACGACGAGTACTACTTCGATGGGCGCTGTGACTGATGAAATGCATATGCCGCATACGCCTAAAAAAGGACAGAGACAGCGTAAAATCGGTAGGGATGAGACGGCTTTAATGGAAGCCGGCAAGGCTAATAAATTGTAAGTGTTTTGTCAACCACCTTAATGAAGCCACAATTAAAACATTTATTGTCTTTGGCTTTCAGAATAAATTTTATTAAACGACGCAATTCGGAAAATCCCTCTACAGCAAATAACTCACAAACCTCGCTTAATGACTCCAATGCCAGTAGTACACCGCAGCACAAGCAAATACCAATGTCACCGCGTAAAGACAATGTAAGTTTTTCAAGGACTTTTTGATCGAAAACTCTTTTTGTAACAACTCTTATACAAACTCTTATACTCGTAATTTCTTCTATACTAACTGTTAACACTTTTCTTTCAGGACAAACCCTCTCTCAATCGTCGTTTATGGAAACAAATAACCAAACGTCGTCGCTCAAATTCTGTTTCAGAATTGGTAGCAACCTAAACAGCTTTACGCTCTCCGGATTTTAGAGCACTTTTTCTCACGCCATTATTGTATAAATGTGATGCAGTCCAGTTTTAAGTACCAATTTGTCTTTGTATTTGGTTTTGTAATCGATTAGTTAGTTTAAACTGTTTAAGTAGTACGTTCTTGTGGTAGCAAATGTTGAGAGTCACTGCCAGGTTTTTTTGTGGCAGTAGGCAGTAGTTGTAGGAAAATTAAAAGAAACAAAAGAAAAAAAACGCTAAAATTAGTTGATAAATTGAACTGATTTTTTGTGGTCCCTAGTCTTAAGCAGAATATTTAATTGGAATTTTGAAATTATCGTAACACGTCCTCTAAAAGCTTTAAATCAAGAAAAAACCTAAAAGAAAAAAACCGAATTATGCTGTCAATTAAATTATAATGAAAATATAATGAAGTGAAGTGCACTCGTCCTCTTAAAAAATATTGGAAAAATAATGAAACGAGGAAATGAAATCAAATACAAAATCAAGAAGATTCTTTAAAGATTAGAAATCTTTGCTAACGATTCAACTCAGTTGATAATGAAAACTAGATAAACTAAAGTTAACTCCTTGGAGATGTGAAAATATTAAATTTTTAAGTTTTTAGTACAAAAATTATTCGATAATTTTCTTTCAAATACAAAGAAAAAGTATTTATATGATTTGGAAATTAAAGTAAAAATTTAAAAGCAATTTTGTACTAAAAAGTTAGTACAACAAATTTTGTATTTAAAAAAGTTTTAGTACGAAAATCTTTATCGTAAAAATGATGTATTAAATATGTATATACAAAAGCAAACATTTTGTACTAAAAGTTTTAAATACTAAAATTATTTAGAACCAAACATTTTTAGTATCAAAAAAATTTGTTTCACAATTTTTCCATAAAAAATGTTTAGTACTAAAATTGTTGTACTAAATTTTTGTACAAAAAGCTTAAGCTTTAACATATTTAAATTTAAAAATGTACCAAGAAATACGTGTACTAAAATTAATATACCAAAAAAATTTAAAAATTGAATGTTAAACTAAAAAATTTATAAAATTTTAGTACAGAAAAATTTTGTGAAACATTTTTAGTACAAAAACAGGTGGATAATGTTATAATCTTTTTATAAAAATTGTGCTAAACAGTTTAGTATTAGAAATTTTTCAATTAATTTGTTTAAAAAATAATACAATTTTTAGAACAATATCTTCATGTACTAAAATTTTATAAAAAATATTATAATTTAGTTTTTAGTTAAATTTTAGTAAATTTCATTGAATTTAGGGTCTACTACTCCTGAGTATAATTACTAAACTTTTAAAACTTGTGTAACTCTTGGATATTCTTGAACTATTTTAGTATAAATAGAAAAGATTTAAATAAATTTAAAGAAGTCTAAGGAATTTAGCAAAAATTTTAGTAAAAATAGGGTTTTACTAGTAAAAATAGGATTTAAGTATTAATTTAAATTTAGTACTTAATTTTTAGGTAAAAAAAACTATAAAAAAATTTTAAGTTTTTAGTAGATTTTCTATAAAATTTTTTAATAAATTTTAGTAAGTATAAGTACTAAAAATTCTAGATAATCTAAATTGATACATATTTGAATAAATTAATTTTTTATGTACTTTATATAATTTAATACAATTTTATTTAAATATAAAAAATATATAAATAATGAAATGAAGGCCTAAATACGATGAAATTAATTAAGTAAATGAATTTTTTAAATATATTTTTCTTTTATTTTTTTTTTTATTGTAAAAAATATCTGATATTTCAAATATAAAGTTTTAATTAAAAATTATTTAAATAACAATTTAAATATTTATTTAAAGAAATTAAGAGAACTAAAATTTATTTACTTTTTTTATTAAAAAAAAACTTAGTTTTTGAAATAATAATTTTAATTAAAAACATTGTTACCAAATAAATAGTATTCGTCAAATTATTATTTTTTTTTTTCTATTATTTTTTACCGAAAACTATTTATTTGCTAAAATTATTTTAAACTCAAATTATTATTTAGAAATTATTTTTTAATAAAATCATATATAAAATTTTGATACCAATTTAATCGCTATTCAAACTTCCCATTCCTGTGTTGTTTCCCTCAATTCAATATACTACAAGACATTCATATACACCTCCAACATGTACCAATGAGCATTTTGTTCAAAATTTGGATGTAAAAATAATTTTCTTTAGTGAAAACCAGATATTAGAAATTAAACTTTCTTATCAAACCTAAGCATGACTTTGTGAATTAATAGAAAGTTAAAGATATTAAGCCTTATTTTTTTTAAACACATTTTTTTCAGAATATTAGTAGCAAAACACATAATTTCATTAAATTTACATCATTTTAAAGGTGCTATAAACACTAGTTTAAAAAGAATTTTAATCTCATCAAAATTCACTCAGAAGGTATAAAACTAGAAAGATTTTTTTATTTCATTTCTGATTAGAAATTAGCTTGAAAATAAATAAATACAAAAATGGTAATGCTTAACAAAAAAAGAAATTTTAAAAAATATTTTTTAATTGCACCATAAATAGACTTGAACAACAAAAATTTCCTGCCATAACACTTTCTTTCTTAAAGCAAAATAAAAATTAAAAAAAAAAATAAAATAAAATAAAATTAATATGGAAACTGTTTTATTTTAAATAAGAATTTAAAAAAAATCAAAATTTCAAAAAAAAAAATTTTTAATTTAAAAAAGGAAAAAGAAAAACAAAATTAATGCCTTAGTAAGAAAAGAAGGAAAAAAAACAATATACATATAAAAAAAAATTAAATAAAATTATTGTCCAAATTATGAAAATATAAATTATTAAACATATGAACAGAAAATCAATAATTTACTTTATTAATTACAAAAAAAAAAAGAAAACACAAATAACTGTGGCAAAAATAAATTGAAAAAAGAATTAAATTTTAATTATTATAAATTAAATTATTTTATAAAACAAAAAAAAATAGGAGTAGAAAATATTGAATTTTCTCAATCACCACCATAAATAATTTGCAAACAAAAAAAAAGAAATTAAAATTTCAAACAAAACCTACAACACTTGTTTAAATAATTAATAAAAATAAAAACTTTTTTTCAATAATTAGTCTCATAAGTAATTTAGAGTTTTAAAAATATCAAATTAACGAATACAAACTGAAAGAAAACAAAAAAAAATATTTTTATTATAAAAATTACTTGAAAAAATTTTTTTTCAAATATAAAAGAAAATTAAATTAAAAAAACCACACATTTTCATCTTTAAGCTTAAAAAAAAACAAACAAACGAAAAACATTAAAAAATTTTGCAATTATCTCTATGAGAATATTTTAGTATTAATATAATAAATATTAATACATATTATAAATAAATAAATTAAATCATATTTAATTATAATAGTATTATAAGAAAAACAAACAAAAAAAATCATATTAAAAAAACAATTTTATTAATTATAAAAAAAAAATACAAATAAAAATAAAAATCAATACAACAAATTAAAATAAAACGAAATCAAAATGTTTGCTGGGTATGAATATAAGTAACTGTTTTTACGCTCTCAATTTAATAAGTTCTCTTCCAAGCTTAAGAGAGAGCTCTTTAAAAAGATTTCTCTTTAAAAACTCCTTCTGCAAAGCTGGTAAATATTATTTACTAGACTTGAAATGAATGGTATATGAATTCATGTGACACCCGAACACCTTTATGGATACAGCTGTCTGCAAAGGGCTGAAAACTGTTTGCTGAGGAATGCATAGCTCCTTAGTAATGTCCATGCTGCTTATGTGCTGATGTTTCTCAATTTCTTTCATGAATTCTTTGACTTTTCAAATGGAACCAGCGAAAGGCCAATATTTACTCCAGGATTTTTTTTGTTTTAATTTTTTTTTTAATACAATTTTTAATTTAATTTCGAAATATCATTTAAATTGGTTTAATTTTTCTCTTTTTATTTACGTAAATCGTAACCCAAACTCTTTAAATTAAGTTTTCATTGCACTAATCTCCATATTAATTATTAATAGCCAGCCCTGCATAGATTTAAACTTCTCTCTCTCACTCTCTCTCTCTATAACTGTGCAGCATTTTAATTTGCTTTACCTTTTTCATAAAAAAAAACACCAGTGAGGTGAGTATACAAATATGGAATGTTATTAACATTGAACTGTTATTTAACATTGCTTGCATAGAAAAATCTTAACTTATGTTTGCATAAGTTTACAGCTGTTATGAGTTTGCCTGTTTTACTTTACTGTGTTTAAGTAACTGTTAATAAATGCATTGGTGTGGGTAAGCAAAACAAATGAAATTCAACACTCGGTACAGCAAGAAAGAAAAAAATTGTAAAACAATGGTGTTGCTTAAGCTGTTTGTGAATTTAGTTTTAAAACGAGTTTCAAAAGGTACGGTTCGTATAGGGAAGAAACGCTTTTATTTTTGACGGTTTGTTACGGTTTATTGTTTTTCTCCCCTCTTTTTTTTCTTAATTTTTTTTTTTATTGTTGTTAATGGTGTTTATATATATGAAATATTTGTTGCATTTAATTGAAATGCGTGTGATTTTTTTATTTTCCCATTTTTTTGAAGAAAAAAGGAAATTAAAATTTGGAAAAAAGAAAAATATTTTTAAAAATATGAAAATTTAAGTGATAAAACAAAAATCGTTGAAACCAAAAATTGAAAAAAATAACAGTGAAGTTTTGTAACAAAAAGAGAAAAAAAGAAAGAAAGAAAGAAAAGAAAAAATATTTGAAATTTTAAAAGTAAAGAAGAAAAACCTTTGGAATAACTTATTTTGTTTTAAAAAGGATTAAAGGATTAATTATTCGTCCAAGATAAAAGGTGAATATATTTTAAAAATAAAAAAATATGAAAAAATATTTATTTTATATAAAAAGAAAATCTTGCCTTTTAATTTTTTATCGGCAAATTTTATTCTATTGGTTTCTGGGGAAATTTTGGTGAAATAGTCTCAGTATACCTTAGGCTTTAAAGCGAATTATCTTTAGTATTATTCAGTAAATGCATTAGGCGATACTAAAACATGTTTGAAATTAGAAATTTTAAGCTTTACTTTGTTAAAAGGTTTATTAAATCACGTTATCCTTTGAAAAGTTAATTGCTTTTAAAAATTAGTGAAAATTTCACAACATTTCCATCATATTTGCTACTCCACTACGAGTATGGAGTCTATGCAGAAACTAGTGAAGTTATTCAAACGCTAAAGATGCATCGCACTCTAATCGATCAATCACTGAAAACATCAATGAAATCATAGAAAAAATTGAGGAAGTTACTTAATTAATTATTTACTATTGGCGTCCATCCATATAAAATTCCATTAAAAATCAGAAAAATTTACTTTAAAACTTAGGTATTTTATACCTATAAAGACTTTTTGCCTTTACTGTGCCTGACTCTATTGCTACATATGAAAAGAACAATAAAATTGTCTAAAAACTACTGTCATTGTATTTTTCCCTTTCTTCATTCATTATAAAACAACAACAACATGAAATTATTATTATTTCCTTAGTTTCCATCCTTCTTCAAATAATTCTCGCCCTATAGGTACCGATGTGGAAACAATAAACAAAAACATTTTAAATCGACTCTCACTTTACTTTTTCTCTGCCTTGTGTGATCACAAAACAATAAGAAAATAAAACTCCCCACTTTTGCTTTCCTATACCTTGAAGGAAAATGTCCTTACAAATGTTTTCCCTACTTACTAGCAAACATTACTTTAGTATTTTTTGTTGTAGAACTATGATAAAATCTGACCTCTGATCCCTTGCATAAAAAAGTAACCTCTCTTCACCACTGCTTCTATTTTTTTTTTTCAAAATAAGAGAGAAAGAGATAAAACAAAGAAATCCGTTACTCTCTTTTGTTTTTTTGCAAAAACAAAAATAACCCTAAAAATGCAGACACTAATCCTCCTCTCTTTATCATTACAAAAACATAAAATATGATTTCTTAATACAATTCTGACTTCGCTTAACTGTAAATATTACAAACGACAGTTATATTCAATCTTCTAATATAGAAACAACAACAACAGAAAAAAAAGTATGGTGAATTTGAAACACTTAAATATTCCTCAATGAATTCTTAACTCTTAAGAAAACAACAACAGTAAACACAAACATAAAACATCGCAATAAAAACATTGCTTTACCATACCCTAAACACAATTCTATTAAGGAAAAAAAAAAACAACAACAACACAATTCCCAACATAACTGTGTGTCTTTCTTTCAATTTGCTTTTGCTAATCCAAATACAAATAACAACAATACTCAAAACAAAATCAAAAAAATGAATTTACCTATGCCCTGTATTTATTTTTATTTTTTTACACGCAAGCTAAATGCAATTTTTTTACTCACCTTATTTACACTACACACCGAACTCCCTTTTACACCACTGAGCTTTTGGTAAGGCAAGAAATTCTATTCGTGATCGAAAATTCATATGGAGAAGCACTCAATTGCACAATGATTTGATTTTTTCTTTTCTTTCTTTTGAGTTACTTTCATACAAATTTTTTATCAGGCAAAATCACTTGCCCTACAAAAACAATTTTTTGTGCTTTTTTATTTCACACCACACTCACGACACTTTTAATAACCGCGCACACGAAGTGCGAACACACACGCACCCGCACATACATTTTTCATTGAGACACCATTTTTTTTCATTTCTTTTTTATGGGAGCACCCCTTTTATGCTTTTTTTCTTTATGAAAGAAACTAAAAAATGTCTCCTTTTTGTTTCCTAATTTCGGATTTAGAACAAAAAATTCCTTTAATTCGGTAATACATGTCCGAATAGGAGAGAGTTTTGTATGATTTCATATGTTGCATGTTGTTGTTTTTATTTTAGTGCTTTTAATTGTAGGTGTCTTTTGGTTACTCTCTCCTCTTTTTTGCATTTGATCTATTTCGTAATATTTACCGACGTAACGACGAATGCTGTTGCGTATGCGTACATAGTGTGTGTGCATATATTTCGGGTATTTTTTTTATTCTTTTTCATTTCTCTTTGGGTTATTTGTTCTGTGTGTGTGTTTTTTTTATATAAATAAATAGTGTCTATGTTGTTTTGTTGTTATGTTAAGATTTGGGACTTTATTTCTTCTTTATTGTTGCCATGCATAGTTTTTGCATGGTTACAATCAAAGAATTTACGTTTTGCTGTGTTTTAAATTACTATTTAAGCTTTGCTCAATAAAAAATAATAATAATAACAATAACAACAACAATAAAACAGTTATTTAGAACAGCTGATTAAACAATTATAAACATATTGTGCTGAGTGCAAGTTATTTTGTGTGTGCGTGTGTGTGTGTTTTTTTTTTTCTTTCTCATTTTCAATTTCATTTTTTACTGGCATGTTTTGTTGTTGTTGTTTTTTTTTTTAAATTCTTTTCTTTCTTGTTGCCGTTTTCTTATGCATGAGTGTGAATGTGGGTAAGTGCATGTGTGTTATTTTTGTACTGCTACTAGTTCTACTACTACTGCTGCTGCTGCTGCTAAAGTTCAGCAACAGTGTTGTCATTGTTATTGTTTTCTGTTTTTTGAATGAATGGATGCATTTAAGCGTTAAATTGTAATTTTTTCTACTTCTGGTTGAATTTTCTTGGTTTTTTATTTAATTTTTAATGCTTTAATCACTGTGAACGTTAGTTTTTTTTATTATTATTAATTTATATTTGTTTTTGTTTATTAAAATAATAACAAAAACATCACTAAGTTTATTACAAATTTAATTAAACTCAAATGGCTTTCAGAAAAAAATTAAATAAACAAAGAGAAAAATAAAATTTAGAAGAATATGTATTGAAATGAAAAACAAACGTTCTTTAGCATATAATTGAGAACCAGGGCTGTAACATATTAATCTCAAGGCTAAAAAGTTATAATTTATTTTTTTAAAATTGGATAAAAATGTCATTAAAAAAACGCTAAAAATTTCAAAACTGAGTAAATATTTATTTAAATCTCTTTCAATGGATTTTAAGCACTTAATGAACCAGCAATGGTTTCAAGGCAATAGGTACATAAAGAATTTTTTTGATATGTAAACATAGGAGTTTCGGTCTGGTAATCTAGACATTCCCTAGCGACCTATCGGGATTTATATTGATGGATACAGAGTGCTGGAAAAGGTAGGTTGGGGTAAACATACTAAGGATTCTGACTTCAGACGTTCATATAGGCTGTCCAATAACTTCAATATCTTCTAGATGCTGGTCAAGGCTGCTTCGAGAGGGTGGTAATGCTTGTTAGGATATAAAATTTTGTTTTAAAAATTTCTTAATTCTTTGAGATAGTCTAGCAACATTTTGGTGTCCCTTTTCATTCACGATTCAAAAGGATTTCATAAGAAGAATTTGAGTCTTTCAAAAATAACTCCTATTTGGATTCCAAAACATAAAGCTGCAATTGGAAATTGCATAGATGCAAAACTAGCAAGAGCTTCTTTGGGGCTTATAAACTGTGATGTATTACAGGAAACTAGTTATTTCTCTGGTATTTTTATGATATAATAAATAAGTAGAGGACTAATGGTCTTCTATTTTTAAATCGTTTGACGATGTATCGCATTATTGCCTCCCTGAAATTGACTGCTACAGGCCTAAAGAGGTTAGAGCCCGACATTTGCTAAGCAAAAGTGAAGGAGCTTGACCTTAATGCAAGAGTAAGTTTTATTTCGAAGTTTAACTGACATTGAATGGATATGCTAAATAAAAAAAGGACTGATTGTCGTCTTCACTACCATATTGGAAGGCATGCCATTTGACCTGCATTTCCTAAATTCATTGCTGCATGAGCAATGGGTCAAAAAAGAGGTTAAAGACCGACTTTTGCTAAGCCAACGTGAAGAAGCTTGATCTTAATGCAAGAGGAAGTTATATTTCTAAGTTTAACTGACATTGAACGGATATACTAAGTAAAAAAAAGACTGATTGTCGTCTTCACTACCATATTGTAAGGCATACCGTTTGACCTGCATTTCCTAAATTCATTCCTGCATGAGCTATGGGTTAAAAAAGAGGTTACAGACCGACTTTTGCTAAGCAAACGTGAAGAAGCTTGACCTTAATGCAAGAAGAAGTTTTATTTTAAAGTTTAACTGACATTGAACGAATATACTAAGTAAAAAAAGGACTAATTGTCGTCTTCACTACCATATTGGAAGGCATGCCATTTGACCTGAATTTCCTAAATTCATTTCTGCATGAGCTGTGGGTCAAAAAAGAGCTTAAAGACCGACTTTTGTTAATCAAACATGGAGAACTTGACCTTAATGCAAGATAAAGTTTTATTTTAGAGTTGAAATGGTTTCCTTTAGACAATCTTTGATCTCCAAGTTAGGATACCGATGAGTGGTACAACAATAGGTCTAAATTCTTACCTTCTACCTAATCACAAGCTTCGAACAAGTGAAATAATGTAAAATTTTTAACAAAATTATTTTCTGCTATTATTTCTGAACAAATTAATTTATTTTTAACATGTTTTCTTCTTTAATTCATATTTTTTTTTTTTTTTTCAAAGAAATTGATTTGTTTATAGCCATTTTTTATTTAATTTTAAATTAATTTCTGCTTTTTGATCAGGCAAAACAAAAACGAAAAAAATAAAATTAAAAATTATTTTCACTATGCAGAAAAATAAAGAAAAAAAGCTTGAAATGACTACGGCTTACACTTCATATTTGTTTAAGGTTCAATTAGTCGTGACTTTACCATAACGCTGTAGTCGTAACATAATCCATAAACGTAAATTTACTATTAGCAGCAATCAGTGCTGCCATGGCCATAAACAGCAGTTTACGATAATTGCACTTATGTATGTATTTTTCAAAAGTACAAAAGTAAACAAAAAAAATGTGTATACATGTAAGAAAATTCAGCAAACAGCTGTTTATGGTTATGGCAAAAAACCAAAATTCAATTGGTACAAATGGTTATCGTTATGACTATGGCATTATGGTAAGTCACCTATAATCGAAAACAATGATGTCCATAAAGTTGGTAAAAACAGCTGATTTATATGGTTATGGTTAAGTCACGACTAATTGAACCTTTAATACTTGTACATAACATACATGATGCTCTCCTACATATATTTTTCCAATTATTTGCAATAAATTTTTATTACTTATTTTCTTTTATTAATTTTCTAATTTATTTTTCAGCTGTTGATAGTAGAAAAGTATAACGGTTTAATATTTCTTTACAGAAATTTTATTTTTATTTTCATTTTATTTTTATTGCATATTGAAGCTCTACTTTGGATTATTTTTTTTCCTTACAAATGTTTGTGTTTACTTTTCAACGTATTTTTCTGTTTAATTTATTTATTATTGGGTCTGAAATTCAAAGTTTCAAAAGAAAATAAATAAAGAAAAAAAAATAATTATGCCATGTTTGCTTATATTATTTATGTTTAAATAATAAAAAATTACTGGGAAAAGCAAAGAAAAAGAAAGAAAAAAATTCTATAAATATTGGCTTTGAAATGTAAAAAATATTTGCTCTTAAAACCCGCTAAAATAAAGAGACTACAACAATCATTTGAAGGTCTTTTAATATTCCGTACTTAAGCGATTTTATAACACATTCTTGGTGACAGAGACACTGTGTAATTTTATACGTACAGCCAGTCTATTGTTCGATCGGCTGTATGAAATCTATGTTAAGTTGACATTTTTCTGTCTATCAATTTGATAGATTTTGTTTGACAGTTGGCAACACCAAGGCATTTGTGCTTATTTAGATCAACAAGTGACAATTTTAATTAAAAAAAAAAGCAAAAATAATTGATTAAGGCCAAGCATTAGAATGATTTTGTAACCCATAAAACGTTCTTCTTATTTTCCATGAATTAAAGATTGGCAGTAAATAAAATTTTTTTTTTAAAGAAATTTTTTATTCAAAAGTTGGGTAGAAAACAGCTATCAATCTGAGAATATTGACATCTTCAGGTATCATTCAAAAGCCTAGATGTGTATTACTGGGCCTGTACCCAAAAGGTGGAGGAAAATGTTCTCCTCTACAGAAGCGATTGATCGTAAATCAATTCCTCTCGCTTAAGTATCAAGAACTTATTGTCTTCTTATTTTATATACCTGTACCTATTTATGTTTTTTTAATATAATAAATTTATAAATATTCGTATTAATATTGCAGCTTCTACACTATTTAACTTTAAATAAAGGAAATTTATTTGCACCCTCAACATTTTACTATTGCTCGTTTTATAACGGAATTTTATTTATTAAAACAACAAGAAAATCAAAAAAGAAAAACAATAAACACCCATAAACAATCATATTTATTAAAACAACAACAACGACACAATTCGCATCATTGCTGTGTGCCTTACTCTCAATTCTTAAAGTAAAAACAAAAACAATAACAATTTGCTCTTCTATTCCCTAAAACAAAATCAAAAATCAAAAACAAAAGAATTTACCACACTTAAGCTAATAACAAAAAAAACATAATGCTTTACTCACCCTATTTACACTACACAAGCAGCTTCCATTTACACCACTGAGCTTTTTGTAAGGCAAGAAATTCTATTCGCGATCGAAAATTCATATGAAGAAGCACTCAATTGCACAATGATTTGATTTTTTCTTTTCTTTCTTTTGAGTTACTTTCATACAAATTTTTTATCAGGCAAAATCACTTGCCTTACAAAAACAATTTCTTTTGCTTTTTTATTTCACAACACAACACACGACACTTTTAATAACCGCGCACCCGAAGCCCGAACACACACGCACCCGCACATACATTTTTCATTGAGACACCATTTTTTTCATTTCTTTTTTAATGGGAGCACCCCTTTTATGCTTAAAGAACTTTTTTTCTTTTGCGATTTTTATCGCTTTCTTTTATTTTTTTCATAAAACACTTATGATTTTTTTATACTTTATGCACTTCTATTACTTTTTAACATAAAATTATAATGAAAACGATCGAATTTTCTAATTTAATTTTAATTTTCTTTTCACCGCTCTGAAATAACGTCCGAACCGTACCGCGTTTATGAAAGAAACTAAAAAATGGCTCCTTTTTGTTTCCTAATTTCGGATTTTAGAACAAAAAATTCCTTTAATTCGGTAATACATGTCCGAATAGGAGAGAGTTTTGTATGATTTCATATGTTGCATGTTGTTGTTTTTATTTTAGTGCTTTTAATTGTAGGTGTCTTTTGGTTACTCTCTCCTCTTTTTTGCATTTGATCTATTTCGTAATATTTACCGACGTAACGACGAATGCTGTTGCGTATGCGTACATAGTGTGTATGCATATATTTCGGGTATTTTTTTTATTCTTTTGCATTTCTCTTTGGGTTATTTGTTCTGTGTGTGTGTTTTTTTTATATAAATAAATAGTGACAGTGTGTTGTTGTTGTTTTGTTGTTATGTTAAGATTTGGGACTTTATTTCTTCTTTATTGTTACCATGCATAGTTTTTGCATGGTTACAATCAAAGAATTTACGTTTTGCTGTGTTTTAAATTAATATTTAGGCTTTGCTCAATAAAAAATAATATTTACAACAACAATAATAATAAAGCATTTACTTAGAACAGGTGATTAAACACAACACATACTAATTTTTTCATTTCCTTGTTAGCACCCCTATCCCTCATAAGCTTTAAAAAAACTGAAATCATAATATAAAAAAGCAAAAACACACTTGACACACACACTACTTAAATAAATTGAAAAACATCCCAATGAGAAATGCATAAGAAAAAAAGCCCCGAAATATGTATGCATATGTGTATGTATATGCATACACCTTACGTACGCATGCGTACCAGCATTCACCCAAATCAAAACCATTTGCACTCACGCACAATAGTAAAGAGAGAAACAAAGGTTACCTATATGAAAATAAAAACAACAACATGTAACAGATGACGTCATACAAAACCCCCTCCCATTCGGAATGCTTAAGGTGGCATTACCGAATTAAAGGGATTTTTTGTTCTAAAATCCGAAATTAGGAAACAAAAAGGAGACATTTTTTAGTTTCTTTCACAGACGCGGTACGGTTCGGACGTTATTTCAGTGCGGTAAAAAGAAAATTAAA
The DNA here is from genome assembly GCA_014635995.1 of Sarcophaga peregrina. Classification (NCBI taxonomy): domain Eukaryota; kingdom Metazoa; phylum Arthropoda; class Insecta; order Diptera; family Sarcophagidae; genus Sarcophaga; species Sarcophaga peregrina. The sequence goes on from CM025790.1 coordinate 101,362,287, forward strand.
ATTTAATTAGAAAATTCAATCGTTTTCATTATAATTTTATGTTAAAAAGTAATAGAAGTGCATAAAGTATAAAAAATCATAAGTGTTTTATGAAAAAAATAAAAGAAAGCGATAAAAATCGCAAAAGAAAAAAGTTCTTTATAGCATAAAAGGGGTGCTCCCATGAAAAATCATAGAAAAAAAAATGGTGTCTCAATGAAAAATGTATGTGCGGGTGCGTGTGTGTTCGGGCTTCGTGTGCGCGGTTATTAAAAGTGTCGTGTGTTGTGTTGTGAAATAAAAAAGCAAAAGAAATTGTTTTTGTAAGGCAAGTGATTTTGCCTGATAAAAAATTTGTATGAAAGTAACTCAAAAGAAAGAAAAGAAAAAATCAAATCATTGTGCAATAGAGTGCTTCTTCATATGAATTTTCGATCACGAATAGAATTTCTTGCCTTACAAAAAGCTCAGTGGTGTAAAAGGAAGCTGCGTGTATAGTGTAAATAGGGTGAGTAAACATTGTTTTTTTCACCAGCTTAAGTGTGGTAAATTCTTTTGTTTTTGATTTTTGATTTTGTTTTAGAGAATAGAAGAGCAAATTGTTATTGTTCTTGTTTTTACTTGAAGAATTGAGAGTAAGGCACACAACAATGTTGCGAATTGTGTCGTTGTTGTTGTTTTAATAAATAAAATCCTTAATACCGTATATTACGTATTGTTGCTATAAAATGAACGTTAGAAATTTATTGAGGGAACAAATAAAATTCCTTTGTTTTTTTATTAAGAAGAGAGAAAGCAAAGACTCATTGCATTATTTTTGCAAATAAAAATATAGTGAATAGGTACAAAGAAAAAGCAATATTTTTTTTTGCTTTGTTGATTTTTAAATAAAATCTGTTTTTCAAAGAAGAGGAAATTATTAATACATACCTAATAAAGTTTATACAGGGAATAAATAAATAAGCAGATAAGGAAACGGAAACCAAAGCATATGTTTTTAACTTAATTTCAATTGTTTTTCTTTTCTTCTCTCAATAATAAGATTTTTGGTTAAAATAAATGATTTTATAATCATATAAAATTAAATTTTAAAGATTTCTTATGAATTTCTGTTTCAAAAAGTCAGAAATGAGTAAAAAAAATTATAAAGCATGTTTAGTTTTTATATTTTATTGATTTCTTATCTTGGAGAAACACTGTGGCGGTCTTAGACATTTTTCGAACATAATTTAAAATTTTCGAACATTGCTAAAAATATAATTTTTTTATCAAATAAATGAATAAATAAATTTAATGACATTTACATACAAAATTTGGAAGTTTTTTTTAAACTTCTATGTTCGAAAATTGCAAAACTTGTTAAAAAGTGGTAGTAAGGCTTAATTCTTTATGTGAGAGATATCTATGGACTCTGAGAAACATTTTGGCGGTTTTAGATTTTTTTCGAACTTAAGTTCGAATTTTCGAACATGAACCACAAACATAATTTTTTGCGAAAACAATCGATTTTATACTTATTCAAAATGAAAGTTAGCCGTTTTGTTTGGAATTTCTATGTTCGAAAATTCGAAAGAGGGTTAAAATATGGGAACACGACTTAAATTATTTGGCATTCGACTTCTCTGTGGTCTGGGAAATATTTTGGTGGCATCTAAAAATTTAATTATTTGATCAAATGTAGTTTTTTAAAGTTATTGCTGATAAATCATAACCAAAAATGTTATAAAATGTTGAAATATAATGAAAATTTCTTAATTTTTATGTACTTTAGTAAAAGTATAGGGTGTTTATATATCAATATTGCAAGTCATTATTTAAGAAATCTTTTACTGGCTCCAATTGAATGATTTTAGATAAATTAAAAAGCTTGTTTTTTATATATCGTACTCAAATTTCAATATTTTTCTTTTTTTTTCGTTTTGCAGTTTTATATCACCACATCATCCTCATCAGTCGCCAAGTGTTAAACATCAGTTGACAACACCGATAAGTGTTAAATTGCAAAAAAGAAAAAAAAAAAATAGTTTTTTTTTAATTTCTACGTTTTTAAATAATTGAATTTCCTTTATTTTGCGCTACAATAAGTGTAGAGAGAAAGAAAGAGAGAGGAACATAATAGAAAAAAAATATACGAACAAACTTTAAGAAAGATCTGAAACGATTTTTGCGCTGCTAAACTATGCCCGGCTGTGTGTAATAGTTGTCCAAGTAACTACAGTATACGGTTACTTTATAAAACTTTTACAACGTGCAAAAAGAAAAATAAAATTGAATAAAAAAAATTGCAAAAAAAAAAGAAAAAACACACAAACATACATAAGCAGGTAAGTTTATCTATGTTTATACATGAGTTGTATACAATTTCCGCTTTTAAAATAAAAATATTTTTTGGTGAATTTTTCCGCTTGTGATTTTCTTTATGTACAACTATTTTATATAATAATAAACCCCATAAAAAAATAAATTAATTATAAAAAAAATAAAATAAAACTTATTGTCTGTTACAATTTGTTTGGTAGAAAGGTTAAAAAGCACGCGATTTTTGATTATTAATATCTGTTTACATACACACATAATAGATTATTAGGTAATCAGCACAAGTATGATTTGAAAATAAAATTAAAACACATTAAATAATAATGAAAAGTTGAAATAAATTTTAAGTTCAAAAACCTATAACGTAATTAAAAAAAAAATAACTCATTTCCCTTTAACGTATGCATATATCTACAGTTTTTTACATTTTTCAAGTTCGAAGAGACAAAAACTAAAGAAAATCACAAGATAGCATCACAACTTTTATCTTTCTAACCCTTATAGGTATACAGAATCATTTTGGCAGCTTTAGAAAATTTTCGAACATATGTTCGAATTTTCGAACATAGGTCAAAAACATATTTTTACGATTACTTAAATAGTTTTCTAACCATTTTATATAAAAAATTTAATTTTCCATGTTCGAAAATACAAAAATAGGTTGAATCGGGCAAAAACATGAAGGATTTTTTTATTTTGAAATATTGCAGGGTACAAGAAATATTTTGAAAGCTTTAAAAAATTATCAAACTTAAATTGGAATTTACGAACATAAGTTCGAATTTTCGAACATAAACAAAAAAATCAATTTGTTCTTTTTAAGCAGTTTACCAAGCATTGCAAGAAAACTTTTAAGTTTTTCTTTTTAAGATTTCTATGTTCGAAAATTCGAAAATCATGAATTTTCATGCCATTTTCTATATTTCACTCTTAAATTCGTGTTTTTCTGTTACCCAGTGTAAATTTTTAAGAGTTCTTTTGTGTAACAAATGGGGAATTTCCTTACAAACTTGTTGCCACTTTTGTTTTTGTTGTCATGTTGTTTTTTGGCCACTTAAATGACCCTATAAATTCACACTGAATGAAGAAAAGGCTTTAAAATGTATGTGTTTTTTGTTGTTTCTTTTACGTTTAACTTTAACGTGACCTAAAAACTGGAAAGAAATCCAGCAAAAGTTGTAAGAAGTATGCCAAACCAAAGTTGAAACCTGTCAAACTTGTTGTTTTTGTTGTTGTTACTCTTTTTTTTTTAATAGTTAAAGTACCACAAATCTTTGATCGGTTAAAGACAAGACAAGCGAAAGACAAAAAAAAAATCAGAAATAATTTCCTTGTGCTACTAAACCCCATATACAGCCTTAAAATCCGTTGAAAACTATTCTGTAAACGGTGTGTGTTTGTTTGTTTGTTTATGACCCTCATAATAAAAGGCACGTTCTTTTAATGGGTTTTAAAGCAGTTGTTGTTGTTGGGTCTTATTTTTTTTTTCTATTCTTTCACTCAACGTTTCTTTATTTACATTTGTGCCAGGTTTGTTGACTGTGTGGTATGGTTTAAGCCATTGAACAACCATAAATAAACGGTTGTTCAAGCTTTAAAGTGTGTTTACACACTCAGTGACCAAATGTTAAACAGGTGGTCGGTCACAAGGAATTGTTTGTTGTTGTTTTTCTTTTGGTTTTCCTTCCTCTACATTTAAACAGTTTAAAATTTGCAAATTCTTTAGTTGTTGTTGGTTAGTAGTTGTGGTTGTTTGTTTATTTTTTCTTTATTATTTCTAACGCTTTAAAGTATTTAAATATGTTCCTTTGTTAGAGTTTCATACAGCATTCCTATAAAAGTTTCATGCCAGGTGTTTGACAACATAAAAATTGAATTGGAAATACAAAATTTTTGTCAAGAATTTTTTATGCAATTCAAAAAATGCTTTTGTCTTAAATATTTTCCTACTCAAAAGATCGGAATTCATTGAAAATGTTAGCAAACAATAAAATAGAATAGATATTCGTTATCCACGGCGCTTCTGAAACATTTTAGGGCTTTTAAAAATTTTTCGAACTTAAGTTCGAATTTTCGAACATACCTGAAAATTAGGAGTTTTTGATATAATTACCAATTTTAAGCCAATTCTAAACAAAATTCTAATTTTTGGAATGAAGATTGCAGTTATCCAACTACCACTGTTAGAAAGAGCACTCTCTGGACTACCATTTGCATTTTTTATATGTTCCCAAATGGCCACTGATCTTCTAGAGAACTTTCATATATTTTTTGGGCTAAAGATCGATTTTTTCAAAATTAAAAATATCGATAGTCAAAATTAGGTAAGTTATACCACTACCATGGTTGGAAAGAGCTCTCTCTGGACTACCATTTGCATATAGTCTGTATGGTGTACTATTTCTTATATGTTCCCAAATGGCCACTGATCTTCGAGAGAACTTTCATATATATTTTTGAGCCAAAAATCGATTTTTTCAGAATTAAAAATCTCGACAATCGACCCACTACCACGTAAAACTAGGAGTTTTCGATATAATTATGAATTTTAAATCAATTGCAAACAAAATTCTGCTTTTTTAAATGATAGTTTCAATGTTCGAAAATTCGAAATTGCGGTAAGATGTTGAAATGGAAAAGAATTTTTTATATGTACGTTATCTATAGTCCTTAAGAATTTAAAAATTTTTTCGAACTTAAGTTCGAATTTTCGAACATAACCCAAAAACATGAGTTTTATATACATATATATATGCATGTAATTTATGGTTTTGCAAACTTTAGAAGCAAAATTTTATTTTTGGAATGGAAATTTCTATGTTCGAAAATTCGAAAATAACTAAAAATGATGAAATATAAGGGAAATCTTTGTATATTTATTGCTAATTGGTCATAAGAAACTATTTGAAGCTTTCAACAAAAGTTCGAACTTAAGTTCGAATTTTCAAAAACGATTAAAAACTTGAATTTTTTTAAATTTTGTTTTTCTTAAGCAATCTTATTTTCGTTATTAAGGTGAAGTTAAGATTTCACAAAGAAAAAAAATCTGCATTATTTAAATTGTTTACAAGGCCAACCACATCTTTTGGAACGGGGGTACTACATATTTACAAAGAATGCAAATTTTGTGGTCTGCTTTAAAGAATTAAAATTGTTTTCAAATGAATAATAATTCTTTTTTCTTTTTCGATTTTTCATTTCGTTAAGAAACTCATAATTAAACATTTTGTAGCTGTTTTTTCCAAATCATTTCTTAAGAGCTGAAGTTTGTTTGTTCGTACATGCATATATCAAGTATATTTTTTTTTTCATTTTTCTCTGGAGTTTTATGGCGGTACCAAACTGCATTCACCATCGATTGAAATTGAAAAACAACAAGTGGCTGTAAAATGACCACTGGTTGGTTGGTTTGCTTGTCTTGTTCAGGCGCTCGTATTAAGCTGACTTAAGGTTTAACTTTGGCATTCAAAAAATGATTGTTACAGACCTGGCAAACGACAAACAGACAGACAGGCAGTCAGACAGACATGTTTTAATTGTATTTCTTTACTGCAAAAGCTGTTTAACAAACCAAGTTGTTGTAATAAAAAAAAAACACCATTATCATGAATTTTCTGTTGATTTTATGGTTTTTTCTTCATTTCGAAATTTGTTGTTCAGTTTTTAAGAAAAATCTTTAAATTAACTGGTAAAAGTTTTTAGTAAAACAAAAAAAAAAAAAAAAAACAAAAATGAAACGTAATTATGCTGTACAACAATCAGTGAGAAAAATGCTTATAATTATATGCTGGTGGAAAAATAGAAATGTTTTCCTTAATTGCGCTTGAAAAAATGCATTCTATTTCGAATATTTTTTCATTTGATAAAGCAGTAGATATAATTCGAGAGCAAAAATTCTGTTCAGATAATTAGTATAGCGTGTGGAAGAACGCTGTTTGTTGTTTTTTTTTTATTTATTTTGATGAGCATCATAATAATTAAGTATATATGTACACATGCATGTAAGCTTAAAAACATTTTTTAAAAGCACATGACACACGTTTTAAAAGCAATTTACAACGTGAATACCCAGCTTGAAAAAACAATGACATATTTAGGTAAGAATTCTTAAACAGAAAACATTTAAAATGCAACAAAATTAATGATATTTTATGTTTGAAAGCTTGTTTATACTTGAAAATGTTAAAATATAATGGAGATTACTTCATATTCGTTCTGTAGGGATCTTTGGAAATATTTTAACGCATTTAGAATATTTTCGAACTTAAGTTCGAAATTTCGAACATGGTTCAAATGTATGATTTTTCTATAATTTAACTGGTTTTCTATAAAAGCCAATAGGAATCTTGTAATTTTCTTTAATATTTCAATGTTCGAAAATACAACATGAGTCGAAAATGCTGTGCTATCAAAAATTTTTTATATATTGGTTATCTATAAGAAAAATTACAAGTTTTTGATCAATATTTCTATGTTCGAAAACGTGAATCTAAAAATTCCAAAGAAATTTGGGATTCGAAAAACTATTTTTATTTATTTTTTTATTTCTCAATTCATTGCAAACATTTTTTAATATCATCTATTTCCTCTAAATTCCACTTTCATGATGCTTGCAATTATTTTTAAACCAGATAAAGTATTTTTTTTTTTTGTTTCTTCGCATTTCATTTTGCGTTTAAGTTTAATTTATTAAGAAGAAAAAAGTTGTCTTTATTATTTTTAATATCTCACATTTCAAATATGTTAATAAGTAGGGTAACTCGTTTTATATGTCAGTTTATTCAAGTCGTATTTTTTTTCTGCTTGACGTTGTCGTCTTTTGAATGGAAATTTATTGTCAATCCGGTGTTTTGCGTCTTAAAAGATTCTTAAGCCTTTTGTGTGTGTATTCAAACTGTTAGGGTTGAAATTTGTGCGTATGCTTTCTATTAAAAGGCAGATGTTCTTTAAATGAAAGGAATTTGTTAAATAAATAGTTTTTAAATAGCTAATGGTTTCTCAAGGTCATAGCAAAAAAATATTTGAAGGGGTTGCTACGAATTTGATAGTTTTAAACTTAAATATGGCAGAAGTTGATAGAAAAAAATTATTTTATTTACGTTTTTGTGTTAAATGGACTGGCTAATTTTCGAACATTAGCCAAAAGTAAGATATTTGCTATTTACATGCAATATTCAATGATTATTTACAGAAATTTCAAATATTTAAACAGAATTTTAATGTTCGAGATTTGGAATTGAAGAAATTTGATGTAGAAAAATTAAAATTTCTATAGTTTTGTAATCTGGAGATCTTAAGAAGCAGTTTACTGTTATTAAAAATATTTCGAACATAATTTCGAATTTTCGAAGATTGATGAAAAATGTAATTTTTACAATTTGTATGACATATTTAATTATTTTTCAATTAAATTAAATTTTTTTGTTTAATATTACAATGTTCGAAATTCGAAATTAGCAAAATTTAATGAAAGAATTTAAAAAATTTTATAGATTTGTAATCAAAATACCTTAGGAAATAGTTTCCTGTTTGGATTTTACACAAAAAATGCAGCAGACTTTTCCAATTGATTCTTTTTCTAAATTGCTAACCGCATTTTCCGTTTCAACACCGGAAATTTTATTTCTTAAGCTAAAATTCTTTTCATACAAAGTATGTGTATGGTCCATACACATGTCATTATGAAAACCATAATCATAAAATTTTTCTATTAGAGAAGGAAAAGCAAAACCGCTATAAAAAAAAGAGTCTTGTAAACAAAAGATACTTTTTTTTAAGTGTTAATTTACGTTCTCAACATTTTGACTTGACTTGCACCTGCAAAGCAAGACGTCAGAAGCAATTTTTTTTTCTTCTTTTTATTGTTTTTGTTTTGTTTTTAGATACAATCATACATACATATGTAGATGTGAGTATACACCATGTGATTATTAGTTAGAGATTGTTAAATGTAATTAAAAACCAGAGGGAAGTTGTTTTCATACCACTTTTTTGTTATTGTAGAGTATGATTTTCGACCCAAACCCAAACCATAATTAGAATAAAACAGCAAGAGAAGTAGAAAAAAAAAATAGACAAAACAAAATAAAATAAAACATCTTTAAAGTATCAGTTTTATGTTGATGATGATCAACGAAATTATAATGTTTTAGAAAATAATAGAGTTCGTTCACTTTTTCTACAAAAACAAAAACAAAAAATAGAAGAAAACTTTTTGTTGTCTTTTAAAGGCCATGGCTTTGGTTACTTGAAAGTGTTTTTTTTGACACTTGAGTTTAATTTCAAAAAAATTTTCTTCTTTCTTAGATTCTGCGATTTTTTTTTTATTTGTGATTTCAATTTAAGCGTTTTTATAAATTTTACGCGCTTTTTTCTATTTATATTGTGGTCTTGGTAGGCTATAAACATTGTGATGCAAAAAAATCAAATGCGGTCGTGTTGTATTACCCGTGATACTCTTATGTTGGAATTTTAGACCGTCCAGTTCATAATCTTCAATTGCAGGGCATAAAAGTTTGCTTATAATTAAGCCACAATGCTCTTAATTGATGGTAAAGATATTTTCCTTAGTCAATTGCGAAAAATTACGGTTCAAAAAGAATTCTAGACCATAATGCTCACTAAACAGTGTCCTTTTTCCGAGAGAAAAGCCATTTCTACAACAATTTTTATTACATCTAGACGTTCTGAAGGGCTTTACTTATTGCGTAAGTTGTTGTTGATGTGTATATAACATCCATGACCAGTTAGCAACGGGTCAAGTGAATATAAGTGAACATAAGTGGTGTGAGAAACTGCGGGGCTTCTTGGGGACGATTGCTGTTGACTGTTCTAAGTTTGAAGGTATAGCACTGCCATTTATAGTCACCAGCAGCAACTCGTTCCTTGCCGTTCGCATCTTTCCACCTATCCTAAACCTACACAATGCACTGCATGAGTAGGGGTTATCCCCTGAGTGCAGGTTTAATATAAAAAAAAAAAATATTCACCTGATCGTGTTTCCTTTTCGTCCATTCGACTTTACTCGATAGGAGTCTGAAGGTCTATCATCCAAGGGGTGGAATTTGACTAGGCTTGCTGTTTTCTGTAGCATCATAGCATCATCAACGAATTAAACTGCGTTCGATAGACTCTCGTAAAATGCTTTCTCCTCTCTACGTCCACTACTAAACAGCTAGCAGCAGGGACACCAACCCCGTAATCACCAGTGCTACACTAGTACACACCGTGCAGAAGGTAGAAATTATCCTGTATGTTTTTTTTTTTTTATAGCTATGCGAGCTAAAGGTTGAAAATCTTCTAAAGATACTTTTGTTCCAAAAAAAGCATGCACGATTCACCATCCTTGGTGTCTACGTACTAAAACCCACCCCCTACACACATCAACCACTCTCCCCCCGCGGGACTGCCGTAAGGTATTACTTCGCGGGGGGCTGGTTAGCTTGAAAGCTTTAACACGTTATCTCAAATTTCGCCTTCGTTCCTCCAACCTTCGGAGTACTATCATTACTTCCGCCATTTTCTGGCTGTATTGGCTCCATAGCGTCCTAGAATTCAACAGCTCCTCCATGAGCCGGTTTGGTCCTTAATCTATTTTCTCCGGGCCATCTAAACCTGGGGCAGCATGTTAGAATATGCTCCGCATCTTCCTCTTCGTCTACACAGTTTGGGCATATAGGGGAAGTATCATGTCCAAATCTGTGCAGGTACTTCCTAAAACATCCATGACCAGGAACTGGGTCACGTAATAATTCAGCTCGCAATGTTTGTCCTCCTTCCAAGGGGTTATAGAAGGGACAAGCTGAAATGTCCATCTTCCCTTTAAACTACTCTCCCATCGTGATTGCCATTTGTGCATGGAAGTCATTCTTTCCTCCGCTTTTATAGCCGCTGTCCGTCCTGGATTCTCAAGACGGCGGACGCCTCATCTCATCCGCCGATATGTCTATTGGCATTGTCTTTGCCAATACCAATACCGCTTCATCAAACACTGTCCTGAAGCCACTTATCCGTCTAATCGCGCTTAGACGATACACCGAGGACAGTATTCTCCTTGTCGACCCCACGGAGAGTGCCTCCGACCATATGGGGCAAGCATATAGCATTTTCGACATTATTACCGCTGCAATTATCCTCCTTTTGAATGGACCTGGTCCTCCAATATTTGGCATCATCCTCGTCAGTGCTCTCTGCGTTACAGATGCCTTTTCGCCGATGTATTTTACGTGCTCCTTGAAGTTCAACCTGTCGTCAATAATCACTCTCAGGTATTTTATTGCCCTCTTTGATTCGATTTCTGTGCCTCCAACGGTCACTTTCATCTTCTCCACTATCTTCCGGCCGCTTATCAAAACGGCTACCGTTTTATGTGCAGCAAGTGTCAAACCTGCCTCATCCAGCCATGCACCAACATTTCGAATCGCTGTGTTAGTTTTCTCCTCTATATCCTGTACCGTCTTACCTACCGAGACTATGGCAATGTCATCTACAAAGCCTACAATTGTAGTCCCGTTTGGCAATCGCAGTCGAAGTACTCCATCCTACATTATGTTCCATAGTAGTGGGCCAAGTACAGAGCCCTGCGGGACACCCGCCGTCACTACGTAATCCTGCTCTCCTTCATCCGTTAGATATATTACCTTCCTGTCCTGAAAGTAATTGTTCAGAATCTCCATTAAGTATGGCGGCGTACCCATGTTAAAGAGGGCTCTCATAATCCGCCCCCAATTCGCTGAGTTGAACGCGCTTTTAACATCAAGTGTGACAACCGCGCAGTATTCCTTGGTGCCAAATCTCCATCAATCATCATGCAATAGAGGGCGAAACTATTGCATCTCTTGCAATGTCGACTACCCTCCTGATCGCGTCAACAGTGGACCGTCCTTTCCTAAATCCGTATTGCAGGTCCGAGAGAGCTCCTCCTGCCTCGGCACGCGTCAGTACTCGGTTGTATATTATCCTCTCCAGTATTTTTCCCATTCTGTCAAGTAGACAGATGGGCCGATATGACGACGGTTCCCCTGGTGGTTTACCAGGTTTTGGAATGAGAACCAATTTCTGCTTCTTCCATCTGCGTGGGAAAAACACCCTCGACGAAGCACTTGTGGAAACCTTGGCGAACATATCAGGTCTGAACCGGATAGCCGCCTTAAGTGCCCTATTCGGGATTATCCTGTACGTTTATGTATGCATGTGTGTGTGTATGAGTGGAAGTGCGAGTGATGAAAATCAAATTATGCATTAAATAAAAATTTTACAAATACATACGTGGTGTTTAACGAAGAACTTTTAATGTCTTAACGAAGACTGTTCGTCCTTTTAATCACTTTCTCTTTTTATTCGGCTTCTATTAACATTCTTACTTTGCCGTTGGAGCGAGAGAGAGAGAGAGTGGGAGTGTGTTTGCGGGTAATTTCCCACAAATATTTTCTTTATTTTATTGTAATATGGTCTTGTTATTACCTTATTTAAGCGTTTTTTTTTATAATTTAAAATATTTTCAACACTATTTTCATTTCTATTTCTAATGATCATTCATTTGTATTCATTTTTCTGTTTTTTTTTCGTAAATATTCGTACATTCACTCGCACACAATTCATATTGGATTGTATGTTTTCAACTTCCACTCACTTTACAATTAATAATGAGCAGCAAGCACTTCGTTTGCCTAGCAGAAGAGTTCATATTATGTTCGTTCGTTTTCATTTTCATCGTGTACACACATGTATGCATGCCTTCCCATGTGTGTTGGATTTGTTGGTAAGCAATCCAACATCTTTATTTCGCTTTATTATTATACCGGTTGACTTACTTCTCAGCTGAGTGGTTGTTTTTTTTTTGTTTTTTGATGCTCTCATCCATTTTTATTGTTTTTGTGGGTTTTGTTGTTTTTTCAAGCTGCCATGCCATCAAAGTGCAGCGACCTCTCTCTAGGTTTTAAGTTTGTTGTTCTTTACGTATGAAAAACAATAGAGAAGATGTTTAAACAAAACCAAGCTTTAATGTTCTATTCTATTGCTCTTCTCAAAAGTAAGCATTTAAAAACAAAAACAATAACAATAAATAAAAAGAACATCACAAATAATAAAAGAGATTATCAAACATAAGATGGCAACTGGGTTTCAAAGATTATATGTGTATGTATGTGTTTTTGCATGATTATAGCTTGTTAGATTAATACTCGTACTTCAGTTTTTGTTTTCTTTTTATTATTTTATACGAGTGCAGTTTGTTTTAAACAACAACAAGTGTTTCTCTCTGTTTACATTGTTGTTTCTTTTTTTTTTGTTTTAATAATTTATTCGAGACGGTTTCCTTAATGGCAAAAAAAGAACAATCATTACAACTACTTACACATGCATGTGCAGACGTACATACATATGTAGTATGCGCTCTTAATTTGAATTGTATGAGAGATGGTGTCAAAGAGATTGTAAACAAGGGAATTTCGTAAACTTTCGTAAAAACAATAAGAAAAAGGAAATTGTATTGGAATTTTAGAAAAGCTAGCATTCTCTAGAGTAGTGATAACAACTTGAAAAGCAATATAAACGCTTTAATTAATAATTTACATGGGAAAAGCAAACGGTTACGTTGGAAAATGCTTTATTTTGTGATGTATTATGAACAGACGTGGGCACCAATAGCCTCCGGGGAGCGAACATCTTCGGTCTTTTACACACATAGGACGCGAACATCATTAATGTTCGTTAAAAAGAGCGTAAAATGCCTTCAGTTGCTTGTCAGCTGCTAAAGAAAAAGGTTCTTGTCCCTTTTTTTCAGGTTTCAATTATACACCCAAAAAAATTTAACAGTAGGATTCACTAATATTCAATGAGATTTACTAATAGCAATCAGGAATTATCTACATTTTTAGAAGAATTTTCGTCAAGTCAAATATGAAATCTTTTGGGATTTGGCGTTTACTTAAGCTTTCCACTACACTACATATTATTTGCTTACACTTGAAAATATTGCTAACAATTTTCCTCTGGGTTATACACATGCTTCTCATAAATACACTCACATTTTCATTACATACATACATACGTACATAATTGGCCATTAGAACCCTTCAGTCAGGATTACGACCTAGCTTCTCACACAACTTATGTTGTGTGCGTTAAATTTTTATACATGAGTGGCGGGACCTACAGTTTAAAGTCGACTCCGACCGACAGATTTGAGAAGCTTTCCATGGCAATTTTTACTCTCAGAGTCTTTGCCAGAAATCTGCTGAGAGGAAGTCGCCGAAGAAATATTTTTCGTTTTTTGATGTCTGACCTGGGATTCGAACCCGGGCCTTTCGTCTAATAAGCCAACACCACTACCCACTAGACCACGGCGACTCCAACACAGTTTTTCATTAGGCTCTCGTTTAATTAAAGGGAATATTAAATCAAAAAAAAGCGCCGCTAAAATTTATGGAAAAAAAACGTTTTTTTCATTATTTTATGTGGAAAAACAAAACTTATCTTAAGAAATTGGCTTTGATTTAAGGAACATGGTCACATGAGGCATTTTAAATCGAAAACAAGTAAAAGAGAAAGCAGTCACTAAGGTTTTACAAGGAAACTAATTAAAAAAAAAAACGCTAAAATTTATTGAAAAAAATTGTTTTTTTCATTATTTTATATGGAAAAGCAACACTTTTCTTAAGGAGACTGCTTTGCTTTAAGGCACATGGGCACATGAGGAATTCTAAATCAAAACAAGTAAAAGAGAAAGCGGTCACTAAGGTTTTACAAGGAAATTGATTAAAAAAAAAACGCTAAAATTTATGCAAAAAAAAAAACGCTTTGTTCATTATTTTATGTGGAAAAACAAAACTTTTCTTAAGGAGACTGCTTTGCTTTAAGGCACATGGGCACATGAGGAATTCTAAATCGACAACAAGAAAAAGAGAAAGCGGTCACTAAGGTTTTACAAGGAAACTGATTGAAAAAAACGCTAAAATTTATTTTAAAAAAATCGCTTTTTTCATTATTTTATATGGAAAAGCAACACTTTTCTTAAGGAGACTGCTTTGCTTTAAGGCACATGGGCACATGAGGAATTCTAAATCGAAAACAAGTAAAAGAGAAAGCAGTCACTAAGGTTTTACAAGGAAAAAAACGCTAAAATTTATTGAAAAAAATTGTTTTTTTCATTATTTTATATGGAAAAGCAACACTTTTCTTAAGGAGACTGCTTTGCTTTAAGGCACATGGGCACATGAGGAATTCTAAATCAAAACAAGTAAAAGAGAAAGCGGTCACTAAGGTTTTACAAGGAAATTGATTAAAAAAAAAACGCTAAAATTTATGCAAAAAAAAAACGCTTTGTTCATTATTTTATGTGGAAAAACAATACTTTTCTTAAGGAGACTGCTTTGCTTTAAGGCACATGGGCACATGAGAAATTTTAAATCAACAACAAGAAAAAGAGAAAGCGGTCACTAAGGTTTTTAGGAAACTGATTGAAAAAACGCTAAAATTTATTTAAAAAAAAAAACACTTTTATTGTGATTTTATATAAAAAAAAACACAATTTTAGTTAAGAAAAGAGATTTAATGTCCTCATAAGATTTTACAACAAAACTGATTTAAAAAAAACTCAAAAGTTAATCCAAAAAAACGCTTTTTTCCATTAATTTTTGTTAATTTTCTTTAAAAATGTATGTTTTAATGGCTGAAAAGATTGTGGAAAAACAATACTTTTCTTAAGGAGACTGATTTGTTTTAAGGCACATAAAGAATTTTAAATCGAAAAGTAAAAGAGAATGCGGTCACTAAGGTTTTTAGGAAACTGATTGAAAAAACGCTAAAATTTATTTAAAAAAAAAAACACTTTTATTGTGATTTTATATAAAAAAAAAAAACACAATTTTAGTTAAGAAAAGAGATTTAATGTCCTCATAAGATTTTACAACAAAACTGATTTAAAAAAAACTCAAAAGTTAATCCAAAAAAACGCTTTTTTCCATTAATTTTTGTTAATTTTCTTTAAAAATGTATGTTTTAATGGCTGAAAAGATTATTTTCGTAATTTTTTTTGATAAACAGCGCCATTAAAGAATTTATTTTTAATCGATTTCGTTTATTTTTTGTTTTTATTTCTTTTCTTTTTTTTTCTAACATTACAAATTTGAACCAATTAAGTAAAATTACTTTCTAATTGCAATACAAAAAAAAAAACTAGGTTTTTAACGAATAATGAAAGTAAAAAAAAAATCCCATAAAAAAACGTTTAAAAGTAAAAAAAAACTGCCTTTTAACCTCAATCGATTGTAACAAATTGTAAACTGATGATGTGAATCTAGAATGGGCAAAAGTAAAACAAAAAATTAAACGGAAATTAAAAAGCATTTAAAAGCTTTAGCAAGCAAAAAAAAAGAAAAATATATTTTAAAAATTATTTTTTATTTAATTTTTTATTTTATTTTTTTTTAATATTTTTTAAACTGTAATAAATTAAATATTTAAAGAAAATAACAATAATAAAAAATATTAATATTAAAAAATATTTTTTTAGGCTTAAAAGTCAATTATTTTTTTTTTTGGTTTTTTTTTGGAAAGTAAAAGTTTGAATTGTAAAAAAAAAAATTAAATTTTTAAAGCTTGAAAAAATATTTTTTAGGCTTAAAAGTTTTTTTTTTTTTTTTGGAAATTAAGTTAAAAAAATTTAAATTTTTTTAAGCTTAAAAAACATTAATTTAGTTTTTTGTTAATTTAAATAAAAAATTCCACTATTAAGTTTTATATAAAGAAAAAGGAAAAATAATTTTATTTGTACAATAAAAATTATTTACAATTTTAATGGTTTTCATTTTAACAAGTTTTATGCAAAAAAAAACAAGAAATTAAAAAAAAAACGCTTATAAAACCATAAAAAATTTCACTGTTCACTTTAAAAAAAAAAATTAAAAATAAAAAAATAAAAAACAAGCAATTTAAGAACCAGTAACCATTTCAGAAACAACGTTCAGTAGGTCAGTGAGAAAAAATATTTTTTTTTTTTTCATTAAATTAAAAAAGAAACAAAAAACCAATAAAAATCGAGTTATTAATTGTTTAAATAAAGTTTTTTTTTTATTATTATGGCTTGAAAACAAATCGTTAGAAACAAAAAACAATTAAAAAAAAAATTTGATTGTGGATTTTGTACTTAAAAAAAAAATAAGAAAAAAAATTGTTTTGAAATAGACACGATTTTCTAGACTGGTTGTAATTCATTCATTAATTGTTGTTGTTTTATAAGGAAAAAAAATTGAAAAAAAAAATTATCAAAGCAATTTATGCAAAACAAAATCTTGAAATTGATAAAAATCGAAGGAAAAAAGTGAATAAAATGTTCACTAAGCGTACGTCAGAGAGCTTGAGCACCTCTCAACCAGCTGAATACAATTAGAAATCTCTAGACAGTCCTAATGTCGTCTCTAGACGGAGAATTTACATTTTCAAAGAAGCTTCTAGCCAGGGTTTTCAACAACATCCTGGTTGGACAGTTTCTTTCGCTAGAATCTGGAATCCAAATACTTGTCAGCGATTGAATAAATCTAGTAACCGGTAAGAAATACAAGCCCTTAATAGGGACACTTTTTAGACCACAATTTGCATATAGTGAGATATGTGGAGCAAGTCCCATTTCTTCACAATATCCATAATCCCTCATCCCACCCAGATACTGTTAACATTGGCAATATTTCAAGCCCGATATCTCAAGTTCCAAAATTATTTGGGCGATACGACTTATTGCGTTTTATTAGGGACACCTTAGGCCACAATTTGTATATAGTGGTATATGTACAGCAAGTCCCATTTTTCCACAATATCCATAACAGCCTACCCAGACAATCTAATAAATTTTTTTGTCAAGGTTTTTTAATTTTCAAAAGAATTACCGAATAATCAGAGCAACTGTTCCAGTCAGGGACAATTTTAAAGGAATGGAATAGGTGTTCCTATCTCTCATATCGTTTATTTGTGTGATTTCTTCCTTGAATATTTACTGTTAATCACTTAACTCAGTTAATTTTAAAATTAGCTCTGTTAAAATTTTTGGTTTTTGTCTTTGCTAGTTGAATTTAAATTTATCTTCACACTCATCCGAACGACATGGCCGACCCAGCGCCGCCATTGTATGTTAATGTGCTTCACAACGTCTATGTCCTAGGGGACCTCATACAGCTAAATATTATATCGAATGCGGAATCGCCGCCAACTTGCACTGGCTCGAAGATTTTACGTCGTAGGACTTTTCTGAGGCTGCCAGGTCATGCCGTGCTGAATAGTGTCCATGCCATGCACTACTTAATAGCGGCCAGGTTACGCAACCTAACGCTGGCCTTAATTACCGAATTCAGCAGCAATACTGATCTACATACATAATTGGCTATTACAACCCTTCAGTCAGGATTACGACCTAGCTTCACACACTACTTATGTTGTGTGCGTTAATTTTATACATGAGTGGTGGGACCTGCAGTTTAAAGTCGACTCCGAACGACAGATTTTTGAGAAGCTTTTCATGGCAATTTTTTACTCTCAGAGTCTTTGCCAGAAATTTGCTGAGAGGAAGTCGCCGAAGAAATATTTTTCGTTTTGATGTCTGACCTGAGATTCGAACCCGGGCCTTTTGTCTAATAAGCCAACACACTACCCACTAGACCCCGGCGACTTCCCTTAACGCCAATATTGATCTCAATATTTCATATAAAATCTCAATTAATTATTGCTCAATTAAATGTTAATTCTTCTAATATTCAGTATAACTTTAAATGCAGCACTGTCATAAGTCTGTTTAGTGAGCATATTATAAGTAACCGAACACTTCCTATTGATAGTTGACAATTCAAATATTAACAAGGAAAAAAACAATGCTGTTGAAACAAGCAGCTGGTCTGTCAAATAAATATTGAGTAAAGTGAATATTGCGTATATTTATTATATCTGAACGGTTCAAATTTTATTCTCAATTAACCGAATATTGACTCAATTAAATTGCATATGTTAACAAAATATTAAGAACAGATTGAGCCTTATTAATATTAAATAACGGAATATCATAATTTTATAAACAAGAAAATTTAAACATTTTTTTTTTTAACATTTTAACCGTTAGTTTACAATTTATTTTTTTTTATCGAAAATATCTTTGAGCTCTACGACATCACATTCATCTAAATAAATTTCATTAAATCTGTTGTGGGCAAACAATTTTATTATCAAATCAAATTGATCAAAGTGACACAATTTAATTTAAAAAAAAAAAACAAAAAAACAAAAAATTCATGAAAAAAGCGACAAAATTATTGTGTGCCTAACCGGCTGACCGTATGTATGGTGATAACAAATTAATTTATTTAAAACCATTTGAATTAATTTGCATAAATTTGTGTTAAACAAAAACAAATAAATTAAATTAAATTGGAGAAAAAAACAAGAAATATAAAAAAAAATATACGCAGAGAAGATCTTTTATTCGATTCTTTTTAAAAAAAAATATTTCAATCTCAAAAGTAAAGTGTGAAATCAAAAAAGCTTTTAAAAAAGTGAGTGTGGAAGGTTCCCTCATATTAACAGAGCTAGGACCCAATTAAACAACCAGATACCAGATAACTCATGTTTTTGTCGATGCCAGAAACACCACGATTCTATTGAAGGTACATTCGTTTGAAGGACCAAATACTGATTGCGACTTTCGCTATCAAGATGCTTCAATGTCACTCAGGGAAAGATCATCTTTGAATTTTTAAACACATAGGACACGAACATCAACAACGTTCATTAAAAACAGAGTAAAACTGCATTCAGTTGCTTGTCAGCTTTCAGTGAAGCAGGTTCTCGGCACTTCTTTTTAAAATTGTTTTTGTGTATCAATTATACACCCAAAGAAAAATTACAGTACAATTCATTATTTCCTAATGAAATTCACTAATAACAATGAGAAATGATGTCCATTTTTGAAAGAATATTTTTCAAGTTAAACACGCAGTCTTAAAGGACTTTTGGCACTGTACATTTTCCATTTTCCACTACATAAACATGTTATTAGGTTACACTTGAAAATATTACCAACAATTTTCCTCTGGCTTATACACATACCTCTCACAAATACACTCAAATTTTTATCATGTTCTCTTTGTGCCGACGTCTGTAGCTAACTCATGTTTTTGTTGATGCAAGTAACACCACGAATCTTTTGAATGTACATTCGTATGAAGGACCAAATATAGGTTCCTACTTTCAAGATGCTAATACGAGCTAGTATAGCGGAAACCCTCTAACCTCAGCACGAACGAAGTTCAATGTCCACAGCTGCATAGACATCAGATAGCCACAATGTGCTCCAGTTATGTAACTCAATTACTCAGAGTGGAGAGTACTTCTGGTTCTGATGACATTATGGCACAACGTCTTAATATTTCCCACTCCTTGGAAAATACTGCCAAATCCGTATTTTGGATTTAAAACCATTTCTCTAAGTGCACATGATATGGCGATCATTGCCGGAATGCTACCACAGATCAAAACGCAGCCTAGCCTGTAAAGTGTTACGCGAGGCGAACAGAGGTGATGTCGGAGAAAAAACTGGAAGAGGAGACACGACTTTTCCCAAGTGAAAAATGAAATGGAAGTTTGAGAACAAAGAAAAATGTGGCTTTGGGGGTGCAGTCCAAGAACATCTAACGAAATCCCGAAAGTTTGATGATAAAATATTTCTTTTGATTTGAATTAACACGTTGACTGCCGCGGCAATTTTCAGAAAAGTAGCCAAAAAACGACAATTTGTTTTTTTCATATTAGTGAGTACGAGATAACTCGTAGATTGCGTTCCCTTCTAAGGAGCCAAACTCGAATTGCTTGTACAGGATATTCAATGTAGTATGAGCTGCGTGGCACGTAGTGACAGCCTACTGTTCGTTGCCGTTGGGTGTTCAGATTGTTTAACACGTTGACTGCCGACTACGAGATAACTCGTAGAGGGGGTCGCCGTGGTCTAGTAGGTAGCGTGCTGGCTTATTAGACGTAAAGCCAGGGTTCGAGTCCCAGGCCAGACTTCAAAAATGAAAAAATACAAAAAGTATTTTTTCTTTCTTCTTGTTTCTCAAAAATCTGTCGTTCGGAGTCAACTTTAAACTGTAGTAGGTCCCGCCACTTCTGTATAAAATTAACACACACACAACATAAGTGGTGTGAGAAACTGCGGGCTTCTTGGGGACGATTGCTGTAGGCTGTCTAATGGTGAATGTATAGCACTGGCCATTTTATAGTCACCAGCAGCAACTTATTTCCGTTCGCATCTTCCCTCTTTCCACCTTTCCTAAACCTGCACAATGCACTGCATGGGTAGGGGTCATCCCCTGAGTGCAGGTTTAATAAAAAAAAACAAAAAAAAAGATTGCGTTCCCTTCTAGGGCAACGAACAGTAGGATGTCACTACGAGCCACGCAGCTTATGCTACTTTGAATATCCTGTACAAGCGATTCGAGGGTAAAATACTCACACGTGGAGGTGATGTGAACGGGCTCGTAGTGACAGCCTACTGTTCGTTGTCGTTGGGTGTTCAGATTGTTTAACACGTTGACTGCCGACTACGAAATAACTCGTAGATTGCGTTCCCTTCTAGGGTAACGAACAGTAGGATGTCACTACGAGCCACGCAGGTTATGCTACATTGAATATCCTGCACAAGCGATTCGAGGGTAAAATACTCATACGTGGAGGTGATGTGAACGGGCTCATAAGATGATGCGGTTAGAACTTTTTTCCCCATTTTCTTGTAAGATTTTTAATACTTCGCAGGTGTTTTCGATAAGCCACTAATCATAACAGTTCTCAAAGCCAACATAATCCCCAAATTCAAATTCAGCCTGATTTACTTGCCAGAGTTAAGATTATTTTGGATATTTCGGTTAAACTGAATCCAGAGAAGCTGTGGCGTACATTTGAACAAAAAAATATTCTAAAAAAATTTTTTTCTTCTCATTTCTTTACCATTTGTTGCCTTTGTTTTTGGATATCGCGTTGATTCTTTTTAAATTCAGTTTTTCGTTTTCATTTGCCACATCCGTTCGTGACTTATTTTTAATAGCGTTTCATTAAAAAAAAATATTTCCCACTTGCAATGATTTTTTAAAGATTCGAAAGCAAAAAAAAATGGAAATTAGTGCCTCATTTTGTTGCATTTTGTCTGCGATTTTGAGTAGTATGTTTTTGTATGTTCTGGACCACTTGCTCCATACAAATTTGGGAGCATGCCTACGCTACAGCCGGTCATATTAGTTTGTTGATAGGTTTGTAACATGTAATATATGTGACAGTTTTTTTTTCTATACAAGATGTTCACCTGCATATTAGTTTTTAGGATTAGGTGGTTGTGTGGTCGTTTTACTTGTATTGCTTTGTTTTGTTTTGAAATCGTTGGACGGACAGAATGAGTGCGTGCACTTTTCCTTGTGATATAGGGTACCGTAAACTCATGTTGTCGATTTATACAATGCTATGCTTTTGTTTATTCTTATTTTTTTTTTTGTAAGATTTAATGCTGAAGAAATAGGAAAGGAATGTACACCTGCATGATCGTTTTAAGGGTTAGTTGATTGTGTAGTTGTTTTTATTTGTATTGCTTTTGGATTCACTGGACGGACAGAATGAGTATGTGTAACATTTTTGTGTGTGGTTGACCATCTTTTGATTGAAAGTGAGTACGTAGATAGGTAGGTATTGTTGAAAAAATAGAATAGTTCTACGTGTTGCTCTTGTTGTGTTTTTGTGTTAGAAGGATCTTCAATTTTAAACTGACAAGAAATTCATGTCCCGTATTGGTCAGGGTCAAATGTTAAAGAAATAGAAATTGTTGTATTTTTTTTTTGTGTTAGAAGGATCTTCAATTTTAAACTGATAAGAAATTCATATTACGTTTAGTCCTTAGGATGAACACCTATGCGATCGTTTTAAACTGATAAGAAAGGGTAGGTGGGTTTTGTGATTACATTTTTATTTTTTTATTATTTTATAATTGCGAAGAAATAGAAATATAGTTGTAGGTGTTGTTGTTGTTGTTGTGTTTTTAAGTTAGAAGGGTTTTTAATTTTAATCTAGTTAAAAGGGATGAACATGATCACACATGATAGGATTCTTGAGGTAATAAATTCTTGTCACGTTTTAGTCCCTATGTTTTTTTTTTTTTTTTTTTTGTATTTGTGTACAGGATGAACACCTGCGTGATCGCTTTCCTGAGTAAATAAATAATAACATCGTATTCCCAAATAGAAACATGATTGTGCATGCTCATTTTGTTTGTATTACTTTGCAAACGAATGGTTGGACAGAATGAGTGCGAGTAACGTTTTTAATGTGTGAAGTTTGCCATCCTTACCTGTGTGATCGTTTTCGTGGGATAATAAGTCTTGGCAAGTGTTGATCATGATCAAATGTTTAAGAAATAGAAATATTGTTGTACATGTTGTTGTTGGTATATTTCTGTGTTAGAAGAGGTAGGGTAGATTGGTTTGACTATTTCTTTTTTTTGTCAGATTTAATGTTGAAGAAATAGAAATATAGTTGTACTTGTTGTTGTTGTTATGTTTTTTGTGTTAGTGGGATCTTTAATTTGAAACTGATTAGAAAGTCTTGTCACGTGTTGGTCATAGTGTTGTTGTTGCTTTTTATTTTTTGTGAGATTTAGTGTTGAAAAAATTGAAAAAGCGATCTTGCCTGCTTCTTCTTGTTCTTTTTACTTGTATAGCTTTGTATTACGTTTGGAATTATTGGACGGATAGAATGAGTGTGTGGACTTTTCCTTGTAATATAGGGTACCGTAAAGTCATGTTGTCGACTTATACAATGTTATGCTTTTGTTTATTCTTATTTTATTTTTTTTTTTATTTTTTTTTTTTGTAAATTTTAATGTTAAAGAAATATAGTTGTATGTGTTGTTGTTGTGTTAGAAGGATCTTCAATTTTAAATCTCATCAGAAAGGGTTGGTTTGTTGGTTGTGTAGTTGTTTTTATTCTTTTTTGTGTAATTTCAAGTTGAAGGAATATAAATATAGTTGTATGTGTTGTTGTTATTTTTTATTACATGATCATGGTCAAATGCTTTACATTTTTTTTTTTTTTAACATTTAGTTCAAAAATAATGTTTTTACAAGGTAATCAATTTTTAAAACACTTGACAAAGAATTTTGGATGTGATTTATTTTATTACTTTTTAAACACCTAAATGGTTGTTGTTGTTTTTTTTTTTTTAATTTTTGTGCTATTTATTTTTAAGTTGTTATCCGTGATGATTTTCTTGTGTACATTGGTAGGTATTGTTGAAGAAATGGAAATATAGTTGCACGTATTGCTGTTACTTTTACGCCATAAGGTTCTTTAATTTTAACATATCCAACTGTATTGGTCAAATATGGGATAACAACACACTGTCGCTGAAAACAATAACAATGGCAGATCAAATGTGAGATATCTGTTTTAATGTATTTACTCTCCATTACTTCTAAAATATACTACCCCTTATCCTACATTCCATAGTATAAATAGACTTGTTTTAAGGATTTAGAACTCATTCCTATTTTAAACATTTTATCATTTACGTTTTTAAAATCGAAAAAAAGAAGAAATGGATTGTGAAAAGAACAACTGCGTTTGACAACTGAAGCGCGTCTCCGAAGTAAATTTATGGACGAACTTAAAGTTCGAAGTCGAACTTTTAAGAGCTAAGGCATTGATACTAAATGTAAAGTCGAGTAAATACTTGAAAGCGCTTTTTGAAACATTACTCGTAAAATATGTAGTAAAAGAAATCTACAGAAATCTACTTCAATGGTGGGCCGATTTAATTGACGTCTTCCCTGAGGAGAAGATAGTACCTGTTGTGGAAATATTAAATTTTTCGACGATGATGTCCCCTTTGACGGAAGAAAATATTATATATTATTTAAATCATTCACGGAACGTGATATTGATTAATATTGGAAATAAAAAAATAAATAAATAAATAAGGTCTTTTATTTATTGAACGGAATTTTATTTTTTTCAGGTTTCATTCGTTTGAGTTTATTGAAAATTATAATTCATTGAAAATACAATTTTTATATTTAGTAAGATTATAAAAATTAATTATAAATTTAGGTTCATTTTCAGCTTGATATAGCTTATGTATATAAAATATACAGTGGCAGGTATCAGGACCGCATGCACTGTTTTCAGGTTGCCAACATACTCCAGTTGCGTTTGTATGTTGATGAGTTTAGTTTTATCTGTATCAGAAATCATACGCGAGAATAATTTTAAAAAGTTGTATATTTCCTTCAAAATCATTGCATATTAATCTATTGTTACTGCATGCTCATGTGTAAAGTTTGCGAATACCCGTTTATGTTGATGGTTTTAATGTTTATATGATTTGAAGATCACTCGTAAAGATAGGTCCTTTCATCTTTATGATTATGTATTTCAATACTGATATTTATATCCCTTTTGTGTTCGGGATCTTACTGAAAACAGTAGATGTTGTGTTAAGTTAATTATATTAAATTCTTCTAATGTTTTTTTTTTTTTTTTGTTTGGTATTAATTTTGATTTGATTTATATCCGATCACAATCTACTTTATATCTGCTCACGATCTGCTTTAAACCTGATATTGATATACTTTGTATCTTAAAAACAAAAATTGTTTTTCTTTGTTGGTTTCTGTTAGCGCGATATATTTTCGTCGTGTATGCTTTTGCCTATTTTATTTTTATATCTTGTCATTTAGATAAACATTTTCTACCTCAATGTTTAAATTGTTTATTTTATTAGCTAGATCATCATATTTGTGCTATATATATATATATTATTATTATTATTTTTTTTTTTTTTGGTTACAACATTTTTGTTTTTATAATTATGCCTATAAAAACTTTATTCAACTTTTGTTAATATATATCATCTCTTTCGCTCTTCTAATAAATTATGTTAGATTCTTTAAGCTCTTCAATAATAGAGATTATTTCGTTTTGATGATTGTTGTGACCAGCACCTTGCGATGAAAGAAGTAAACGTAGTCTGTCAACTAGTTCATTAGGATCATCCCAATGTATGTAGTTTGATGTCCGATTATCTAGTAATTTTAGCATTAAACCGCTACCTTTTGTTAAAATGTTTGTTGTTGTTTCGAATAAATGTTTAATTATTTTTATATATTTGAATGCTCGTGTTCCTTTCACTTGTTCATTAGGCTCATAGCGACGTTTATGTGCATTAGTATGAATTAAAATCTCTTTATATTTTTTTAAATCATTTTTAGAATAATGGAGAGGTTTTTTATGAAAAACTAGTTCAAATAATCCGGGCGTCATTTTCAATTTCATATTTCCTAACCGTACAGTATTATCTCTATTAAATATTAATTTTTCCTTGGCATATCTCCAACTTCCGTCCGCATCTTGATTAAAACCATACACTTTATCTAATTGCTTATTATTAATAAGTGATTGAATATTTTCAAATAATGGATAGTTTTTCGTCAGCTTCAAACGTTGTTTTCTTTTCAAGTTTTCCATACATGTACTTGATACAGGTTTATTATGTCCATAGTTTTCTTCATCATCATAATCATCAGTTGACATATATTCATATTGAAAATCGTTATTATCATCATCATCAATAGTGTTGACTATATCCTTATGCTTATCTTCAAGTCTTTCGATGATTTTATTATCGTCATTTACGTCATCATAATCAACTTTTCCGATGATTTCATTATCACCATTTGAGTCATCATAATCATCGTCATCATCAATAGTGTCGTCTATATCCTTATGCTTATCTTCAAGTTTTCCGATGATTTCACTATCACCATTTGCATCATCATAATCATCGTCATCATCAATAGTGTTGTCTGTATACGTATCCTTATGTTTATATTTAAGTCTTCCAACGATTTTTTTAAGTGGTTTTGTTATTGGTTTAAAGGTATCTTCTAACAAATTAAGTCTATCTCTTTGATTCAGTTTAATATTTTTAAACTTTTCCTTTAGAACAGCTCTTGTCTTCACAAGATCTTCTAACATTTTATTATAATTATTTGTAGACATTATAATAATTTTTTGTATTAATTTTGATCTGCTTGCTATCTGATTATGATCTGCTTGCTATCTGCTCACGAACTGCTTTATATCTGGTTACGACCTGCTTTATATCTGCTTACGATCTGATTTATACCTGATTACGATTTAATGATTTGTATAAGCTGTACTAGCTATACAGCCTGCTAGTATAGCTAGTACTGCTTATACAGCCTGCTTGTATAGCTAGTACAGCTTATACAGCCTGCTTGTATAGCTAGTACTGCTTATACAGCCTGCTAGTATAGCTAGTACTGCGTATACAGCCTGCTTGTATAGCTAGTACTGCTTATACAGCCTGCTAGTATAGCTAGTACTGCGTATACAGCCTGCTTGTATAGCTAGTACTAGCTATACAAGCAGGCTGTATAAGCTGTACTAGCTATACTAGCAGGCTGTATAAGCAGTACTAGCTATACAAGCAGGCTGTATAAGCTGTACTAGCTATACAAGCAGGCTGTATAAGCTGTACTAGCTATACAAGCAGGCTGTATACGCAGTACTAGCTATACTAGCAGGCTGTATAAGCAGTACTAGCTATACAAGCAGGCTGTATACGCAGTACTAGCTATACAAGCAGGTTGTATAAGCAGTACTAGCTATACAAGCAGGCTGTATAGCTAGTACAGCTTATACAAATCTTTAAATCGTAATCAGGTATAAATCAGATCGTAAGCAGATATAAAGCAGGTCGTAACCAGATATAAAGCAGTTCGTGAGCAGATAGCAAGCAGATCATAATCAGATAGCAAGCAGATCAAAATTAATACAAAAAATTATTATAATGTCTACAAATAATTATAATAAAATGTTAGAAGATCTTGTGAAGACAAGAGCTGTTCTAAAGGAAAAGTTTAAAAATATTAAACTGAATCAAAGAGATAGACTTAATTTGTTAGAAGATACCTTTAAACCAATAACAAAACCACTTAAAAAAATCGTTGGAAGACTTAAATATAAACATAAGGATACGTATACAGACAACACTATTGATGATGACGATGATTATGATGATGCAAATGGTGATAGTGAAATCATCGGAAAACTTGAAGATAAGCATAAGGATATAGACGACACTATTGATGATGACGATGATTATGATGACTCAAATGGTGATAATGAAATCATCGGAAAAGTTGATTATGATGACGTAAATGACGATAATAAAATCATCGAAAGACTTGAAGATAAGCATAAGGATATAGTCAACACTATTGATGATGATGATAATAACGATTTTCAATATGAATATATGTCAACTGATGATTATGATGATGAAGAAAACTATGGACATAATAAACCTGTATCAAGTACATGTATGGAAAACTTGAAAAGAAAACAACGTTTGAAGCTGACGAAAAACTATCCATTATTTGAAAATATTCAATCACTTATTAATAATAAGCAATTAGATAAAGTGTATGGTTTTAATCAAGATGCGGACGGAAGTTGGAGATATGCCAAGGAAAAATTAATATTTAATAGAGATAATACTGTACGGTTAGGAAATATGAAATTGAAAATGACGCCCGGATTATTTGAACTAGTTTTTCATAAAAAACCTCTCCATTATTCTAAAAATGATTTAAAAAAATATAAAGAGATTTTAATTCATACTAATGCACATAAACGTCGCTATGAGCCTAATGAACAAGTGAAAGGAACACGAGCATTCAAATATATAAAAATAATTAAACATTTATTCGAAACAACAACAAACATTTTAACAAAAGGTAGCGGTTTAATGCTAAAATTACTAGATAATCGGACATCAAACTACATACATTGGGATGATCCTAATGAACTAGTTGACAGACTACGTTTACTTCTTTCATCGCAAGGTGCTGGTCACAACAATCATCAAAACGAAATAATCTCTATTATTGAAGAGCTTAAAGAATCTAACATAATTTATTAGAAGAGCGAAAGAGATGATATATATTAACAAAAGTTGAATAAAGTTTTTATAGGCATAATTATAAAAACAAAAATGTTGTAACCAAAAAAAAAAAAAATAATAATAATAATATATATATATATAGCACAAATATGATGATCTAGCTAATAAAATAAACAATTTAAACATTGAGGTAGAAAATGTTTATCTAAATGACAAGATATAAAAATAAAATAGGCAAAAGCATACACGACGAAAATATATCGCGCTAACAGAAACCAACAAAGAAAAACAATTTTTGTTTTTAAGATACAAAGTATATCAATATCAGGTTTAAAGCAGATCGTGAGCAGATATAAAGTAGATTGTGATCGGATATAAATCAAATCAAAATTAATACCAAACAAAAAAAAAAAAAAAACATTAGAAGAATTTAATATAATTAACTTAACACAACATCTACTGTTTTCAGTAAGATCCCGAACACAAAAGGGATATAAATATCAGTATTGAAATACATAATCATAAAGATGAAAGGACCTATCTTTACGAGTGATCTTCAAATCATATAAACATTAAAACCATCAACATAAACGGGTATTCGCAAACTTTACACATGAGCATGCAGTAACAATAGATTAATATGCAATGATTTTGAAGGAAATATACAACTTTTTAAAATTATTCTCGCGTATGATTTCTGATACAGATAAAACTAAACTCATCAACATACAAACGCAACTGGAGTATGTTGGCAACCTGAAAACAGTGCATGCGGTCCTGATACCTGCCACTGTATATTTTATATACATAAGCTATATCAAGCTGAAAATGAACCTAAATTTATAATTAATTTTTATAATCTTACTAAATATAAAAATTGTATTTTCAATGAATTATAATTTTCAATAAACTCAAACGAATGAAACCTGAAAAAAAATAAAATTCCGTTCAATAAATAAAAGACCTTATTTATTTATTTATTTTTTTATTTCCAATATTAATCAATATCACGTTCCGTGAATGATTTAAATAATATATAATATTTTCTTCCGTCAAAGGGGACATCATCGTCGAAAAATTTAATATTTCCACAACAGGTACTATCTTCTCCTCAGGGAAGACGTCAATTAAATCGGCCCACCATTGAAGTAGATTTCTGTAGATTTCTTTTACTACATATTTTACGAGTAATGTTTCAAAAAGCGCTTTCAAGTATTTACTCGACTTTACATTTAGTATCAATGCCTTAGCTCTTAAAAGTTCGACTTCGAACTTTAAGTTCGTCCATAAATTTACTTCGGAGACGCGCTTCAGTTGTCAAACGCAGTTGTTCTTTTCACAATCCATTTCTTCTTTTTTTCGATTTTAAAAACGTAAATGATAAAATGTTTAAAATAGGAATGAGTTCTAAATCCTTAAAACAAGTCTATTTATACTATGGAATGTAGGATAAGGGGTAGTATATTTTAGAAGTAATGGAGAGTAAATACATTAAAACAGATATCTCACATTTGATCTGCCATTGTTATTGTTTTCAGCGACAGTGTGTTGTTATCCCATATTTGACCAATACAGTTGGATATGTTAAAATTAAAGAACCTTATGGCGTAAAAGTAACAGCAATACGTGCAACTATATTTCCATTTCTTCAACAATACCTACCAATGTACACAAGAAAATCATCACGGATAACAACTTAAAAATAAATAGCACAAAAATTAAAAAAAAAAAAACAACAACAACCATTTAGGTGTTTAAAAAGTAATAAAATAAATCACATCCAAAATTCTTTGTCAAGTGTTTTAAAAATTGATTACCTTGTAAAAACATTATTTTTGAACTAAATGTTAAAAAAAAAAAAAATGTAAAGCATTTGACCATGATCATGTAATAAAAAATAACAACAACACATACAACTATATTTATATTCCTTCAACTTGAAATTACACAAAAAAGAATAAAAACAACTACACAACCAACAAACCAACCCTTTCTGATGAGATTAAAATTGAAGATCCTTCTAACACAACAACAACACATACAACTATATTTCTTTAACATTAAAATTTACAAAAAAAAAAAATAAAAAAAAAAATAAAATAAGAATAAACAAAAGCATAACATTGTATAAGTCGACAACATGACTTTACGGTACCCTATATTACAAGGAAAAGTCCACACACTCATTCTATCCGTCCAATAATTCCAAACGTAATACAAAGCTATACAAGTAAAAAGAACAAGAAGAAGCAGGCAAGATCGCTTTTTCAATTTTTTCAACACTAAATCTCACAAAAAATAAAAAGCAACAACAACACTATGACCAACACGTGACAAGACTTTCTAATCAGTTTCAAATTAAAGATCCCACTAACACAAAAAACATAACAACAACAACAAGTACAACTATATTTCTATTTCTTCAACATTAAATCTGACAAAAAAAAGAAATAGTCAAACCAATCTACCCTACTCTTCTAACACAGAAATATACCAACAACAACATGTACAACAATATTTCTATTTCTTAAACATTTGATCATGATCAACACTTGCCAAGACTTATTATCCCACGAAAACGATCACACAGGTAAGGATGGCAAACTTCACACATTAAAAACGTTACTCGCACTCATTCTGTCCAACCATTCGTTTGCAAAGTAATACAAACAAAATGAGCATGCACAATCATGTTTCTATTTGGGAATACGATGTTATTATTTATTTACTCAGGAAAGCGATCACGCAGGTGTTCATCCTGTACACAAATACAAAAAAAAAAAAAAAAAACATAGGGACTAAAACGTGACAAGAATTTATTACCTCAAGAATCCTATCATGTGTGATCATGTTCATCCCTTTTAACTAGATTAAAATTAAAAACCCTTCTAACTTAAAAACACAACAACAACAACAACACCTACAACTATATTTCTATTTCTTCGCAATTATAAAATAATAAAAAAATAAAAATGTAATCACAAAACCCACCTACCCTTTCTTATCAGTTTAAAACGATCGCATAGGTGTTCATCCTAAGGACTAAACGTAATATGAATTTCTTATCAGTTTAAAATTGAAGATCCTTCTAACACAAAAAAAAAATACAACAATTTCTATTTCTTTAACATTTGACCCTGACCAATACGGGACATGAATTTCTTGTCAGTTTAAAATTGAAGATCCTTCTAACACAAAAACACAACAAGAGCAACACGTAGAACTATTCTATTTTTTCAACAATACCTACCTATCTACGTACTCACTTTCAATCAAAAGATGGTCAACCACACACAAAAATGTTACACATACTCATTCTGTCCGTCCAGTGAATCCAAAAGCAATACAAATAAAAACAACTACACAATCAACTAACCCTTAAAACGATCATGCAGGTGTACATTCCTTTCCTATTTCTTCAGCATTAAATCTTACAAAAAAAAAAATAAGAATAAACAAAAGCATAGCATTGTATAAATCGACAACATGAGTTTACGGTACCCTATATCACAAGGAAAAGTGCACGCACTCATTCTGTCCGTCCAACGATTTCAAAACAAAACAAAGCAATACAAGTAAAAACGACCACACAACCACCTAATCCTAAAAACTAATATGCAGGTGAACATCTTGTATAGAAAAAAAAACTGTCACATATATTACATGTTACAAACCTATCAACAAACTAATATGACCGGCTGTAGCGTAGGCATGCTCCCAAATTTGTATGGAGCAAGTGGTCCAGAACATACAAAAACATACTACTATTTTGTTGGTAAATGTAATGCAAACACAACAACAATATTAAGCAATTGTTGTAAACAACTTTCAAGCTCGAAAATAATGTAAAGAAGTTTTTAAAAAAAAATTTTTCTTTTTGCATTTCAGCAGCATAAAGCAGATGATGATGTTGGTTGTGAACGGCGGATATGCAAATAAATTGCAATTTAACATACAACATTTCGAAAAAAAAAACATTAATTTTAACATTAACATTAATGTTAATAATATTTTAAATAAATATTAAGAAAATCCATAAATACATATTTTGAAGAAAAAACAATTTTTTTTTTATTATTATTTACTCGTTAAAATATTGTTTCTTTTGTAAAAAATTTTTAGTGAAATATTTTTGTGAATTTTTTTGAATTTATTTTGTTAAAAATATTTTTTTTTTTTATTTTTGGTTTTTCTTTACATTATTTATTTATAAATACTTGTGCCATAATAAAATAATAAAAATACTCACTCATTTACTATTTATTTTAACAATTAGTAACGATTTCTCTCTTTAATGTGAATGCCATTTAGTAATAAAAAAAATAAAAAATAAAAAATAAAATCCCTTTATATTACTACAACAAAAAAGAAATAAAAATAAAATAAAAATATTATATACCCGCATATAATTTTGCAATAAACTTCTCACATTCCATCAAAAATTTATTTTTTTCTTCTAGAAGTTGTCCAAACAAAATTCGTAGGCATGCATAATTTTAATGGAAAAATAAATTTTGGCCTTAATTTATATTTCTTAGATAAGGTTATTTGTGGAGGTAATGTTAGGTTTAACCTAACCTAAAAACCAATGTTCACTTAACCTCACCATTTCGTTAAACATTGTATCGAATTTATGCAACGAATTATTTTGATGGAATGGAAATCATTTCAAAACTCATATCCGAAGCAAATTACAAATTTGTTCTTCATACCAACCTGTACAAGGAAATCACAAATCTTTTCAAACTGCCGATATTAAATCGAATACCAAGCCTTTTACAACTAGGAGACAAATACAATTCTACCTGCTTGTATAACACGCGGATATTTGTTCTCAAGTGCTGCATTTCGTTATAAAAATTTCGAGTTTATAAGCACTATCCTGCAAGCAGTTTTTTGAAGGTGCTTTTATCCGGGGAATACTGCAACTTTATTACATTTGACACTTCATTTTCATATATCATTAGTAAAAGACCTATGTAAAGTTTAGTGATCTTTTATACATACATAGCCATCGCCTGACATATATAGAGGGCCATCCATTTCGTGGTTTCAAAAGTATGGGATTGAAATTCGACAGTCTGTCCAACTAAGTTATGAAACCTATTTTTTTTTTCTTTTCAATTGAAAGACTGACATTGACGAAAATGAATCGCTTAACTATCACACACAATGCATAAAAATGATCAAAACCTACTACAAAAATGGTGATTCTGGCACAGCCACGTATCGTGCTTTAAGAGGAGATTATGGTTTACAGAATCGTCCAACCATGCAAGCAATTGGCAAAATTGTGAAGAAATTTGAAGAGACTGGAGGAGTGGTTACAAATATTGAAAGGCCGCTGAAAATATCGCTATTGTTAGTGAAAATGTTGCCGAAGACCCGAATGTGACGACTCCTCGTCGTTGTCAGGAATAAGGACTGTCTTACGGCACACATATATCCATATAATGTCCAGCTCATGCAACAACTGAAGTCGCCGTGGTCTAGTGGGTAGTGTGTTGGCTTATTAGACGAAAGGTCCGGGATCGAATCCCAGGTCAGACATCAAAACGAAAAATATTTCTTCGGCGACTTTCTCTAAGCAGACTCTGAGAGTAAAAATTGCCATGAAAAACTTCTCAAAAATCTGTCGTTCGGAGTCGACTTTAAACTGTAGGTCCCGCCACTCATGTATAAAATTAACCTACACAACATAAGTGGTGTGAGAAGCTAGGTCGTAATCCTGACTTGAAAGGTTGTAATGGCCAATTATGTATGTATGTATGTCATGCAACAACTGAAGCTAGCTGACCATTCACAACGTCGTAGATACGTGGAATGGGTGCTTGA
Source organism: Sarcophaga peregrina (assembly GCA_014635995.1). NCBI lineage: Eukaryota > Metazoa > Arthropoda > Insecta > Diptera > Sarcophagidae > Sarcophaga > Sarcophaga peregrina. Next base: position 101,396,416 of record CM025790.1, read on the forward strand.
ACAACAACAGGCGGTGGATGGCAATTTTTCGAACAAAATTTTCTTCAGCGATGAAGCACACACCCGGTTAATAAACAAAATTGTCGTATTTGGGGTTCTGAGATTGCTCAAGTAATTGAAGAAAAAGTCACTGTTTGGTGCTATCGTTGGTTCGAAGGTGTGATTGGACCTTACTTCTTTGAAAACCACAATGGAAAGACTGTCACCATCAATTCGGAGCATTATGGTCATATGATAAGTGACTTTTTTTTTTGCCTGTTATTCAAGAATACGACTTTGAGAATATGTGGTTTCAACAAGACGTTGCCACATGCCACATGCCACACAACTCAAGCGAATATGGCTTTATTGCAAGAGACATTTCCTGGTCGCGTAATTTCTCGTCGTGGCGATATCAACTGGCCACCAAGATCATGGCCATAGGGCCAAGCAAAAGACCAGGTTTATCCAGATAAACCCTCAAATCTTGAGCACTTAAAAACCAACATTCGACGACAAGTTATGGCTGAGATACCCCGCCCAATATGTGTCAAAAAGTGGTTGAAAATTACCTCAAAAGAATCAATGCTTGCAGCACTTTGCGTGGAGGTTATTTAAATGATGTACTCGTAGTGTTACATACATAATTTTAATGTTCCAACTTTACAATAAAAAAGAAATACAGAGGAACTTCTATAAATTGAATCACCATTATCCAGAAAAAAACTTCAACTTATAGAAACTTCAAGTTAAAGAAGCAAAACCTGATAGAATTTCTTTCCAAAATGCTGTTGCAGTGCTTCAACTTATAGAAAATTCATGTAATAGAAGTTCAAATTATAGAAGTTCCACTGTATAATCATTTGTTCTAGTTACGTTTACTTTTGAAACCACAAAATGGATAACCCGGTATAAGCCAAACTTTACATTTCCATGAAAATCTTAGTGAGGTATGCGCATCCTTAACCTAACGTGGAGATTTTATACGTCTTATTAATGTCTATGTAATATTTTTAGATTTTTTTTTTTAAATTTAATAAAATATTTCAACCTTTTTTATTTAATTTTTAATTGCTAACATTTTAAATAATTTTTTTTATTTTTTTATTTTTCATTTCAGTTTAAATCACTTGGTTTTATTTTCTTTTTTAAGTTAAGGTAAGTTTTTTTATGTTTATTTTATTGAATAGATAACTTTTTGAAATTTAAATTTAATTTTTTTTGTTTTGTTCCCCTGTAAATAAAACATATTTTTTTTGGTGGGTTCAAAAAGTTCAATGTTTAATAAATTTAAAGTAAATTGTATTTTTTAAGGTCAAAAGAAATATTTCTAAAGCATTTCAAAATGTTTTAAACATTTTGCTTTGAGGTATGTATGTGCTAATCCACGTGAGATTAGCCAGACCACCACTGCCAACGATTAGCACTTTTGGCTTTTGGCCTGAATTAGATGAGTTGGTCGCATGTAATTCCAACAGGACAGTACTATGTACAGTAGCGAGCACAAAAAATGCAACGTTGGGTAAAATTATCTTTAAGTGCAATAATTTTAAAAAAATGGTGACCAGTTCAAAATATTTCTTGGGGTTATTAATCCCTACAGTTATAGATACCTATTATCAATAACATTATGTAAATATTTTTAATTAATAAGATATTATTTTGTCATTTATTAAAAAGAGTGCGAATTTCATGGGAGCAATAAAAATGCAACAGCATAAATTTTAATGTGTTTATTTAAATTAAATAGTAATTCTTACAAAAAAAAAAAATCTTAAAATTAATATTTAGTTGTATAGCCCTTATTTTTTATGACTTCTTGCAACCTAGAAGGCATAGAGTCGACTAAAGCTATTAATGTGTTAATGGATATTTTCTCCCATTCACTTTTCAAAATTTCTTCTAATTGCCTCTTATTTGACGGATGTTTCCTCTTAGCTCCCATAAATTTTCTATGGGGTTTAGATCGGGAGACTGTGATAGCCAATCCAAAACATTGACATCATTGTCGCTTAAAAAGTTTCGAGCTAAGCGACTTGAGTGCTTTGGATCGTTATCCTGTTGGAATATGTTACCAGGAGGCATTTTTTCCCGCAGATGAGGAAGCATGTGTTCTCCAAGGATTTCACAGTACTTCTTGGCGTCCATTTTTCCTTCGATTTGAGTTAAGGGACCTACCCCATCACGGGAAAACGCACCTGTAAATACGTGACGTAAAATCAATAATTTTTTTTAAACATATCGTTCCTTACCCCACACCATTATTGATCCACCGCCATGTTTTACGGTTGGAAGTTGATATCTTGAAGAATATCTCTGTCCAGGCGGTGTTCGAACAAAATTTATCCCATCGGAGCCAAACAAATTAAATTTGCTTTCATCGCTCCACAAGACTTTATTAGCCCATTGTTCATTTGACCAATCCTTGTAACGTTTTGCAAATTCCAGGCGCTTCTTTTTATTGATTGCACTGATGAGAGGTTTCTTTGCGGGTCGTCTCGCATGCAAATTAGCCTCTTTCAACCTACGGCGAACAGTGTGAACGCCTATAGAGACTCCCATTTGCTCATTTGCGAAATTAGCAACGTCCACTGCGGTCTTTCGTGGATCTTTTTTAACCAGTGCAATTATCTGGCGGTCTTGGCGAGAGGTAGTTTTTCGAGGATTACCACTACCTGGTTTCCTTTCCACACTATTTCTCAAGGAAAATCGAGATTTAATCCGACATACGGTTAATTGATTTACACCAAAGAGGTGTCCAACTTCACGCATGGATTTTCCTTCTTCTAAGGCTTTAATGATTGCAGTTTTGCTGTCAGCTGAGAGCTGCTTCTATTACAAAACACATGTTGTATAACTTATTTAAGAAATTTTCAATTATAATTAAATAAATAACTTACTTTAACTATTTTTTTATTATGTTGCATTTTTTTTGCTCGCTAAAAATTTGCACTTTTTTCACTAATTCAAAAATATTTAACATTTTTAAAGCAGAATTTGGAATAAACTGTGGTTACTTTGAAAACTTATAATTGAAAGAATTAACAGCAAAAGAAAATAGATAAATTAGTTACCGTTATATTGAAACAGATCTTATTAAAGATCATATGGCACAGTGTTGCATTTTTTGTGCTCGCTACTGTACATATCATACAGCTCATGTCACATTAGATATTCTAAACGAAAGATCTGGGTCACTCCGATCATGTGATTTGACTCCGTAAGACAGTTTTTTAAGGGGTTCTCTTAAGTCCCAGCTGTAATCCAAATAGCCAGAAATTTTTTTTTTTAAAATATCATCGTTTCTTAATTACTTTTATTGCATCTAGGTGGAAAAGAATTTCACCAACAAGTGACTCCACAAAGCATTTTTATATTATTTTATAATTTGTTTTACATTTTCGAAAAATTTCTTTCATATTTCAATTCAAACGAATTAAAATTTTTTTATAAAAAAAAAAAATCATTTCAAAAATATCTCTTTTCATAACGACTGCCCTTGCTGTTCTATAAATTTGCTTTAATTTTTAGATGAAAATAAGAGTGATTTTTTATTACAAAAAAGCAAAAAATCATGATTTTCTGTTGAATCACGGTCCATTCTTTTGAAATCTTATTGTCCCCAGACAATAAGACTTATTTCCGCATTTTTTTCTCTTTCCTTCTCAGACTTATTTTTTAATTTTTAATTTTAAACAATATACGAAATGACAAGACAATTTTTTTAAAATATTTTTTTGTCTTTTAAATAAAAGCTACAGGTTATTATTTTTATTTTTTAATATACCCACGAACACAAAAAAAATAATTTTTTTGTCACTTATGTAAAGAAAAAATATTTCTTTTTTGACTAAAAGCAACATGCCAAAATGAATAAAAAAATTTATGAAAAACTCTTGCGAATTTCCCTTGAGAGTTTTAAATTTCACTCGCGAGTTTTTAAAATCTCTTCATATTTCCCTTTCAGTTTTGAAATTTACTTCATGAGTTACAAAACTCTCTACCAAACTTTTATAATTTACCTCAAGAGTTAAAACTCTGCGTGATAAAAATCCCTTCACGGACTTACTTACTTACTTCATAAAACTCCCTGGCGTGTTTATGATTTACTTCCCCAGCTAAAAAAAAGCTATTAGCCGAAAAAAAACTCCCTCACAAACTTATAATTCATCTCCCGAGTTAAAAAGATTACTGGCGAGCTTTAATATTCCTTGCAAGTAAAAATCTCCTGTCAATCTTATGATTTAACTCGCGAGTTTAAAAATATGTTCGCGATTTTGTAATTTACCTCACAGGCAAGCTTATAATTTAACTTATAAGTTAAAACTGTTCCTGACAACCAGATAACTTTGCTTTCGAGTAGAAACTCCTTCACGGACTTATAATTCACATCACGAGTTACACAACTCCCTGGCTAGTGTTTAATTTACCTTGTGAATTAAAAACTCTCCTTGGGAGTTTATAATTTACTTCACGACCTAAAAAAAAAATATCACACAAAAAAAAAAACTCCTTCACTATCTAAAATTCTCCCTAGCCAGTTAAAACTCTTTCTAACAAACTTGCTTGCATGATAAAAACTCCTTCACGGACTTATGATTTACTTCACTTCTCTTTGAGAGTTTATAATTTACTTCACGACCTAAAAAAAAAATATCACCCAAAAAAAACTCCTTCACAATCTAAAATTCTCCCTCGCCAGTTAAAACTCTTTCTAACAAACTTGCTTGCATAATAAAAACTCCTTCACGGACTTATAATTTACTTCACTAGTCACCCAACTATCACAATCTCTCAGGCGAGATTATAATTTACTTCACGACATAAAAAAAATATCTCCCAAAAATAAAACTCCCTCACAACGTAAAATTCACCTCACGAGTTAAAAACCCATTGGCGAGCTTATAATTTTCCTCTCGAATTAAAAATCTCCTTAACAAGCTTATAAATTACTTCACGAGTTAAAAAATCGCTGGCAAACTTATAATTCACCTCACGAGTTAAAAAACTCATTGGCAAGCCTTTAATTTACTTTAGAAGTTAAAAAACTTCCTGACGGACTTACAATTTACTGCAGGAGTTAAAAAGTCCTTGGCGACTTTATAATTTAACTCGCGAGTAAAAAAAAACTCTCTTTACGACCATATGATTTACCTTCGGATTTCAAAAAACTCCCTGTCGGACTCATAATTTACTTCCAGAGTTAAAAAACTCCTTGGCGAGCTTATAATTTACCTTGCGAGTTAAAAAAAACTCCTTTTACGAAAATATGATTTACGTCGTGATTTAAACAACTCCCTGAAGAACTCATAATTTCCTTCAGGAGTTAAAAACTCCTTGGCGAGCTTATAATTTACCACGTAAGTTAAAAAAAACTCCCCCACGAACGTCTAATTTACTCACACTTACTTCGCTGAAGTTAAAAACTCTATGATGAGCTTTAATATATCCTGAGGGTTAAAAACTCTCTGACACGCTGAAAATTAAACTCGTGTGCTCAAAAACTCCCAGGTTAGTTAATAATTTACTTCATGAGCTAAAAACTTCCTGACGAACTTACAATTTACTGCAGGAGTTAAAAACTCCTTGGCGACCTTATATTTTACCTTGTGAGTTAAAATAACTCATTTTAGGAAAATATGATTTACGTGGCGATTTAAACAACTCCCTGAAGATCTCATAATTTCCTTCAGGAGTTAAAAACTCCTTGGCGATCTTATAATTTACCACGTGAGTTAAAAAAACTCTCTCACGAACGTCTAATTTATTCACACTTACTTGGCTAAAGTTAAAAACTCTTTGATGAGCTTTAATATATCCTGAGAGTTAAGAACTCTCTGACGCTCTGAAATTTAAACTCGCGTGCTTAAGCACTCCCGGGGTGTGGTGTGCATTAATATATCCTGAGGGTTAAAAACTCTCTCACGCGCTGAAAATTAAACTTGTGTGCTTAAAAACTCCCGAGCTGTAGTGTGCTTTAATATATCCTGAGAGTTAAAAACTCTTTGACGAGCTGAAAATTAAACTCGGATGCTCAAAAATTCCCAGGCTATGGTTTGCTTTAATATATCCTGAGAGTTAAAAACTCTCTGACGCGCTGAAAATTAAACTCGCGTGCTTAAAAACTCCCAGGCTAGTTTATAATTTACTTCATGAGCTAAAAAAAACTCTCTGACGAACTCATAATTTGCTTTTCGCATTAAAAACTCCCTGGTGAGCTTATGCATTATTACACTGCGAGTTAAATAATTTTTTTTGTTTTACTTAATTTAATTCAATCTTGTAATCTTTTTTTCTTTTTCTTTTTGTTTAAATTTAATTTAATGATTACTTAATAAACTTAAAAATAAATGTGATGTTATTCGATTATTATTCTCCTGTTTTTAGTTTTTTTTCTTTTAATCCATTACAAGGGATGTCATCATTTTATTTTTTATGAAACCTGTAGTAAATGCTAATTAAAAATAATTTTTTTTATAATAATTATTTAAAAATGTTAATTAATATTGATGAAGTAAGTTACGAGGGTATATCGTAAAATTATCGTTTTACATCGTTTACATATGATGGGGAAAGAAAAATTATTTTTAAACTTGTAACGTTTAAAACGGGTTTTCTGAAAACCTTACTTAATCGGTCATTACAATCCTTTAGTCAAGATTACAACCTAGCTTCTTACACCACCGGGAATTTGAGTGTGAATGACAGATTAAGGAGCTTTTCAAATTAATTTTATTCTCACAGAATTCTCAAATATTTAGGGCCAGAAATCGATTTTTTGAATTTTATACATAAGTGGCGGACCTGCAGTTTAAAGTCGACTCCGAACGACAGATTTTTGAGAAACTTTTCATGGCAATTTTATTTTTACTCTCAGAGTTTTTGCCAGAAATCTGCTGAGAAGAAATCGCCGAAAAAAATACTTTTTGTATTTTTATTTTGATGTCTGGCCGGGGGCTGGGACCCTGGCTTTAAGTTTAATAAGCCATCACACTACCTACTAGACCACGGCGACCTCCAAGAAACTTTTCAAATCAATTTTATTCCCAGAGAATTTTCAAATATTTTTTTAACAAAAATCGATTTTTTAAAATTCAAAATCTCGACTCACAAAATTAGTTCCGCTGTCCCACTATGGCGGTTGGAAAGAGCACTCTCTGGACTACCATTTGCATATAGTCTGTATGGTGTACATATTCCTTATATGTTCCCAATTGGCCACTGATCTAGAGAACTTTCATACATTTTTTCGGACCAAAAATCGATTTTTTTAAAATTAAAAATCTCGACTCACAAAATTAGTTCAGCTGTCCCACTACCGCGGTTGGAAAGAGCACTCTCTGGACTACCATTTGCATACATATAGTCTGTATTGTGTACTATTTCTTATATGTTCCCAAATGGCCACTGATCTTCTAGAGAATTTTCAAATATTTTTTGCCAAAAATTGATTTTTTTTTAAATCAAAATCTCGACTCACAAAATTAGTTCAGCTGTCCCACTACCGCAGTTGGAAAGAGCACTCTCTGGACTACCATTTGCATATAGTCTGTATTGTGTACTATTTCTTATATGTTTCCAAATGGCTACTGATCTTCTAGAGAATTTTCAAATATTTATGACCAAAAATAGTTTTTTTTTTTAAACTTAAAAAAATTTCCTCGTGAGTTTCACTTTTTTAATCACGAACTTATGCTTAACCTTCCAAAGTTTTAAATACTAAAACTTAAAAAAAACACCGCATGTTTGGATAGTATAAGTTACCCCTTTTTTTGAGACTGAACTGCATCATGTACACTTTTGTCATACAATATTTTTGTTATTTTGTGAATTTTTTTTGTTAAATGCCAAATAATTTAATTTAATTTTTATTTTTCTTTTTTTATAAATAAAGATGAAAACTGTATCATTATTTTTTCTATAAACTAATGGTGTTTTCTTTTCTACCAAAAAAAAATGTGCATTTTTGTTAAGGCGAAATACAATTTTGCGTTTGTTTCTTAAAAATGTTGCGCCCTCTAAAAGGGTGATATGTTTCATTCTAACTAATTTGCACTTGCCAATGGTGGAGGGCATTGTATTTTATGCCCTGTATAAATCGAGAGTGCTGATAATGCCCTGTAAAGCAGGTGACTTTTGTTTAATCATAGGGATAGCAGATGATATTTAAAAAAAGTCGCCTGGTATTGTTATCCAATTTGAAGTAAATTTTTTCATTGTTTTGTTAAGTAACCTTAAGGAAACTTTACATTAGCGATCTGGCAACACCTTTTTCACATTTACATTTATTATTGAAAAAAATACAACATATTTTTACAACAGCCGCCCTGGCAAACACAGGGCATACCCTTTTTTAAATATTTGTGTTATGCCTGTTCTCAAATAAAAAATTTCATTGCAACAGGGTTGGTCAAAAATTTTTTTTAATGTACCTTGTAAGAGGGTGACATTTTCTTTGTAGAAAAGAAAACACCATAAGTGTTTTATTCAGAATTGCACTACATGGGACTGTAGGTAGACTTAAGTCCTTCACTGTACATATTTCAGGCCACTGTTTTTTTCTTTTTTTCTTTGCTGTCTTTAGCCCTTTTCTTATATTTTCTGCAGTTGTAACTCAAAATTTTTATGAGCCTAGTCTAATGATCTAACACGGTGCACTTTTAACCAACGATTATGGGTGGAGGACTAAAGATTATCTAACACCAAGATGATGGAATGTTGATTTCAAACGAAAAATATGACGAACAAACAAAAGAGAAGAAGCACATCGTAAAGTGCCGTCAAATTCATTTTGTAAGAAAAAAAATTGTGTTAAACCAATAGAGGGATGCGGACAGCAACAAACAACAAAAACAATTTAATTTTAAAGAGTTTTTATGATTATTTTTGAATCGATTATTTTCGTTGGTTGGTGTCGAAATGGCATGTACAACGGCTTAAAGCATGAAAAAAAAATGCTAATAAACTCGATTGTTTTTGTTTTTCATTATTTTCGGTTTTATTTTTGGTCAAAAGAAAATAAATGATGGCTTAAATGGCATACGTGCCTTATTTAATGATATTTTTATTTTCAATAAAAAACAAAAAAAAAAAACCGAGTTCAATAAACTTTAATGAACCGAGCCTGTTGGCAAAATTAGCTTCAATAATTCTTTGCTTTCAAAAGCGATAATTGCTGGCCTTTAAATAAGGAAACGTTAATTAAGAGGGTAATGCTTTCTTTTCGCAAAGAAAAATATTCCTTTCAACTTTAATAAATATGTAGCTCGGGAGTTAAACTATATAACTCGCGAGTTTTATTTTAAACTCTCAAGAGCGTATATTTTTTTTATTCAAAATGTTTGTTTTAAATTTATTGTCAACTGTAAAACATGGCAGTGGGAGCATTATGGTTTGGGGTTTGTTTGTTAAAGGCATTATCGACCGATATTAATATTAGAGTATATCGGAACAAATTTTGAAGTCATCTGTCTAACAGTGGGCTGTAATATGAGTGTATATTAAAAATGGAAAAAATTCCTTTACAAATTTTTGTTCGAATAATTTAATAAACCAGGTCAATTTTAATAACTATATTAGACTGTAAAGATCCGGCTTTAAATTAAGATTTTATTTGTTATTAAATATTATTCGAATAATTTTTAATCGAATAACTTTTATTCGAATAAATTTAGTTCTTTTGCTTATTGAATTTGAATATTGTTTTTCCTTATTTCAATACTTTGTTGTGTTATAGCAATTGGTAACCGGTTTTTTTGATAACCGGTTTTTTATTCGGATTTCTATTAACTATAAAAACCTATTTCTCATATAATTTTTATTCAAATAATCGAATAACCGGGTTTTTTAACCCGGATTAAATTTTTTTTTTAATATTACTTGAACTTTAATAAATTTTTCTGTTTGTAGGGTGGAAGGAGGAGGGGTGAGTGACGTTTCTTCCTTTCTTTTTCAACCATTTTAAGAAGCCACATTTATCGTATCATTCATTAACGTTTTGCTTTATTTTTCTTGCAAAATTTCTAATAATAATGTTATGCAATCATAATTATTTTTGTTTTTTTTTTTTTATGAAGTCTTTATGAATTTATTTCGCTTTGAGAATACCAATGAGACGTAAATCGGTTTTCTTCTACTTTTAACTGCTTTCATTACGAGTCTTCTTTTGTTTTTGAAATCGGTTCCTAAGAGTTTATTTTTTCTTTTTTACATATTTTGCTTTTATTTACCTATGCCAGTGGAATTTTAATTCTTTTTAGCCTCTTTGTTCTAGAAGATCATAATGATTTGTGCTGTTGTTTACTCGAATCGTGATTAATATTTTAAGCTCTGCTTAGAATTCTTGAGTCGTAAATTGTAAAGAATGTGAAATAATTTCTAAAAATAAATGCCAGGTTTTGTTTGCAAAATGATGGCGGATTAAAAGGGTTTCATGATAAAGAGTTATGGTAACTCAGTTTACGTTTCTATTGTAAATTTATGAAACACTGAGGCGCTCTATTGATTCGAAGTGTAAGCACGCCTTAATTATTTTATCATTTATTTTTAATAAGATTCGAAGTACGAAAAAAATAAAAGAAATAGATTTTATAAAACTAAATTTTTTTAAAATTTATTCGAATAAAAGTTATTCGAATAAAATTTATTCGAAAAACATTTATACGAATAAAAGTTATTGGAATAAAAATTATTAATTAAAACTGTTGAAATAATTGCAATTATATTTTTAAAACTTTTACGAATAAAAATTATTCGAATAAAATTTATTCAAATAAAAATTATTCGTATGAAAATTAATTGTTATAAATTGTAAATTAATTGTCAATGTAAATAGATTTCAAATAAAGAATTAACTTGAATAATGTATTTATAAATAATAAAATTTATTCGAATAATATTTATTCGAACATTTACTATTCGAATAAAAATTCTTCAAATTCGTATTTATTGATTAAAACTGCTTGAATTATAAAAAAAATATATTTTAAAATTTTTTTCGTCTCAAAATTATTCGAGTTAAATTTATTCATAAAAAGTTATTCGTATAAAAATTATTTTATAAAAATTGTTAAAAATCGGTGTAAATATAAACTAAATAAATAATATATTGAAATAAAATTTGTTTAAGATTGTTAACTTGATTATAAAAAAAAGAATTATTTAAATTATTCGAATAAAAATTATTCGAATTAAAATTTATTCGAATAAAAATTATTCGAATTAAAATTTATTCGAATAAAAATTATTCGAATAAAAATTTATTTTCCGATAATTGCGTATAAACATCTTATTCAATTATTTTTACTGATCCTTTATCGGTATATAATCTGTTAATATCATACCTTCATTTCCTTTCACTTACTGCCTCCTGCTTACAGCTACAACTACAATCATCGTCATTATCTTTGTTTTTAACAAATTACAGCTTTTTTGTAAAGCTTTCAAGTGAAGGCAAAAAAATTTTATTTTTTTTTTTTTTTTGGAATTTTTCTTATAATTTTAACGAATCTGTTTGCCTCTCTCATTTAATTTGCGAATAAATTACAAAATAATCATTATTTATTATTGATTTTTTTTAACAAAAAGAAGAAAAAAAAAACAAAAATTGTTACAACCTCCTCCAGTAAGTAATTTATAAATATTTAATTTTTATTATAAAAACAACAACAACAACAAATCCACAAATTATTGCGTAGTTACAAAAGAGCCAGTCAGTCAGTCAGTCAGGTGGAAATAAATATCATCAGTTTGTATTAAGAAATATCGCCTGAAAATGACAATGAAAACTGAAATTCAAACTGAAAATATTCGGTATATAAAGAGTGAAAGAGTAACCGTTTTTTATAATTTTAATTTTTACAAAGTAACCGTTTTAATTAAACGAATAATCGTTTCAATTTCATTGTCTTGAGTTCTTAAATATCCACAATTTTTTTGTTTAAGAGCTCTGTTATACATTTTCTAAGAAAATATGTTTGTATTCATAAAAAAATATGCGATTATTCGTTTAATATATAACGAGTAACCATTAAGAAAAGTACAAAATTTGTTAATATAACATAACATTTTGTTTATAGTTCCAATAACTAATCTATTATATTTCAAATTTGTAATTATTCGTTTGAAAAACATTAATTATTCGTAATATTCTTTAACGAATAATTGTTTAAAAACCGGTTTCTTTACCTAGTAGACTAGGGAAAAGTTAGAAGTTTTTATATGATTAAAATATAACACAGTTTATCACAAAATTTTCACGTCTTAATTATTCGATTATTCGTTGAAAATTTAACGATTACTTACTACGTTTTTAGCGATTATTCGTTTAAATTTTAGAAAAATTATTTCATTTTCCTTTAATACTGCATTGTTGACAATTTCCTGGCATTATTATTCTTATTCAATTGAAAATGTAGGATTATTTACTTAAAAATTAACGATTATTCGTTAGGCTTCTACGATTAATCGTTAAAATTTATAAAAAAAAAATATTGCTTACAACGTTTCTTTTGACATTTAAAAAATTGTCTTGAAAACGAGCAATTATTCGTTAAAAAAATGAACGATTATTCGTTTAAAATTGATGGTTACTCGTATGTTTTTTTTTTTTTTTTTTCAATCATAAATATTGTTAGGTTTTCTTTTCATTTTGAATTTTATTGATCTTTTGCTGATTATTCTTTAATAATTGTACGATTATTCGTTTCAACATTAACGATTATTCGTTAAATTTTTTTTTTGTTAAACATGTTCAGAATAGTGTTTTTCACTTAGATTATGTAACGTTTACATGTTTTTAAAGCCTACTGCAGATTTTTTTGAACGATTAATCGCTTTTAATTAACGAATAATTTTATTTTTTGATTTTTTTTAACATAAAATATGGCTGCGCCTTATCAGAGAGTCTAAATATTTATTTTTGTTGTGTTATTTTATTTTTTAACAAAATTCCAGCTTAAAATAGCCTTGACAAGGTCTTTTTCTTCTGCTTCTTCTTGATTTTGTAATACAACCTACAACAACAAAAATAACGATAACAAAAAAAAAATAATTTTTAAAATGAAAATGACGAAAATAACACAAAACTCCCAATGGAAAGGCAGAATAAATCGTTTAACGACAGATAGTCAGACAGACAGACAGACAAACAGACGAGAAGCAGTAGCAAAAATAGTCAAACAACCTACACATCAGCACCATCACCATATAGTTGTTGTTGGTGTTGTTGAATGCCTTTATTTGATTTGCTACCAGTTGCTGCTATTGCTGCTGGCAGATGCCAACCAACAAATCTTAATTAAATGCTGCAACCCTTTACTTCTCCCTCTCGCCTTTTCAAAAGGTACCAAGTGCTTCTTGCTAAGTTAGGCTAACAAAACGAGCCCAGTCAAGCAGTAACTTGTTTAGGAAAATCTCGAAAAAAAAAATGCTGCAGTTGCACATTTTTATTCCCAGTCGAGTGGAAATGAAATGGAAACAACAAATAAATGCTTGAGAAAAATAATGTAAAAAAAAAAATAACAAAAATAACCTTCCCTAGCTATAAAGCTAGCATTGGCCGCGCGTATTCGCTTCATATCTTCACATAAACGACATTCTAAAAATATTTAAGGCAAAATTTAGCTGTTGCATGCAACATATCATCATCAAGATAAAAAAAAGAGTAGAAAACATACCTCATAACAATGTTTTAGTGAAGTCAAGTGAAGTATCCAGCTTGGAAATCTAAAATCGTTAACTATCAAAACTAGTTTTTATTGTTGGCTTACCTTCCCCCACCTGTATTTATTTTTTTTTTCGAGAAGAGCGAAAGGGAATCTTCTGTTGTGCTTGTTGCCTGCTTTGTGGTCATTTGTTTGGAAAGTTTTCCCTCGTTTCCTCGTAGAACACAAAAGCATTTTACAAGAATAAAGAATTTTTTAATGTTCTGGCCATAAAGAAAATTTTACTCTTTGACTTGCCTTATACAGAGTAACTGAAGCAGCAGCAGCAGCGCTAGAAATAAAACTTTACAAACAATTCTAATAAATCTGTACAATGAATAAAAATTAATACATAAGTATTCTTGAAGAACATGGAAGACATGGATGTTTATCTTAAATATTTTAAATGGGAAAAGGAAACGATTAATCGATTATTCGAATAAAAAAATTATTCGAATAAAAAATGTATTCGATTATTCGTATAAAAATTTTAAACGTTTCAAAATATGCTTATTTCTATTGTCGTTTATGACATACTGAAATTATGTTATTCGTTAAAAATTAAATGGTTACTCTATTATCCGAATAAAAAAATTATTCGTCTCAAAATATGCTTATTTCTATTTTCATTTATAAAATACTTAAAACAAGGGAAAATTTTACATAATTGTTTAGTTATTCGTTTAAAATTAAATGGTTACTTGGTTATTCGAATAAAAATTTATTCGTTCCAAAACATGCTTATTTCTATTTTCATTTATAAAATACTTAAAACAAGGGAAAATTTTACATAATTGTTTAATTAATCGTTTAAAATTAAATGGTTACTTGGTTATTCGAATGAAAATTTATTCGTTCCAAAACATGCTTATTTCTATTTTCATTTTTAAAATACTTAAAACGAGGGAAAATTTTACATAATTGTTTAATTAATCGTTTAGAATTAAATGGTTACTTGGTTATTCGAATAAAAATTTATTCGTTTCAAAAAATGTTTATTTCTATTTTCATTTATAAAATACTTAAAACGAGGGAAAATTTTACATAATTGTTTAATTAATCGTTTAAAATTAAATGGTTACTTGGTTATTCGAATAAAAATTTATTCGTTTCAAAACATGTTTATTTTTTTTTTTTTTTATTAAGTTTTTTAAGTAAAAAAGAAATTTAAGAAGGAATGTTATACAAAATGTATTGTTTATTCGAACAATTAATTAATCGATTATTTACGATTAAAAACGTATTCGATTAAAAGTTGGCTTTGTTTTATAATAAATGTTTCCAATTAAGAAAAATTAAAAAAAAAAGAAACAATAACTTATTCGATTATTCAATTAATCGGTTACTTGATTATTGGATTTATAATAATTTCGAAAGAAGTTATTTGTTCCACTGGACTATTCGAATATTTGATTAACTTAAGATCGTAATACAGCTTTAAGACACGTTCAATTATGGTTACATTTGTTCATAAACGGCTTAAGTTAAATAAAAATTAACATTAGTGAGCTAATATCAGAGATGAAACTCTCAATATTAGAAATCTTAACAGAGGCAATGCCGTTAAGACTATTTGAAAAAACCCTGGCTAGGCCAGAGACAAAGAATTTTCTCAGCAAACACTGGCTTTTCCACTTGATTACAAAGCTTGTAGAAGAAAGGCATGCAGCTATCGCACCATGTATCTCTGCTAAAGAAAATTATAGCAATATTTTAATCGATTATTCGAATAATTCTTTTGCGAAATTCTTATAAAATCATCTTTTGTAACTTTTTTTGTTCTATAATTGTAAACACCAGTGTTAGCTTTTACCCTACAGATACCTACGGATGCCATATCGATAATTTTACTGTCAAATGTATTTTGAATATCTCATTTGCAGTTGAAAATAATAATTTTTTAATTGACCTTGAAGTTATGAATTACGCTTCATAATCTGTTTACGTTGAACAAACCGATTAAAATTTATAACAAATATTTTACAATCAAAATATTTGTTGTTGCTGTTGTTGTTTATGAAAAAATAAATTAATATGCCAGCCAACCAGCCACCATATACGACGAGTATAAGACAGAAATCAACACAAAAGTTAACATTTTTTTGAAGATGTTTTTTGATTTGAACAAATTATTGAATAACAAGTGAAATGTTTAAAGATTTTTTTTAAGTAATATGGTGTTGTTAAAGCTAAATTAATAATAAAAATACATACACTTTCGCAACCAGTTATGAATTTTAATTAAAGTTTAAGGATTTGTGTTTTTCGGTTTTTTTATTTTTATTAATTGAAAGCCGGTCATTTATTTTAGAAGATTTATTATCTTTTGAGTTTAATTCTCTCTCTCTCTCTTTTTCTGCTTTTTTTTACAGATTTCTACGTGTACAGTTTTTATAAATGATCATTAAACTGGCTTTAAATGGTAAGTTTATATGTTTTTTTTAAATTTTTAATTTATTAAAAAAAATTATTCGATTAATCGGTTAACCGAATAAATAGATATTCGAATAATCGATTACTTAAACAATCGTTAAAAAGCTTTTTCTTAAATTTAATTTAGAATTTAGTATAATTTTAGAAATGATTTGATTGAACGTTAATCGAAATTATTATTCGATTAATCGGTTAACTGAATAAATAGATATTCGAATAATCGATTACTTAAACAATCGTTAAAAAGCTTTTTCTTAAATTTAATTTAGAATTTAGTATAATTTTAGAAATGATTTGATCAAACTTTAATCGAATAAATTTATTCGAATAGTTGGGTATTCCAATAATAGGTTATTTCAATAACCTGTTACTCATATAATCATCAAAAAGAAGAGCGTTTCCTTAGCTTTAGATTAGAATTTAGTGTAATTTTAGAAATGATTTGATTAAACTTTAATCGAATTAATTTATTCGAATAGTTGGATATTCGACTAATAGGTTATTTCAATAACCTGTTACTCACATAATCATTAAAAAAATTGTTAGTTTTTACAGTAATTTTAGAAATTATTTGATTAAAAGGTTAATCAAGTAAATATTCGATTATTCGATTAAATGGTTACTGAAATTATCGGTAGACGCCGTAGTCTTGTTGGTAGTGTTTCGGCTTATTAGACGTAAGCCCAGGGTTGACCCCAGGTCAGATATCAAAACGAAATTGTTGTAAAATATTTCTTCAGAAACTGCCTTTCAGCGGATTTCTGGCAAAAATTCTGAGAGTAAATAAAATTGACATAGAGCTTCTCAAAAATCTGTTGTTCGAAGTCGACTTTAAACTGTAGATCCCACCATTCATATATAAAATTAACGCACACAACATGTGTGAGTGTGAGAAGCTAGGTCGTAATCCTGACTGAAGGGTTGTAATGACCAAATTATCGGTAAGAAGTGGGTCTTTAGATATTAATCGGTTTTTAGAGTAATTTTGAACTTTATTCGATTAAAAGTTTATTTGATTATTCAAAATACCGATTATCCGATTACCGATTACTTGAATATTCAAATAAAATGTGGCAAAAGCGTGTAGCATTAGATTTAGATTAGTTTTTAAAGTAATGCTTGTCTTTATTCGATTAAAAGCTTCGCCGAAAAAGATTCGATTATTCTAAATAGCGGTTAATCGATTATTCGGATACTTAAATAAATTGTGAAAGTGTAGTGTGAGATTGAAATTAGTTTTTGAAGTAATGTAGGTCTTTATTCGATTAAAAGCTTAGCCGAATAATTATTCGAAATATCGATTATTCGGTTATTTGAATACTCAAATAAAGTGTGGCATTAGTTTTTAAAGTAATGTTGGTCTTTATTCGATTAAAAGCTTAGCCGAATAATTATTCGATTATTCGAAACATTGGTTATTCGATTATTCAGATACTTAAATAAGTTGTAAAAGTGTAGTGTTAGATTGAAATTAGTTTTTAAAGTAATGTTAGTCTTTATTCGATTAAAAGCTTAGCCGAATAATTATTCGATTATACTAAATATCAGTTATTCGATTATTCGGATACTTAAATAACCTGCAAAAGTGTAATGTTTACCTTTAATCGACAAAAAACCTTAATCAAATAATTATTCGTTTTATCTAATTAACGATTATTCGAATAATCGGTTGTGTAGAATTTAAAATTTTACAATTTTTATCATTTTCTTTAAAATGATTCATTATTTACAGCGACATTGTGTCATAATTTAACCGTCTTATGTAATCTTTAGTTCATTTTTTTATTGAATTTCTTTTTTTTATGAAAGAAAAGACAAATACTTTAAACAGACAAACTTTGGAAAACATCTTTTCCTTGTTAACAAGTGTTAAAAGCTAATGATTATTGTCATCATAATCATCTGGCAAATGCTATAGACACCAAACAAACCAAACGGCGTTGGTTGTTGGTTTGTGTAACATCGCTTCGTCTGAGTGAAGATGATGTCGTTTGATCAGGAAGCATTTGTAAAATCCAATAAAAAAAAACATGTTTTCTCATATCTTTTGTTTTTTTCGTTTTCATAATTTTCTTCTTTTAATTTATATTTTATGGCTTTTCTTTATAGCTTTGGAAAGCTTCTGGTTTGTAAAACAGAAGAAAATTATTAAAAGAAAATCCATAAAACTGGTTAACAGTTAAAAGCGGAAAAGAAAAAACAAAAATATGCATTTGCAATAAAACTCCATTAATTTTCTGACCTTAAGACTTGAAGAGTCAAAAGTTTAGCAACAGGTTTTCCATTTTTTTCCTTACAAGCAGCACCATAAAAGAAAAATTTTTTAATTTCCAACCGAATCATAACCAAATAAAAATGCAATTATTTATTGCATGACGACGAACGACATCATTAAGGCAAAAAAAATGCATTTCTGATGGAAAATGGCCAAAAATAATATTCAAAAAAACACGGAAGCTTTGTTGTTTTCTTTTTGGCCTCAAATATTTTTTTTTTTGCTTATTTTCATGCCTATTTTGGGTGAATGAATCAAAAAAGGCATTCAAAATTAATTTAAACTTACAATTACAATACGAATAACAAAATAAAGTTTTTCCTTAAAAAATAAATTAATTTTTACATCAACCGTGTCATTGCGTTCATGATTTTAAAATCATGTTTTATGAGCCTTATTTACTAACTGATTTTGCATTTTCTTAAATAAACACACAGCCACAGCTTTTCCTGAAACCCAATTTTCATTTCTTTTAGCATTTTTCTGTATACCAGTCAGCTAGTCTAAAGAAATTGAAAAAAAATTATCGCAACTGGTTGCTGCTTGGTTTGGTTTGGTTTGTTTTCAGTCGTCGTTTTATGCTTTTGTAACCAAAAATTAACTACTAAAACTCAAGAAACAACTTGTTATTGTTGTTGCTTGCTTGCTGTTTACTGACCATATTTAATAGAAAACGCATAAAAAGTAATTTCCTGGTCAATGCAGTTTCAATTCATAGAAAGTGATTGTTTTTTGTAAAAACATTTTTTCAAATCAGATCACTCACTGCATGAGGCCAATGTGTTTTTGTTTGTATGACACTTCCCTGAAATTGTTGAAATATTTTTAAAATTGAAAATAAATTCCTTTAAAAGTGTAGTAAATATATGAAAAAAAAAACGGTTATTTTTAAATAATAGATTATTTTAATCGAATAATCGGTTGTTAAAATTAAATTATACATTAAATTAAAGCTATTCAAACAGTTTAACTAATGAAATAAAAATATTTGACCAGCTTTGCCAAATTCTTAAAGTTTTCAATATATTCTTATATTTTTAATTATTTTCTGAAATTTCATTTCTTTTAGCATTTTTATGTATACCAGCCAGCTAGGAGGGCTAAAGAAATGAAAAAAAAATTATGCCCAACTGGTTGCTGCTTGGTTTTGTTTGGTTTGTTTTCAGGTCGTCGTTTTTATGCCTTTTGTAACCAAAATTAACTGCTAAAACTCAAGAAACAACTTGTTATTGTTGTTACTTGCTTGCTGTTTACTGACCATATTTAATAGAAAACGCATAAAAAGTAATTTCCTGGTCAATGCAGTTTCAATTCAATAGAAAGTGATTGTTTTTTGTAAAAACATTTTTTCAAAATCAGATCACTCACTGCATGAGGCCAATGTGTTTTATTTTTTTATGACACTTCCCTGAAATTGTTGAAATATTTTTAATATTGAAAATAAATTCCTTTAAAAGTGTAGTAAATATATGAAAAAAAACGGTTATTTTTAAATAATAGATTATTTTAATCGAATAATCGGTTGTTTAAATTAAATTATACATTAAATTAAAGCTATTCAAATAGTTTAACTAATGAAATGAAAATATTTCACTAGCTTCGCCAAATTCTTAAAGTTTTCAATATATTCTTATATTTTTAATTATTTTTCCATAAATATTGCAATGTATTTACATTAAATTAAAGGTATTCATACAGGTTTACTAATAAAATACAAACATTTCACTAGCTTTGCCAAATTCATTTCACTAGCTTCGCCAAATTCTTAAAAAATGTAAAGTAAAGGCGCGGAAAAAATAATAGGAACACTTAAAGTTTTCAATATATTCCTATATTTTTAATTATTTTTCAATAAATATTGCAATGTATTTACATTAAATTAAAGGTATTCATACAGGTTTACTAATAAAATACAAACATTTCACTAGCTTTGCCAAATTCTTAAAAATAATGTTAAGTAAAGGCGCGGAAAAAATAATAGGAACACTTAAAGTTTTCAATATATTCCTATATTTTTAATTATTTTTCAATAAATATTGCAATGTATTTACATTAAATTAAAGGTATTCATACAGGTTTACTAATAAAATACAAACATTTCACTAGCTTTGCCAAATTCTTAAAAATAATGTTAAGTAAAGGCGCGGAAAAAATAATAGGAACACTTAAAGTTTTCAATATATTCTTATATTTTTAATTATTTTTCCATAAATATTACAAAGTATATACATTTAATAATCGGTTGTTTTAATTCGAATAATCGGTTATTTTTAATCGAATAATCGGTTTTTTTAATTCGTATAATCGTAAATTTTAAACCGAATAATCGGTTATTTTAATTCGTATTTATCGGTTATTTTTTTAATCGAATATATATTATTTTTTTTAAATAATACATTATTTTAATCGGTTATTTTAATTCGTATTTATCGGTTATTTTTTAAATAATACATTATTTTAATCGAATTACTGGTTATTTTAATTCGAATAATTGGTTATTTTTAATCTATTAAAGGTTATTTTTTTAAATAATACATTTTTTAATCGAATAATCGATTATTTCTAATCGAATAATTACATACATAACATACATAATTGGCCATTACAACCCTTCAGTCAGGATTACGACCTAGCTTCTCACACCACTTATGTTGTGTGCGTTAATTTTATACATGAGTGGCGGGACCTACAGTTTAAAGTCGACACCGAACGACAGATTTTTTGAGAAGCTTTTCATGGCAATTTTTACTCCCAGAGTCTTTGCCAGAAATCTGCTGAGAGGAAGTCGCCGAAGAAATATTTTTGTTTTGATGTCTGACCTGGGATACGAACCCGGGCCTTTTGTCTAATAAGCCAACACACTACCCACTAGACTACGGCGACTTCAAATTGGTTATTTTAATTCGAATAATCGGTTATTTTTTATTGAATAGAGGTTAATTTTTTTAAATAATAGAATATGTTAATCGAATAATCGGTTATTTTAATTCGAATAATCGATTATTTTTAATCGAATAACCGGTTATTGATAGATGAAACCCATTTTTAAAGGGTTCTCCTTTGAAATATCAAAAAAAAATAATTTCAAATTTAATGTGTGAAATACATAAGAAAACGTAAAAGGCATTGGGTAATTTTATTCGAATAAACAATTATTTTCAATTGAACAATCGGTTACTTGTACAAGAAGTCTATTTTAAAAGACGCTTTTTTTAAATGAAAAAGTTGTAAATCTCAATTTAGTGTAGGAAATATCTGAGATACAAGCAAAAAACCCGGTTGTTTTATTCGAATAAGGAATTATCGGCATAGGATATGTGTTATAAGAAGACGCCCCACTCAAAAAGACATAAGAAATAAGTGAAAGTCTGAAGTTTTATTCGAATAACCGATTACTTCTGTCGAATAATTGGTAGTCAGTACATAGAATCTATAATTAAAAGCATTTTCCTTAAATTGTAAAATGAATTGTGAGTCCAAATATAAATAATGTGATACATATGAGATAAACAAAAAAACCCGGTTATTTTAATCGAATCATTGATTATTTTTGATCGAACAATAGGTTATAAGCATTAGAAATGTATTTTAAAATACACATCCCTGATAATAAATGTATGAAAACAACATAAAACCGGTTATGTTTATGCGAATAATCGAATATCAGCCTAGGAGCTTTATTAAAAAAACACTCCTCTGAAAAGGTAAATTAAATCCTAAATGAATAGAGAAACATTTAGGGGAAATAAGAAAAATCGGTTATAATCGATTATTTTTAATCGATTATTTATTATTCTGGTAATTGATTATCGACACATAGGGACAATTTTCAAGGACACTTCTATGAGGATTTAAGAACAGTTTTAAACCGGTTACTTCTATGCGGATAATTAGTTATCAATCAGAACCTATATTCGCATATACCTAAGGCTTAAGAAAATCCTACAAAAAAATGCTTGACTGGGTTGAATTGCACGATCTCGGTGGCCAGTTTACATCACAATCAAGTAAGAAGAATATCCAATGTGGCATGAGCTGAGTTGCACTTAGCGTAGTCCTATTGAAATGTTTTTAACGATTAATCGAATAAAAACCCCATTTATGCTGTCACTTTATTTGTATTAATTTATCGCCCTTAGCTGAAATATAAGAATTCTTATCTGTTTTTCTCCTGTTCAAAATACTTGTTGTAACGCTTTTAACGCCTGTGGCTTACATTGTGTTTGTGTTTGGCTTTAAATTTCTGTTTGGCTTTAAATTTCTAAAATATTGCAACTTAATGATACACTTTATAAGCTTCTGTGCTCTTTTATATTCTTTCACTCTGTCATTCTCTTGATGCACACACAGCCAATGCATTAACTAACGGTTCTTTATAGTTTCGATACCAGCAGCCCATAGTAGACTGACAGTTTGACGGTGCGTCAGTCAATAGAAGACTGACAGTTCAAATGAAAACAATATTGCTGTTGCTGTTGCTGCCACTGCTATTGCTGCTGTGCAGTGTGTAACAGTAATAATGGAAAGACAGTTAATGATTGAAGTGGTGAGTGTGTATGGTAGCAGCAGTAGTTACTTCTTATAGACGCTATTACATCCACAATAAAGTAGCAGTATATTGCCACAGGGTCATACTCTACTTATATGAGATTGTATTCGATAAATCGATAACTTTTTTTCTTCTTTTTTTTTCTTCTTTCTATGGGTCTTGTGTTAGGCAACGATCTCATAGTTTGCATACTGGTTGTGCGAATGCGAATTTAAAACACATGCTCAATCAACTGTTGAGGCAGGCAGTCATGCTGGCAGTCATTCAGCCAGCCATTCATTCAATCAATATTTCTTGGCGTTATTCTTCATTCATTCATCATTCATTTTATGATGCCGTTCTTTATGATCTTTTTCTCATTGTGTGTGTGTGTTAGAAACTTTACAAGTAGAGTCTGAGTTCGTTAGATAAAGCCAGAGGTGGTGAGGGAGAGTAAAAGCAAGTCGCTGATTATCTTTAATCATAACATCATAATTACTTTATCGTTAATGAATGATCATTACGTAGTAATTGAGTTAAAGCATTGCAAATTCATTGTAAATTTTCATTGTAAAAAATTGCCTTTTTATATGGCATAGGAAGCGAAAAAAACTACAAATTTTTTTTGTGTTTTAAACAATTTGCATAAGTTTTAAATAATTACAATATAATTACTTAATTTATGTTTTTTAATTAAAGAAAAAATTTAAATACATTGAAGAAAGAATCGTAGACTTTTTGTAAGAATAAAAAAAAATTTGCTCTTTTTGTTGGCCTTTTTCCAGGGGCCTTAGAACTTTGGAACTGTTGCCACCAGAAAAATCAAATTTCTACATCATGTTGCTTTAGATCGGGTCCGCCATCTAACGTTTTTTTTTCATCTAGTGCTTATTTCTTAAATGGTAACACTTAGCCCATGTCTGATTTGACAGATAATTAGTTTTATCCTTCCGCTGAACGAAATTGGTTGTAAATACGCTTGAACATCGCTGGAAAATATTGCAACTTTACTATGAAAATCATGGTAATGTTGCGTACGGATTTTGGAGGAAGAGAAGCAGCACCGTCAGCTCCATATGTTCGTTATCTTGTGAAAAAAGTGAAAGAAACTTGCATCCTCATCAGTAAGCCAAAGCGTGAAAAGCCAAAAACAGAGAATATTGCTGCTATGGTAGAAAGTGTGCGTGAAGCGCCATCAACATCAATTCACCGTCGTTCCCAACAATTGAACATTTCGGATCGGACATCATTGAGACGAATTTTGCATAAATACCTTGGTATGACGCCATACAAAGTCCAATTGGTTCAGGAGTTGAAGCCAATTGACCATCCAATGCGTTTTCGCTTAGCTAAGTGGTCCTGCGATCGACTTACAGCCGATTTTGGCAAAAAAAAATCATCTTTTCAGATGTTGAAGCTCATTTTGATCTTGGCGGGTAGGTTAGAGGACGTGCACCTGTCGGTCAAGACAAGCACAGTACCCGGAGGTCGAAATTGACCCATTGTACATGAAACAAGCAAAATTGTCGTATTTGGAACACAAAAAACCCACACGAATACATTGAGAATCCGACGCACCCAAAACGAGTCACTGTTTAGTGCGAATTTTGATCCAGAAGCATAATTGGGCCATTTTTCTTCGGATATGAGCAAGGAGTGGGCGTTACAGTCAATGGCAATCGTTATCGAGCCATATTGAACGAATTTTTGTTTACAAAAATTGAAAAGGAGGATATTGGTAACATTTGGTTTCAACAGGACGGCGCTACGTGCCTCACAGCCGAAGTTACACTCGATGTTTTGCGTCCTGTTTTTGAAGTTCACATTAACAGCCGCAGAGCTGATGTCGTTTGATCACCTTGCAGCTGCGATTTGACACCGTTGAACTATTATTTGTGGGCTGCCTTCAAAGTTAAGTGTTACACCGACAAGCCAGAGAAAATTGACGCTTTAAAGGACAATATTCGTGAAGGTATTGATGAAATACAGCTGCACACAATGGATACATAACATTCATACATAACTGGCCATTACAACCCTCCAGTCAGGATTACGACCTAGCTTCTCACACCACTTATGTTGTGTGCGTTAATTTTGTACATGAGTGGCGGGACCTACAGTTTAAAGTCGACTCCGAACGACAGATTTTTGAGAAGCTTTTCAGGGCAATTTTTACTCTCAGAGTCTTTGCCAGAAATCTGCTGAGAGGAAGTCGCCGAAGAAATATTTTTCGTTTTGATGTCTGACCTGGGATTCGAACCCGGGCCTTTCGTCTAATAAGCCAACACACTACCCACTAGACCACGGCGACTTCAAAGACTTTATATTCCACAAATAATTCCATTAAAAACTTTCGATGACGTCTTGCACAATCTTTGTTGTTTTTTACCTAAATTTAAAAACAGGAAGCCTTTAATCAAAGACCTTCTTCGAGCTTGAAGTTTAAGGACTTTATGGAAATCTCTTCAATCAACAAAATTTGTTTATTTATTAGTTTTAAATTGAAAATAATTAATTCTGTTTACGGATTTTATTAGAATTTCATTAAAAAAGTTGTCGAAATGTTAAAAAAATCTCAAACTGGTTCGTTAAGATATCAATAACAATTGATTTTTAATTCGAAATTATTTTAAAAGATTTGTTAAACGGAATAAATTTTAAAACCTGCTGCTACGCTAAGTATTAGAAGAGTTAAGCCCAGCTTGACAACGGTGGGAAAGAAAAATTGAAAATTTTAAAAACAAAAACATTTTTTTTGTTTTCTAGTCTTTCTAATGAAATCAAGGTCAAAATTTCACAAAAGTTTATTTCGTTTTTAATAGGAAATAAAAGTTTTTTTTTTTTTTGTTTACTAACAAAAAACAAAAGCTATGCGCAACCACATACAGAAATAATCGTGATCGATTCATAAATCAAAATACGAAATAGAAATCAAATCTTGAAAGAGAATTTCGCTCTGCGGTTTTTAAATGGGCACATCAATTTCGTAGAAATTTCGGTTGATTCAACTAGAAATTGAATTGGTTTTTAATTTTTTCGAAAATCAGCATTTTATTCTTCAGAATTATGAGTAAGCCTAAGTTATTTAGATTCGTTTAGTAAGGATGAGCAGGATAAAACCTTTCTTTTAGTTTAAATTGGAAACCTAATCGTAGTATAGTTCATCAGTGTACATAGTTGGCTAAATAAGTTCCAATCTCCTTCTAAAAGGACAATCTAATCTAATCTAATGGTGATCGCTACCAAGGCAGCGAAACTAACGAGCATGCTAAGCAGGATGATGGCAAATATTGGCGGACCAACACAGGCCAAATGAAAATTGATTATGGCGGCGACGAACTCGATATTGCTATACGGAAGCGAGATATGGGGAGATGCGCTGGAGATTAAATCTAAGCGGAAAATATTAGCAGCGGTGCAGCGAACAGCGGCATTAAGAGTTGCCTCGGCCTACCGCACAGTATCGGGCGCCGCAGTCCTAGTGATCGCCGGTGAGATACCTATTGACCTGCAGGCATTTGAGCGAAGAAAATCTTGGAGAATGAAGAGGGAAAATCTTCCCATTAGTAGCGGAGATCTCAGATCTCAAATACTACAGCGATGGCAAAGTAGATGGACCGAGGAAACATGCGGAAGATGGACTTATAAACTTATCCCATCTATAGAGGCATGGATACGGAGAACCTTTGGGGAAACTAACTATTTTCTGACCCAGTTTCTCTCTGGTCATGGTTATTTCCGAAAATACCTATACCCTATGGGCAAGGTGACTGATCCTAGCTGTATTTATTGCGAGGAAATGAGTGACAACGTTGAACATACATTCTTCTATTGCATTAAATGGCAAGATGAGAAGAACATGTTGATGGAACAAATTGGTGAATTTACACCCGACACCATTGTGAACGCAATGCTCGAAAGTGAGATGAAATGGAACGCTGTGAGAAGATACGTTGAATATGTACTCCGCAGAAAGAAGTTCGACCTTGATACAATACAACGGAATGATACATGAGAAGACGAGCCAATAGCATGAAGCTATATGGCGTACCCAGACGTAGGAGAGTAGACAACGGTCCTTAACTGGACGTCGTTCTGGGCCCTTCCCGAAGTAATGCAGATAGCCGTCCCGGGAAGGGAGTATCCCCAGAAGGAGGAGGGATTGTTTTAGTGGATGCACCACTCGACGCAGCTGATGACGATCACTGCAAGTGCGAAGGCATTTTGAACCCTACCTCACACGCCAAAAAAAAAAAAAAAAATTAATGGTGATCTATTGTTCATCAAAAGATGTACCACCAATCGGTCTCAATATGTGTTACACCATTTGAAAGTTTTAAACCATAAAGTCTACTTATCTCGAACATAGGAATCATAGATGTTGGCCAGAGTATCAATGGCAATGCCGAGCACTATAAGCCAATGAAAGGCAGCTTCTTTTGGCCTGAATTGGATGATGTCCATACCTCGGTAAGGCCGAGCACTATAAGCCAATGAAAGGCAGCTTCTTTTGGCCTGAATTGGATGATGTCCATACCTCGGTAAGGCCGAGCACTACAAGCCAATGTCATGGGAAATTTTACATTTAGGATGCATTCCCACCCAGAGAAGCCTTGACGAACATTTGAACGACTTTATATTCCATACATAATGGCATGAATAGGTCTTTCGACTGAATAAAAACATTTCGCACTTCACACATCCTATTTTATTTCAATTTAAAGTTTGAACGCGCTTAATAAAAGACCCGATAGTTGCCTATTAAAAGTTTTGGACTCGTCTGGCGGCTTGAAAAAAGCCTTTGTTTCTTTTTGTTTTCTTTTTTTTATCAGCATATTCCTCTTTCCAAACTCTTTTTAATATTCCACAGAAATTTTTTGACCTTATTGGAGGCATTTCTCTCAATTCCTATAAAAGCAGCGATCGAGCAGAAACTGATCGTAATAATTCAGACTGCCCTACATAGGATATAGATTCTAAGTGCTCAGAAGGCGATATAACTTGCGTATAGTACTCACATGACTTCCAAGTTGGATTGAGCACGTCTTTTGATAGCATGGCTATGCCGCAACTACATACATAACATAATTGGCCATTACAACCCTTCAGTCAATATTACGGCCTAGCTTCTTACACCACTTATGATGTGTGCGTTAATTTTATACATGGGTGGCGGGACCTACAGTTTAAAGTCGACTCCAAACGACAGATTTTTGAAAAGCTTTTCATGGCAATTTTTAATCTCAGAGTCTTTGCCAGAAATCTGCTGAGAGGAAGCCGCCGAAAAAATATTTTTTCGTTTTGATATCTGACCTGGGATGCGAACCCGGGCCTGTTGTCTAATAAGCCATCACACTATCCACTAGACCACGGCGACTTCCAACCGCAACCATTCCTTCTAAATACTTTATTATACGCTCAACATCCCCCCTTAGAATTTTTATTTATTTTTTCTATATTGTTTATAAAACAAATAAATCTTTTATATCGATAATTATACATATTTTCGATTATCTTAATTAAATTTTTTTTTTATCGATAATTAAGCTTGAAGTGTGGCCCCTTTTTAACAATTGTTTTGAAACTCTTTTTCAATTTTCGAGTATTTTTTTAACACTTTTTATATTTTTTTTTGTAATTTTTTATATTTTTTTTTATTTTAAGATTGCCATAATTAATCATTTTCTTAAAAATATTTGATCGTTTTTCCTTAATTTTTTTGTTTTATCGATTCTTTATTGGTTGTTGGCTGTTTATGGTGGGTTTTTAAAATTTTATCGCTGCTGTGTTGTTTGGTTTTTATGGAATTGTTGTTTGTAATTTTTTTTTTTAAGTCTGATTTGATCTTAATGACTTTAAATCGTTTTAACTGTTTACGTTTGTTTTTTTCTTTCATTTTTTCTTGTTATGTTATCGATTTTTTTTTTTTATTATTTTTTTTCTTTTAGTCCTAATGGGTTATTGTTTTAATCATGCTTACAAGAATAACACCTTATATTAGTTCAGCTTAAGGGCTTATTTTAAATGAAATATAAGATGCCGATAACTTTGTATTAAAAATTATTTTCTTAATGAATTTTAAAATGGTTTTACATAGTTTATCGCAAAAAGATATTTAAATTCTGTTATTATATCTACAACCTGTTGAAATTTTATTCTTTATTTTTTTTTTTAATAAAATGTTTTATTTTGATTATACACATACGTCACTATATGCCAATACACTGCCTATTAGACTACGGTGACTATAACTAAAACTTGGCTTTAATTATCTTGTTTTTTTATTTAGTTATAATTTTTTTTATCGATAACTATATAATTTTGTTATCGATAACTGTATAATTTTGTTATCAATAACTTTACAATTTTGTTATCGATAACTATATACTTTTGTTATCGATAACTGTATAATTTTGTTATCAATAACTTTACAATTTTGTTATCGATAACTGTATAAGTTTGTTATCGATAACTAATGATTTTGTTATCGATAACTGTATAATTTTGTTATCGATAACTGTATAATTTTGTTATCAATAACTGTATAATTTTGTTATCGATAACTATATAATTTTGTTATCGATAACTGTATAATTTTGTTATCGATAACTGTATAATTTTGTTATCGATAACTGATTGATTTTGTTATCAATAACTGTATAATAGTAGTTATAGATAACTGTACAATAGTACTTATAGATAACTTTACAATAGTAGTTATAGATAACTGTATAAATATACATGTATAAACATACATATACGCATACATTCATTAATTATTTTTGTTTATTAATTTTTGTAACTATGTTATCGGTAATTATCGATAAACTTTTTTATTTATGTATTTTCTTTTTAATTGCGTTATCCATATCTTTACGACTGAGCATAGTTATCGAAAAATTAATTAATTTAATTATTTTGATTAATTATGTTATCGATAACTGTATGAGTACAGTAATTGAAAAACTTTGTTTAACAAGAATTTAATTTTTTTTATTTTGTTAACCTTTTTTCTTGTTTTCTATTTAATATAATTTTAATATCGATAAATTTACGTATATAAATATCCATAAATTTTATTTATTACAAAATAAACTTGACTAGTTTCAGAAGAATTTGATTTTCTTTTTAACCTTTTTTCTTGTTTTCTATTTAATATAATTTTAATGTCGATAACTTTACGAAAATAATTTTTGATAAAATTTTATTTATTACAGAAAAAAAATGGCCTAACTCTGTATAAAAATTATTATACATTTTTAGTTCTATTTATTTTATTAGTTATGCTATCGATTACTCTATGAAAATATTAATCGATAAAATTTTGTTATCGGAACTTTTCAATGTTTTTTAATTTATAGGAGTTTTTAAAAATAAAAATATTAATCGATAAAATTTTGTTATCGTAACTTTTCGATGTTTTTTAATTTATAGGAGTTTTTAAAAATAAAAATATTAATCGATAAAATTTTGTTATCGTAACTTTTCGATGTTTTTTAATTTATAGGAGATTTTAAAAATAAAAATAATTATCGATGAATTATGTTATCAAAAATAGTATGTTTAACTCCTTATATTTACAGTTCTATTTTAAAATATGGTGTAGTTTAGTGTCGTCTATACATTGTATGTGTAAATTAGTATTACTTTCGATAAAAATAATTATCAATAATATGTGTATGCAGTTATCGAAAATTTATGTATAAATTTTTTAGTTTTTAAATTTTTCATTTTTAATGTTTTATTCAGTAGTTTACTGTAGTAGTTTACTCTTGATATAGATAAATGATTATCGATATTAAACTTCTTGTATAGGAAAATTTATTGCGAATGTTTATAGTTTTTATCGAGAACTGTACAACTTTGTTATCGATAACTGTATAATTTTGTTATCAATAACTGTACAATTTTGTTATCGATAACTGTATAATTTTGTTATCAATAGCTGTACAATTTTGTTATCGATAACTGTATAATTTTGTTATTGATAACTGTATAATTTTGTTATCGATAACTGTATAATTTTGTTATCAATAGCTTTACAATTTTGTTATCGATAACTGTATAATTTTGTTATTGATAACTGTATAATTTTGTTACCAATAACTGTATAATTTTGTTATCGGTAAGTGTATAATTTTGTTATCGATAACTGATTGATTTTGTTATCGAGAAAAGTATTTTTTGAACATAAATCCAGTTGTAGACAATTTTTAAGATGTGGACATTTTTTAAAATGTTTAATATTTATTGTCAATATTTATTTACAATAATTTTCGATAACTTTATATCTCTTTTTCTATTGTAAATTGTTTAGTTCGATTTATTTATGCTTCTGTTAATTTTTTTTTTTTTAATTTTAGTTTAAACCGACTAATTCGATAACTTTATATCTCTTTTTCTATCGGAAAATGTTTAGGTTGCTTTATTTATGCTTCTGTTAATTTATTATGAATGTTTATAGATTTTATCGAGAACTGTACAACTTTGTTATTGATAACTGTATAATTTTGTTATCAATAGATTTACAATTTTGTTATCGATAACTGTATAATTTTGTTATCAATAGCTTTACAATTTTGTTATCGATAACTGTATAATTTTGTTATTGATAACTGTATAATTTTGTTACCAATAACTGTATAATTTTGTTATCAATAGCTTTACAATTTTGTTATCGATAACTGTATAATTTTGTTATTGATAACTGTATAATTTTGTTACCAATAACTGTATAATTTTGTTATCGGTAAGTGTATAATTTTGTTATCGATAACTGATTGATTTTGTTATCGAGAAAAGTATTTTTTGAACATAAATCCAGTTGTAGACAATTTTTAAGATGTGGACATTTTTTAAAATGTTTAATATTTATTGTCAATATTTATTTACAATAATTTTCGATAACTTTATATCTCTTTTTCTATTGTAAATTGTTTAGTTCGATTTATTTATGATTCTGTTAATTTTTTTTTTTTTTTTTAATTTTAATTTAAATCGACTAATTCGATAACTTTATCTCTCTTTTTCTATTGAAAAATGTTTAGGTTGCTTTATTTATGCTTCTGTTAATTTTTTATTATTTTTTTGTTTTTTTAATTTTAATTTAAACCGACAAATTCTGCGATAATAAAGTTGTTTTAATTTAAATTCAGTTTAGTTTTAGTTGAGACAAACATAACATAACAAAAAATTCGCATCAATTAACAAAGATCCGTTAATTGTTATAATTTTTTATTAAAAAAAATTTTTTTTTGCTTTAAACTCTGTTTTAAGCACGTCATTTTTAAGTTTAGAACGAAAATAATGATTTTATTTTTAATTTCTTGTAATTTTATAATTTATCGCAGTGAACTAATTTTATAGGTATACAGCAAGAAAAACAACAGCATCAACAACAACAACAAAAAATTAAATTAAAAATAACGTGCCATAATATTATGGTTTATTGTCACATGTCACGTTAGCTATTTTGTCATTCTTTATTACATACAAAGAGAAAGATAGACTACTTGCAGGTAACAATACAGCAGCAGCCATAGTCATAGCCACAGTCACAGCTTCGTAAGCTTTTAGTATCGTCGTCTGCATTAAGAGTCACACAAAATATTGTCTGTCACTTGTATGTACTCGTACATTGTACTTTGCAGTCGCAGTCTTCAGTCTCACCCTGCAGGCAGGCACAGCATTTTAAGTGAAGTTTGAAATGTTGTTGTGCCGGAGCAACAACACAATGACGATACAAAATAGCAAACCATGCAGCTGTATTGCAGCCACCAACACCACCAACACCGCCACTACCGCTGGAGCAACCGTTTGTGAATCCAGTCGGTTATCTAATGTAGTCAATCGATCATTGAACTTAAAGAATTCGATTGCTGTTGCACTACTCTGCATATAAAAACTAGAGTTTTTGTTTTCGATTTTCTTTTTATTTTTGGTTTTTTAGCGGTTAAATGTTGTTCACCTTGAATGAGGTGCAAACCAAATGGAAAATATAATTTACCATGGATAATAGATAGTCAAGTCGAATCGAGTTAAAGTCGAGTCGAGACCCACAGTAGAGTAGGGACAGACATTTGAACTCATTGTTAAATTTAAAATGTGGTTTTAAATTGTAAACAATTCAATTCAATTGAGATTTAGATTGAAAATTTAATTAAAGATTTAAATGAATAGATTTTGTGTTTGTTTGTTTGCTTGTTGTTGGTTTCCAATAACACTTGAACACAGAAAAAAAAAATAATTATCGATAACAAAATGTTTGCATTAGTTGTAATAGTAATTAAAGATATTAATAAAACAGTTTCTTTTTAGATATTTGGGTTCTATTTTTCAATATTGTTAAAATATTATCGATAACAAAATATTATCGATAACAAAATGTTAAATATGTTTTAATTTAATTTTTATTTACATTTTTTTATTATTTCTCAATAAAATTTCAAAATTCTTTAGATAGAAAAATTTCATTCAAAGATTTTTATAAAAAGTTATCTTATTCTTCTTTTTTATTTTTCATTATGGATTGTTTCTATCATTTGTCATTAATCGATAACTCTAAATAATTGATAATTTTAATAAAAATCTTTGTATTTGTTTGATTTTCTCAATTTACTAAAAATTAAAAATCATCGATAACAAATTTTTTTTTTCGACAGTTCTTTTACAAAACAATCTTTATTTCGATAAAAAAAAAATGTTCCCAATATCTTTTTTTTTTGAATTAAAGGTTTTCATAAAATTTTATTTTAAGTTTTTCCACTTTTTAATTACTTTACGAAGTTATCGATAACAAAATATTTGCAAAGTTTTGTTACAAATCTTAAATTTTAATTATAATTTGGTTTTTCTATATAAATAGGAAATGTATCGATAATAAAATATTTTCGATAACTGAAAACATTCTTTAATATAATTTTTTTTTTTGTGTTTACAATATTTTTAATTGATTTTTCCGATAACTTTTCTTTAAATGGAAAAAGGCTTTACAAATTTCTTTTCCGATAACAATATAATATTTTTAAATAACTCTAAGTCAATTTCTTTTTAATAAAAGAATAATTATTTGAAAATAAATAACGGTTCAATAATAAAGTTTTTCGATAACATTAATAGAAAATTAGTAAAAATTCGATATTTTTTTAATTTAAAATAAAATAATTGTTAACAAAAGAAAAGATTTAATAAATACATTTTTTGATTATTTTAAATTGAATTTAAACTATAACTAAAGCTATTTTAAGCCGTAAATATATCCAGTTTAAGCTACAGTTACGAGTAACCCCAAGGTTAGACTTTATTTAAGCTTCCATCCTTAGTTAACCCATAGATTTAGTTCTTTTAATTAATTGAGTTGCTTAAATTTTCTTTCGTCGGAGTAAACCCTGGCTTTTACACAACAGTTTAGGCTGCAGTTAAATCTAAGTTTGGCTTTATTTAAGCTTCAATGCCTAGTTTGCTTAAATGAGTTGCTTAAACTTGGTTTCGTCAGAGTATAAGCCTGGCTTCTACAAAACAGTTTAAGCCTGCAGTTAAACCTAGGTTTGACTTTATTTAAGCTTTAATCCCTAGTTAAGTCTTGCATTTAGTTCTCTTATTTATATAAGTTGCTTAAACTTGCGTTCGTCAGAGTATAAGCCTAGCTTCTACAAAACAGTTTAAGCTGCAGTTAAAACTAGGTTTGACTTTATTTAAGCTTCAATCCCTAGTTAAGTCTTGCATTTAGTTCTCTTATTTATATAAGTTGCTTAAACTTGCTTTCGTCAAAGTATAAGCCTAGCTTCTACATAACAGTTTAAGCTGCAGTTAAAACTAGGTTTGACTTTATTTAAGCTTCAATCCCTAGTTCACCCTTGGATTTAGTTTTTTACTTAAATGAGTTGCTTAAACTTGCTTTCGTCAGAGTATAAGCCTGTTTTCTACAAAACAGTTTAAGCTGCAGTTAAATCTAGGTTTTATTTTATTTTAGGTTTTATTTAAGCTTCAATCCCTAGTTTACTTAAATGAGTTGCTTAAACTTGCTTTCGTCAGAGCATAAGTCCAGTTTCTCCAAAACAGTTTGAGCTGCAGTTAAAACTAGGTTTGACTTTATTTAAGCTTCAATCCCTAGTTAAGCCTTAGATTTAGTTCTCTTATTTAAATAAGTTGATTAAACTGCTTTCCTCAGCGTATAATCCTGGCTTCTATAAAACAGTTTAAGCTGCAGTTAAACCTAGGCTTGACTTTATTTAAGATTCAATCCCCAGTTTACTTAAATGAGTTGTTTAAACTTGCCTGGCTTCTACAAAACGGTTTAAGCTGTAGTTCAACCTAGATTCGACTTTATTTAAGCTTCAATCCCTAGTTTACTTAAATGAGTTGTTTAAACTTGGTTTCGTCAGAGTATAAGCCTGATTTCTACAAAACAGTTTAAGCTGCAGTTAAACGTAGATTTGGCTGTATTTAAGATCCAATCCTTAGTTTACTTAAATGTGTGGTTTCAACTTGCTTTCCTCAGGGTATAAGCCTGGCTTCTAGAAAACAGTTTAAGTTGCAGTTAAACCTAGGTTTGACTTTATTTAAGTTTCAATCCCTAGTTAAGTCTTGGATTTAGTTCTCTTATTTATATAAGTTGCTTAAACTTGCTTTTGTCAGAGTATAAGCCTGGCTTCTACTGAACTAATCCTTTTCCAATTCATAGTTTTTTGTTTTTTATTTCTTTTTTGGTTTTTCTTATAAACATTTGCCAACATTTTTATGGCCATTTGGCTCGTAAAACAAAATGAGTGTGTGAATCAACAACAACAAAATATGGAACCTGCATTGTGTTGTATGGCTTACGTTTGGTGGTGGCACATTCATTCAGAGACACGGCTCGCTCGCTCTGTTGCAAATAACGGCCTAAACTGTATGTGATTTAACCTGTAAGATATGAAGGTAGTTTACTTTACCGTTAGTTACAAAATGTTGTCGTTGTTGTTGTTGTTATTCTTGTTGTTGCTTTTAGTTTGAGAAGACACATCTTCTTCTGTTAACAAAACGTAACTTGTTTTATGCATGCCACAGCATTAATGCAACACTTTGCTGCATGCTTTTAAATATTTTTTTGTGAATAAAAACAAACAAAAAACATTAAAAATTGTATGACTTTCACAGGCCTTAAATTCCATAGATTCACACATACATTCACACGTATGTACACATGTACATAGATAACATACAATAAAAAATTATTTTTATTTTAATGAGTTTTTTTTTTTTGTTTTTGTTTTTCTTTCTTTCTTTCTGTTTCTTCTAAAGTTTCGGAAACTGGATCTTTTGAAGAAAAAAAGATCTTTTACCGCATGATAAACTTGTCAACATAAGGGGAAAACGATAAATAAAAATGGGCGAAAATTAAATAGTCAAAATGGTAATGATGCAGAGTAAAAGAAATAAAAAAATTTTAATGTTTTCCACTTTATGATGATAATGGCTTTGGTGGGCGTTTAAAAAAACCAAAGGAAATGATTTAAGAAAAAAGGTTTTTTTTTTAAATTTTATTATCGGTTGAAGTATTATGGGGAATAGGTTAGGTCGTAGTGGTAGCTCTGATATCACAAAGCTCACTTGAGCACGCATGGCGGCCCGTTGTGATGCCGCGGGTGAAACACAGTCCCTGTACTAACCAAGTTCCGCCAAATCAGGGAAAGGAAGAAGTTGATCAGCGCAAGGGCTGTACAACAAAAGCACGACTACCCCGTACTGGAAAACCAGCCAGAAAATTTGATGAACGAAGCTATATCCTTGATATCAATAGATGATAGCTCCGTTAAGCTAACAAGGAATGGGGAGCCAAATAACCTATATCTACACCTAGCAAGAGACGGGCTTGTAAAATTTTAAGGAATTAAGAATATCGAAATGATTTTATTGTGTTGTAAAGTTAAGTCTAACCTAAGTTTAAAGTAGGCATTTTTAAACCAGGTTTAAAGTAGGTTTAAAATGTTTTTAAACCATGTTTAAAGTAGTTTTAAATCCGGTTTAAAGTTAAATTAGATTTAAAGTATTTATTTGCCGATATTTCTTTGCCGTCGGTTTAAACCAGGTTCAAATTGCGTTTTCATAGCATAGGCACTTGATGTGCTTCTAGAACCATCTGTATTTCGTAAACTGGCCGCAAATTTAGTATTAGAAATGATAATTTTAGTAAATATTTTCAGTAAAACCTATTCCACCTTCTGTCACTTAATAATATCAGTAATAATGCCCTTCGGAGGACAGTCCATATTTTACTAAGAGCTTTAAATGATTTTGTAGGTCTTGAGGGTTTAAGAAGATCCCTTAGAAGATTACAGAGTTGCTGGAGTTGTATTTTTCTAAAAGCTTTAAATGACTTTGTAGGTCTGGAGGGTTTAAGAAGATCCCTTAGAAGATTACAGAGTTGCTGTAGTTCTATGCTCAGCAGTAAAATTTGCCATAGTTTAGTATGTAGTATTAAACGCAAGCGTCAGGTTTAAGCCTTGACTCAGACATCTTGAACTAAGCAAAATATTAAACAAATTTTTCTTTCGGCGACTACTGTTAAAAACTTGACTTGATAAGTAGCTTAGAGTCGAAGTTTAAATTGTAGTTCCCGTTCCCTTCAATCATGAATAGAAAATGTTAGAAAATTGTGGTTCTTGTCCTTGCTAAAGGCTAGTAATGCTTAACTAAGTTAGCTAAGGAAGAAATGCTAAAAAAAAAATTAATTTTTGCATTGTATTATCATCGTTGGTGATGAAAAATGTATTCATTATGACAACCTCAAGTATAAAAATTAATAATACAGCTAAGCAGAATATCTTTGAATATATAAATAGATCCATTACTGGGATCGGAAGATGTGTGATTATTATTTATCTATTAATTGCAATTCAATTACAAGTTATATTCTAATTATATACGAACTGAGTAACTTAGACCATGTGCTTGGTATAGTGTCACAGACCAGAGTCTCTGGTGGGAATCGAACACAAGACCTCAAGCTAATAGTCTAGACTATCACGAAAAATATCTACATCTACGATGTGAATATTCAAACACTCTTGATGCTGTAATTTTCCAACACGATAATGCTTAGCCACAAAAACTGTTTAGGAAACAATGGATAAATGTTTTACTTCTCCCTCTCTTCTAACTAATTGGCTATTACAACACTTTAGTCAGGGTTACAACCTAGTTTCTGTGATTATTTTACCCATGGGTGGAGGGAGGTATCTACAGTTTAAACGTGGACTCCCAACAACAGATTTGCGAAACTTTTCATTGCAATTTTAAATATTCTGAGAGTTAATTCTGAGAGAAATTCACTGAAAGAAATTTTGTCATATTTCGTTTTGATATGTTTTAGTAGGGGTTCGAACCACAGGTTCTCGACTAATAAGCCAATACACTACCTACTAGACTACGAGAACTTATTAAATTTAGAATATGAACTTCAGTTTTACAGTTGATTTCCACACACTCTTTCTGAAATAGATTTCAATGTTTCGTGCATCTTAAACCTGCTTTAAGCCAAGATTAACTATAAATTTAAAATTTTTTCTTAAGTTTTCATACCAAAAAAAAAAAAATTAAATTTTTATTTAAAACAAAAACAATTTTTGTTTATTTTAATACTTTTTGACATTGTAATTACTTTTAATCTCTGGTTTGAAAGCTGTTGCATTAAATAGCCTGTGCTGATGCTAGTGGCTGGTGCTTGGTGCCTAGTGCCTGGTGCCTGATGCCTGTTTTAAGGCGTGAAAGTCTTCACATGTTAGAAATAATTGTGGAAGACGACAAAAACAAACAAAAAACAAAAACGGGTGTTAAAATATTTTACGTTTTAGTTTTAAAGGCTTTTTTTTGTTGTGCTTCTTTCTTTCTTTCTTTTTATGGCCAAATGTGTGAAAGACACCAACACCTTTGAATTTAAAACAAATTTCAAATTTCAGGGGGAAAAAAATAGGCAGGCGACAAAACAAAACAGTACCGTTTTGGAAAACAATTGCCAATTCACATGACTGCCAAAAAAAAAAAAATTATTCGTACGAAAAACAGCAAAACCAGCTTTACAGCTTCTCAAGGAAGCTCTTAAGTTTAGATGCACACACTGATAAAGCGCCATAAAAATGTTTGTTTTCTTTTAACAACAAAAACAACAACAACAATTTTTTTTTTTAACTTGTTTACTTAAATTTCAAATATAATTTTTATAAAATTAATAAAAAAATAAAAAAAATATAAAGAAACATAAACGGCATCTTTTCGCAATAAATTTTTTGTTACTTTTGCAGATGTTAGTGGTGGAAACTGCAACCATCAGATGTAGAAAAAACAGAAAACTTGTAAAAGTGAAACTTATTTTTCATAACATGCAACCAATATTTTGAAATACATGCTTGCAACAGGGCTAAACAACCTTAAGATATGATCTTTATTTCTTTTTCTTTAATAGTTTAATTGTAAATAAAAAAAAAACTTGAATTGATTGATGTCAAGCATTTATAAAATATTTTTGTTTTCCTTCTTTCCATTGCAGATCATTAATCACTTGAGCAACTGTAACAACAAATCTGTCAATCGTAAGTAAAATTTTCTTTAATTTCATTTCTTATTTCATATTTTTATTTAAAAAAAAAATAGTTTTTACAAATTTTCCTAAGCATTATCTCAATCATTTATGTATGAGAACAGTTTTAAAGAGAAGTTTTCATTTTTGTGTAACTTCATTTTTATGATTATTTATGTTAAAAAATTATATTTTTTCTATGCAGATACTTGATATCATATTTGATTGACATCAGCCCTAACCACTCATCAATGAAAATTTTGCTTCCAATTATTATTTCTTCTTATCGTTTTATTTGCTTTAATTTTCTTGAGCATGATATCAATCATTTGACAATGCATCTGTTAATTTAGACAGTATAGAAAATAGTCAATCATGTACTGTCCAATCTTTAAGTGTCTAGTTTAATTTTGATTGATTTAACATCAGTCCCTAACCACTGACTCATCATATAAATTTTTCTTCCAATTATTATTTCTTGTTATCCTTTTGATTTGATTTAATTTTGTTGAGCATGATATCAATCATTTGACAATCATCTGTTAATTTAGACCTTAATAAAATAATCAATCATACTGTCAATCATGTTAGTTTTCTGATTTTGTTTTCAGCAGTCTGGTGAATCAAACATTTCTTTCTGAATTATTTGGAATAATTTAAGCTTATGATAAGATTGATATCAATCAAATAATTTTAATGTATGATATTTTTTGTTTTTTATTCAAAATATATAAATGTTTGGATGGCAAGCTTATCCTAGAATCATATTAATCATTCAGAGATATGACTGAAAGCTAGTTTTCGAAACCAGCTGCAACTTTTGTTAGCTAAGGCCTAATAAAAAATTGTGACTAGTTTTTAAAGCCAGTTTTTAAAGGAATTCACTTTTAACATGGAGTATAGTATTGCCGGTGCTTTTATATAAATTTTACATGATTTGATTAAATTTATGTTCGCTTTGTTGTTATAAAAATTGCAAATTTTTCTTGACCGTCAATCATGAATATATTTTAAATTTTTTTTTTTTGGAGTTTCTAATTGAATTGAATGTGAGCTTAGCTAATTTATTTGGTGGTTATCAATCAAATAGAATTGCAGCTTGTCATCAATCATGGCATAATTTTTCGTTTCTATTCATGGGATTCTCTTTAGGAGTTTAACGTTGACATACAATTCAAATTGTTGATTGTCATCAATCATGTCATCCAAAAATAAAAAAATTAGCGTGAATTTGATTTGAAAAATTGCCATTTAAGAAGGTTGTCCTACTCTGGGGTAATTTTATTTTTTTTACTGTCAATCATGAATGTTTTTTTTAAATTTTTTTTTCCAATCATTATTTCTTGTTATCGTTTTGATTTGATTGACATCAATCCTAACCACTCATCAATCTAAATTTTGTTTCCAATTATTATTTTTTGTTATCGTTTTTATTTGCTATAGAAAACTTATCAATCATTTGACAATCATCTGTTAATTTAGACAGTATATAAAATAGTCAATCGTTACTGTCAATCTTTAAGTTCTAGTTTCATTTTGATTTGATTGACATCAATCCTAATCATTGATCAATATAAATTTTGCTTCCAATTATTATTTCTTATTATCGTTTTGATTTGATTTGAGTTTCTTGAGCATGATATCAATCATTTGACTATCTGTTAATTTAGACAGTATATAAAATAGTCAATCATTGCTGCCAATCGTTACATTCTAATTTAATTTTATCGCCTATTTTTTTTATTTTGAAAATTTTTTAAAAAATTAATATTTTTCTATGCATGATATCAGTCATCATTGATCGACATCAATCCTAACCATACATCACTCTAAGTTTTGTTTCCAATTATTATTTTTTCTTATCGTTTTTATTTGCTTTAGAAAACTTATCAATCATTAGACCATCCGTTAATTACGACAGTATATAAAACAGTCAATCCTTGCTGTCAATCGTTACGTTCTGATTTAAATTTTTTTTTTGACAAATTTTTACATCTTTTCCTTTAAGTCCCCTTCAATCATGTTATTTTTCTGATTTTGTTTTCAGAAGTCTGGAGAATCAAACATTTCTTTCTGAATTATTTGAAATAATTTCATCTAATGATAAGATTGATATCAATCAAATAATTTTAATGTATGATATTCTTTGTTTTTTATACAAAATATATAAATGTTTGGAATCATTTTAATCATTCAGAGATATGACTGAAAGCTAGTTTTACAAAATCAGCTGCAACTTTTGTTAGCTAAGACCTAATAAAAAAAAATTGTGACTAATTATTAAAGCCAAGGAATTCACTTTTAACATGGGGTATAGTATTGCTGTTGCTTTTATATAAATTTTACATGATTTGATTAAATTTATGTTCGCTTTGTTGTTATAAAAATTGCAAATTTTTCTTGACCGTCAATCATGAATATATTTTTAAATTTTCTTTTTTGGAGTTTCTAATTGACTTGGATGTGAGTTTAGCTAATTTATTTGGTGGTTATCAATCAAATAGTATTGCAGTTTGTCATCAATCATGGATTGGTTTCTCTTTAGGAGTTTAACTTTGACATACAATTCAAATTGTTGATTGTCATCAATCATGTCATCTAAAAATAAAAAAATTAGCGTGAATTTGATTTGAAAAATTGCCTTTTAAGAAGGTTGTCCTACTCTGGGGTAATTTTATTTTTTTACCGTCAATCAAGAATGTTTTTTTTAAATATTCTTTTTTGAGGAGTTTAGCTAATTTGGTGGTTATCAATCAATCAACGAATTTAAGTTCAATCACGGCTAATTTTTCGTTTTTATTCAGAGGTCATAAGTTTCTTTTTAGGAGTTTAACGTTGACATAGAATTCAAATTGTTGATTGTCATCAATCTTGTCATCTAAAAATAAAAAAATTAGCGTGAATTTGACTTGAAAAATTGCCTTTTAAGAAGGTTGTCCTTCTCTGGGGTATATTTTATTTTTTTACTGAATATTTTTACATGAATATTTTCTTTTTAATTTTCTTTTTTGTTTAGCTAATTTATTTGGTGGTTATCAATCAAATAGTATTGCAGTTTGTCATCAATCATGGCACATAGCAACGAATTTAAGCTCAATCATGGCTAATTTTTCGTTTTTATTCAGAGGTCATAAGTTTCTTTTTAGGAGTTGAAACTGATTGTCATCAATCATGTTATCTAAAAATAAAAAATGAACATGAATTTAACTTGAAATTGCCTTTTAAGAAGGTTGTCCTACCCTGAGGTAATTTTATTTTTTTTTACCGTCAATCATGAATATTTTTTTTAAGTTTCTAGTTGACTTGCAGTTTAGGTAATTTGGTGGTTATCAATCAAATAGTATTGCAGTTTGTCATCAATCATGGCACATAGCAATGAATTTAAGCTCAATCATGGCTAATTTTTCGTTTTTATTCAGAGGTCATAAGTTTCTTTTTAGGAGTTGAAACTGATTGTCATCAATCATGTTATCTAAAAATAAAAAATGAACGTGAATTTAACTTGAAATTGCCTTTTAAGAAGGTTGTCCTTCTCTGGTGAATATTTTATTTTTTTTACCGTCAATCATGAATATATTTTTTTTTTTTTTAATTTTCTTTTGTGAAGTTTCTAGTTGACTTAGAGTTTAGCTAATTTATTTGGTGGTTATCAATCAAATAGTATTGCAGTTTGTCATCAATCATGGTTAATTTTTGTTTTTATTCAGAGGTCATAAGTTTCTTTTTAGGAGTTGAAATTGATTGTCATCAATCATGTCATCTAAAAATAAAAAATGAACGTGAATTTAACTTGAAATTGCCTTTTAAGAAGGTTGTCCTTCTCTGGGGTATATTTTTTTTTTCTGGAAAATTTTTTAATGTGGCATCTGCTTTGTGTGTAGCTTGTTCATCTTGGATTATTTTTTGTTTTCCTTTTTTTTTTTCTCAACATCAAAGTATGTTACTGGTGGATTTTTTCCTTAATCAAACTATTTTTTTTTCTATTTTTGTTTTCCATGCATTTTTTTTTTTTTTTGTTGTTTTTCCAAAAATTTACGTTTGTCTAGCCACTTGCCAAATTGCTAAATAATTTTCTGCCAAAGAAAACTCACCTGCCTTTACTTGAATTTTGGTTTGAATGTTGTATGACGGGCTGCTTAACTCGGCCTGTGTGGTTGGTTTGGCTTGACTGACTGGTGGCTTAAACTGTGTTGTGTTGTGTTGACTTGTCAGCCAACCTGTAGCTCTATGGTTCCCATCTGAGCCTAAAAACTTTTGACTGACAAAATAAACGCAACATGTTTACATTACAATGCCGTTGTATTGCGCGTTGTTACATACAAAGACACAAAGTAACGTGTGTTGTTTTGGCTACTCTACGTGCCACAAATTGCAAGATGCTGGATGGAAAAAAAATAAGAATTATGTATTGTATTAACAATGCTGACTAAATTTATTTATTTATTGATTGCTTTTGTTGTTTTTCTCTAATATGTTTTAAATGTTTTATGGAAACTTGTTTCAACGTTTAATTATTTTTTTTGGAAATTTTTTTTTTTTTTTTTTATTGATGTTGAAAGAGGTTTTTTTATTTTATTTTTTTTTTTATAAGAAAGTATGATTTTTTGTTAATAAAAATAATTTTATTTTTTAAATTTATTTTACAAGTTTTTTATATATTTTTTAGTTATTTTTTTTTAATTTTTTTTTAATTTTAATTTTTTTTTCAAATTTTAGATTTTTTTTAACTTTTTTTTAATTTTTTTTATGGTAAGGTAACCTTAATTAAATTTTTTTCACTAAAATTTACGATTTCTTATTTTTTCTATCTTTATTTTAATTATTTTCTTATTTTTTTTTATATTATTTGTTTACATTTATTTTCTTATATATTTTTTATTTTTAAGCCCTAACCTACTTAATTAAAATTTAAGTTTTATGTTTTTTTTTTAATTTTTATGTTTTTTTAATTTTTATGGTTTTTTTATTTTTTTTTTTATAAGAAAGTATGATTTTTTGTTAATAAAAATAATTTTATTTTTTTAAATTTATTTTTCAAGTTTTTTATTTTTATTATTGTACTATAGATTCATGAAGTCGCCGTGGTCTAGCCAACACACTACCCGTTGGCTTATTAGACAAAAGGCCCGGGTTCGTATCCCAGGTCAGACATCAAAACGAAAAAATATTTCTTCGGCGACTTCCTCTCAGCAGATTTCTGGCA
This sequence comes from Sarcophaga peregrina, assembly GCA_014635995.1. Taxonomy (NCBI): domain Eukaryota; kingdom Metazoa; phylum Arthropoda; class Insecta; order Diptera; family Sarcophagidae; genus Sarcophaga; species Sarcophaga peregrina. Next base: position 101,441,092 of record CM025790.1, read on the forward strand.
AAGCCTCTGAGAGTAAAAATTGCCATGAAAAGCTTCTCAAAAATCTGTCGTTCGGAGTCGACTTTAAACTGTAGGTCCCGCCACTCATGTATAAAATTAACGCACACAGCATAAGTGGTGTGAGAAGCTAGGTCGTAATCCTGACTGAAGGGTTGTAATGGCCAATTATGTATGTATGTACTATAGATTGCAAATAAAAATTACAATAAAAAAAAAAGTTTCTTATTTATTTTTTTTAATTTTTAATATTTTTTAATTTTTATTTATATAAAATAATTTTTTAAATTTATTTTTCAAGTTTTTTATATATTTTTTAGTTATTTTTTTTAATTTTTTTCAATTTTTTTTATTATTTTTTTTTTTATTATTTTAATTTTTTTTATTTTTATGGTAAGGTAACCTTAATTAAAAGATTTTTTTCACTAAAATTTACGATTTCTTATTTTTTTCTATCTTTATTTTTAATTATTTTCTTATTTTTTTTTTATATTATTTGTTTACATTTATTTTCTTATATATTTTTTATTTTTAAGCCCTAACCTACTTAATTAAAATTTAAATTTTATGTTTTTTTTTTTAATTTTTATGTTTTTTTTTAATTTTTATGGTTTTATTTTTTATTTATTTATTATTTTTTTTTTTTTATAAGAAAGTATGATTTTTTATTAATAAAAATAATTTTATTTTTTTAAATTTATTTTCTAAGTTTTTTTTTAATTTTTTTAATTTTTATTCATATAAAATAATTTTTTAAATTTATTTTTTTTATTATATTTTTTTATATATTTCTTAGTTAATTTTTTTAATTTTATTTTTTAAATTTTTTTGTTTTTTTTTTTCAATTTTTATGGTTTTATATTTTTTTTTTTTTATAAGAAAGTATGATTTTTTGTTAATAAAATAATTTTATTTTTTTAAATTTATTTTTCAAGTTTTTTATTTATTTTTTAATTTTCAATATTTTTTAAGTTTATTTATATAAAATAATTTTTTAAATTTATTTTTGACGCTTTTTAGTTATTTTTCAAGCTTTTTATATATTTTTTTTTAGTTAAATTTTTTTTAATTTTTTTAAAATTTTTTTTTATTATTTTTATATTTTTTCACTAAAATTTTTCGATTTTTTTTCTGTCTTTATTTTTAATTATTTTCTTATTTTTTTTATATTTTTATGATTTTTTTTAATTTTATGTTTTTTTTTTTTATTTTGTTATTTTTTTAATTTTATGTTTTTTTTTAATTTTTATTTTTTTTTTTTAAATTTTTCTGGATTTGTTTCATTAATTTATACATACATACATAATTGGCCATTACAACTCTTCAGTCAGGATTACGACCTAGCTTCTCACACCACTTCATTAATTATATTTTATTTTAATTATTTTTTAATTATCTTTTATTTTTTCATTTTTTTTTTTAAGAAAATAAATATAAAATTAATAAAAATTAAAAAATAAAATTAATAATTTTTTTATTTTTTAATAAATTTTTGTAATTTTTTTTTTATTTTTCATTATTTTTTATACCTTTTTCCTTGATGTGCCTTTATGAAAAAGCGTTTTTTTTTTGTAAAAATTTGCAATTTTTTCACAAATTTTAATCATTATGTATGGTCATGTATGTGACCATACTGCTGCGGCTGCTCATTGCTGCCGCTGCCTGCCTGCCTGCCACATCATTTTCAAAAGTTTTTTAATTTTATTTTCTTTCTCAGCATCATCATCATCCTCTACTCAAGAGTCATCATCCATTCATTGATTGCCATGATGATGCACCAATAATTGTTTCGAAATTCGATCCAAAAAAAAACTAAAAATCATCTTTACCGCAGGTGAAACTGCTTCTTTATACGCAGTTTTATTTTTTCGTTTTTTCATTTTCTTTTCAACATCTTTCACCTCCAAAAGAAAGTGAAATTTAAACGCATTTTCTTTTTCGATTTTTTGTTTTTGTGGTATTATCAGCAGCAGCTGACCTTTTTGCAACATGTGTGTTGATGATCTTTGGTGGCCTTTATTGAATTTCTTTTTGTTTTTGTTTTTTCACCTTCTTTGTTGTGAATATTTTTTAATTGAGTTTTTTTGTTTTTTTTTGTAATTGACTTCATTCATGCTATTGTTGTTTGACGTAATTGCATAAATTCAAGGAACAATCATCGGTATTTTGACTTAAAATTCAGGCTGCTAGTCGTCACAATGAATTCCTTTAACTTGCTCAGACGCAACTAAGTATTGCTGCCGAATGTTGTACTCTTCACGATTTTTTGCATTTGAAAGCGGCGGATCATTCAAAAGTAACTCCGTTATGGCTTCTAGATCATAGAAATATTGCCGGAAATGTCCCGACTTACTTAGACAACCAGGCTACAATTAAAAGTCCCTTGCAAACATCACCTCGACGTCCATTCTCATCCATGAATGCTGGAGCTTTCTCAGAGATATTTTAAATCTTTCTGGTTCAAGAAATATTGCCGGAAAGTGTGTTACCGATGAACTGACCAGGGTGGATACAATCTAAGTAACATGATCACAGATCTTCCAATTGCCTCTCGTTTATAAGCATATAAATGGAATATTGCTAGGCCCTGCTGGACTTGTATACATACACAATTGGCCATTACAACCCTTCAGTCAGGATTACGACCTAGCTTCTCACACTATTTATGTTGTAAGCGTTAATTTTTTATACATGAGTGGCGGGACCGGGACCTACAGTTTAAACTTGACTCCGAACGACAGATTTTTGAGAAGCTTTTCATGGCAATTTTTACTCTCAGAGTCTTTGCCAGAAATCTGCTGAGAGGAAGTTGCCGAAGAAATATTTTCCGTTTTTAATGTCTGACCTGGGATACGAACCCGGGCCTTTCGTCTAATAAGCCAACACACTACCTACTAGACCACGGCGACTTGCTGGACTTGTATACATAGATTAAAAGACGACTGATTGTCTTCTTTCCTTAAATTGCATTAACATTTCAGATCACTGCCCTATTGAAAAGCAAGTATGCCAATGGTCTGGACGGACTGTCACTTAAATTGCTTCTGAATCTGGAGAGGAGGTATTCTCTACATTGAATGCTGGAACGCCTGGATATTGGTTTGTGGTATCGCAAACAGCGATACCTTTAACCTGCTAAGAGAATGCGAAATTCTATAAAATTTCGACTGCTGTGAGGCTGAATGTGAACGAACCGCTTATACGTGATATTCTACAAAGAGGTCTAGAGTACGTAGTCTTGTTCATAATCTTCAATTATGGACCAAAACAGGTTGACTGTTATACGGCCAGGAGAGCATTGTAATGACAGCAATACATTAAAGGAAATCCCAATAATTTCTGGGTTCTCTGAGGCTCATGTGAAACGTAAGCTTCATCGCTAAAGAAAATTTTGTTCGAAAAAGTTTGCACAGAAAGCCGCTGTTACTACAGAAACCAATCGACTGGTGACTGGCCAACCGTCTTCAATTATTTTGTGAGTTGTCTTTCGTCAAGAACTCTGTAGGTAAATAAATAAAATTGTCATGAAAAGTTTCTTCAAACATTGTCGTTTTTAAACAACAGGCACTGCTAGTCATGGATTAAATTAATTCCTACACAAGGCGGTGTGAGAAGCTAGGTTGTAATCCTGACTAAATGTATACAGTAGTCCCTCGATTTATGTCGTAGAATGTTTCGGAAAATGGCGACGTAAATCGAATTTCAAATAACTCATACTATCTCAGATGCATTTATTTATTTTCATTTTACACAAAACAAAAAAAGTAAAATACAGTCAAACTTCTATAAATTGAATCACCATTATCCAGAAAAAAATTTACAAATGATCTAGATGCTGTTGCCACGAGATGTGTTTCAACTTATAGAAACTTCAAGAGGTCGCCGTGGTCTAGTAGGTAGTGTGTTGGCTTATTAGACGAAAGACCCGAGTTCGAATCCCAGGTCAGACATCAAAACGAAAATTTGAAAATAATTTTTCGGTGACTTCCTCTCAGCAGATTTCTGGCAAAAACTCTGAGAGTAAAAAATTGCCATGGAATGCTTCTCAAAAAATGTGTCGTTCGGAGTCGACTTTAAACTGTAGGTCCCGCCACTCATGCATAAAATTAACGCACACAACATAAGTGGTGTGAGAAGCTAGGACGTAGTACAATGGGTCAATTCGACCACCGAGTACTGTACTTGTTAGAATTGACAAGTACATGTCCTCTAACCTAACCTAACCTATAGAAACTTCAAGTAATAGAAGTTCATATTATAGAAGTCCTACTGTAATTACATTTGTATTCTTAGTATTGAATTTTTTTAAAGAGGGAATTCCCCTGATTTTGTTTATAAACAACAGAGGCGATGTGTTGTATCGAATGACGATGCATATCGAAGATGAAGGGATGAAAATTTTTGACCACGTTAATTGAAACAACGTAAATCGAGGGAGTATTGTAACTCGATGGATGGATGATCCTCGAATTGCCAAGCAGTTGTTACAGTAGACACACCAGTTCCTTGACAAACATGAATAGAGATATTGTGGCTTTGCAAGTGCCTGTAATTACTGCATACCAAGTCTATGCAAAGCATTTGAGTTTGAACAGAGAGTAATACGAATACGATTGTGTGCAACAGCGGTGATAAAGAGGAGATTGATTATGTGACCGCTACATTAGATTGTCACTTCCTGAGTTATGCGCAGCACCTATGATGATGCTGCCTAAGCGAATGAACACCTGAATTTATTGGATAGTATTGCCATGTTGCTGCAAGTAATTGCCTCTGTGTTTTGATGTACATTTTTTATGGAATTTAATTTTCTTCCATGTGAACTGTTTTTCTGGCATTCATTCCGATCATTGAACTTTGCTTCCATGTGAACTGATTGTGAAATTTAAGGCTTTAATCAATTGAAAATTGGTTTTTCTTCTTTAAATTATTTTTATTTCTTATTTTTATTTGTTGTTGTTTGTTATTAAATGTTTATTCTTGCTTGAAATTATGAGAAATTGTTTGGGTTTTCATATAACTTTGGTGGGATGTGGTTGAGTTTCCGTTGAAAATCATCAGTTTTTTCCATTCAATTAATGCAATTAATTTTCTGAATAACAAAATAGAAAAACAAAACAATCTTTAGCTATTAGTAACGTTTTTTATTTATATTTTTTTGTTTTATAACTATTTTTATTATAATTTTTATCTCTGCTCTTGGGACGCTAACAAATTGCTTTCACAGTCGAAGAGAAAAAAAAACCATGGATTTCGAAACCAAAATATTGGCTGACTGATACAACTAAAATTGCCGTTATTTTATTATATCGGGTTATCCATTTTGGGGTTTCAAAAGTAAACTTTGAGATTATTTGAGGTCATTTAAATGACCTCCACGCAAAGTATTGCAAGCATTGATTCTTTTGAGGTCATTTTCGACCACTTTTTGACACATATTGGGCCGGGTGTCTCAGCCATAACTTGACGACGAATGTTGGTTTTTAAGTGCTCAAGATTTGAGGGTTTATCTGGATAAACCTGGTCTTTTGCTAGGTCCCACAAAAAAAACGTCGAATCGTATCAAATCGCATGATCTTGGTGGCCAGTTGATATCGCCACAATAAGAAATTACGCGGCCAAGAAATGTTTTTTGCAATGAAGCCATATTCGCTCAAGTTGTATGGCATGTGGCACCGTTTTGTTGGAACCACATATTCTCCAAATCCTATTCTTCAATAGCAAGCAAAAAAAAATTCGGTTATCATATGACCATAATGCTCCGAATTGACGGCAACAGTCGTTCCATCGTCGTTTTCGAAGAAGTTAGGTCCAATCACACCTTCCGACCAAAGAGCTTACCAAACTGTGACTTTTTCTGGATGTAATAGCCTCTCTTCAATTAATTGAGGATTCTCAGATCCCTAAATACGAAAAATTTTTTCGTTGTGAATCGTCAGCTGGCTTCAATTGTTGCGTGACCTAGACTTTATATGGATGTAAATGGAAAATATGCCATAATGTGAAGTAAGAGACAGTCCTAATTCCTGACAACGACGAGGAATCGTCACATTCGGGTCTTCGGCAACACTTTCACTTACAATAGCGATATTTTCAGCAGAACGAGTGAAACGATGATAATGCACAGGCCTTTCAATATTTGTAACTCCTTCAGTCTCTTCAAATTTCTTCACAATTTTGCCAATTGCTTGCGTAGTTTGGACGATTCTGTAAACCATAATCTCCTCTTAAATCATGATACGGAGCTGTGCCAGAATTACCATTTTTGTAGTAGGTTTTGATAATTTTTATGCGTTGTGCCAGATAGTTGAAGTCGCCGTGGTCTAGTGGGTAGTGTGTTGGCTTATTAGACGCAAGGCCCGGGTTCGAATCCCAGGTCAGACATCAAAACGAAAAATATTTCTTCGGCGACTTCCTCTCAGCAGATTTCTGGCAAAGACTCTGAGAGTAAAAATTGCCACGAAAAGCTTCTCAAAAATCTGTCGTTCAGAGTCGACTTTAAAACTGTAGGTCCCGCCACTCATGTATTAACGCACACAACATAAATGGTGTGAGAAGCTAGGTCGTAATTATGACTGAAGGGTTGTAATGGCCAATTATTCAATATTCCATTTGTATGGCCAATATTCCATTTGTATGCTTATAAAAGGAGGCAATTGGAAAATCTGTGCTCATGTTACTTAAATTGTATCCGCCCTGGTCAGTTCATCAGTAACACACTTTCCGGCAATATTTCTTGAACCAGAAAGATACAAAATATCTCCGAGAAAGCTCTAGCATTCATGGATGAGAATGGACGTCGAGGTGATATTTGCAAGGGACTTTTAATTGTAGCCTGGTTGTCTAAGTAATTCGGGACATTTACGGAAGCTAGGTCGTAATTCTGACTGAAGGGTTGTAATGGCCAATTATGTATGTATGTGAGATAGTTAAGCGATCCATTTTCGTCAAAGTCAGACTTTCAACTGAAAAGAAACAAAAAAATTGGTTTCACAATTTAGTTTGACCGACTGACGAATTCCAGTCCCATCATACTTTTGAAACCACGAAATGGATAGCCCTTTACATTATTAGACTTCAGTCGTCAGCAGCTATAAACCAAAACAAAAAAATCATAAAAAAACAAAAAGACTTAGGCCCCTGAGGTTAAAAACAAATTCTTTTGCAGATTCTTGAAACAACAATGTCGTTGATTGTCGTTGCTTTTTAGCAAGACTTTATAGATCTCTGGAAGATGATGTTTTTTTCCATAGAAAATTATTACTTAAATTGATGAAATACACTTAGAAACATAGAGAAAAAAAAAATATTAAATTATTAAGCTTAGCTTTTTAACCAGAGGCCGGTTTTTAAAAAAATAAAGGAAAATTCCAGTAAAAAAAATTTATTTGCGGTTGCCAACTACGAAATTACACGTTAAAGTTTCGAATTAAGAAACAAAAGAAATAAAAAATAATTTTTTTTTATAATCATTTATTGCTATTGATATCTTGAAAACCGATCTACCAAAATAAATCTTTATTATTATTTTGCAAAAAAAAAAAAATTTTAAATTTTTAAGGTTAAAGCCGAAAGGGTTTTGCCAAAAAAAAAAATCAAAATTTTAATTCGAAACCCTTGAAATGTATTAAAATTTATTATTTCCATTAATTAAATGAAAAAAAAATTTAAATCTTTAAATTAAAACTCTTCTCTTTGAGTTCACTCACCTCCTTTGTTGGTTTTACTTACTCACTTGGAAATAGTCTTCAGAAAGAAAGGTGTTAAGCCTCTAAAAGAAGAGTGCCTGTGTGTTTTCTTTTTAAGAAAAACTGTCATTGACTTTTTAAACTTTCATTGGCAATGCTTTATTATTTCAACGATTTTTTTTTTGGCCTGATAAAAAACATTAAAAATTTTACTTGTTAAACCGCAATTGGCGGATTCAAATGGGCAGTAAAAAAATTACAAAAAAAATAAAAAGAAAATTCAAAAAATTTTCAAACAAATGCATGGAGACAACTCGACAAGAACGATCCTTATACAAGCCTCCACCTGGATAGCATATCAGCACCTGCAGAGTGTAAATGCCATATTGTTAGGCACTGCTGGACTTATATAGATAAAAAGCCGACTAGTTGTCTTCTTTCCTTAAGTTGCATTAACATCTATCGTACTGTTACGGTTCTAACTAAGTAATGTTAAAAATGATCGTTTTAGATAGCTAAGGCCTCATCGATGGATGGGTCAGGAGGGAAGTTGTTCTGTTTCTAGGCGTCTATGGCCTGCTGTGGACAGCAAGAGGACAGAGTGGCTGCTGGGCTTGGTTAAGGCCAGCTTAAGGTTGGTTGTCGGTTTTATCACGGGGCACTGCGAGATTAGGTCGCTGACGGGGATCTGGAACAGATCCCAGCCGGACTATTGGAGGGTATGTTGCGATGAGGAGGAGTTGGAGACTGTCGAACATCTCCTCTGCAAGTCCCCAGCCCTTGGTAGGTTGAGGTTGAGGACCCTTGGCAGGGCCCGCTTTGAGAACTTGAGTTCTGTGTCGAGAGCCGACATCAAGGCTCTCCACAGATTCATTAGCAGCTTGGGCTGGTTGAAAGGTGGTAGGGCTTCATAAGTGTAGTCGCACTCTCAACCTCTATTGTTTTGTGTCGGTTGTTTTTCATTCCTCCGTTTCCCATTCTCCCTCCCCTTCCCATTCTCCCTCCTCTTCCTTACTTTCCTATATCCTCCTTTTCCTTCCTCCCCTAAGGGCAATGTACAATGGGTCAATTTCGACCTCCGAGGACTGTGCTTGTCTTGACCGACAGGTGCACGTCCTCTAACCTAACCTAACCAAACCTATGTCCATGCCCATATCGGAGGCTTTGATGGATTCTCTCAATCAGGGGAAAGTGCACTTACGGTAGAGTTCTGAAGGAATTTGTTTAATTAGATCGCGAAATTCCCTGCACAATTTCGTAAAATATTTGTCTGCCATTAGTCTCTAGCAAAAGCCTACCGTATACCGTCACTGTATAATAAATTTTTAATGCTCCGATTATATTCATCTTACTTACTTACTTACTTAATTGGCTATTAGCAACTCGATTAACGAATTTAGGCCTGTCGCAACACATCCTTCCAGGCGCCTCTGCTTCTTGCGCGCCTACGTCAGTTGGTCACACCAATCGATGACAGGGTTTTCTCGATTTGGTCCTTCCAACTGATACAAGGTCGTCGTCTTCGCCGACTTCCGCAGATCCCTGCATCAAATACCCGCCTGGCCGGAGCATCCTCCTCCATTCGAACGACATGGCCGGGCCAGCACAGCCGCTGGATATTAATACGCTGCTTAACGTCCATATCATTAAGGAGCTCATACAGCTCACTGTTGGATGCGGAAATCATTGCCAACTCGCACAGAACCGAAGATCTAGGACCTAGGACGTTTTTCTCGAATACCCTCAATGCTGCTGCATCAGTTTTTAATAGGGTCCCTGCCTTTGCATCATAAAGAAACACGGGTAGGATGAGCGTCATTTAGAGTATTAGTTTTGTTGCACGAGAAAGGTCTGTGCTACTCAATTGCCTATTGAGACCATAATAGCACCTGTTGGCAAGAGTAATCCTGTGTTTAATCTCCAGACTGACATAATTTTTAGTGGTAATGGCGGAGCCAAAATAAATTCCTTGCCTGTATCAAAAAGTATAGTTATCGGGCGTAATCTGATAATCAATACGCCGCCGCATGTCTCTACTTGTCGATAGCATATACTTTGTTTTGCCCTCAATTACTGCCAGACCCATCTTCTTAGACTCCCGTTCAATAGCACTAAAGGCAGCAGTAACATCTCGCTTGGTACGCCCTATAATATCGACGTCGTCAGCCTGCGCAAGCACTCCTGCCTTTCGCAGAACACTCTCCATGACAAAATAGAAGAGCTCGCCTTGTCTGAAACCTCGCACGGTGTCAAAAGGTTCGAAGAGGTCCATTCCTACCTTGTGACGGCGCTGCAGGAATTGCTCAAAGTCATTCTGTATAGCCTTATCATTATACCACATCACGTTTTTCGATTTGTTCTATTTTACACGACAGTGGGCCCCATAAATCACTATTGATCCGACCATTATAGTATACATTCGTTGCATAATTGCATATCATTAAGGAATGTTTAGCATTTGCTAATATTCTCTTCATATAAGCTTTCAATATCAATTTATCAGATATAATATAATATTTCCAGATATTTGGCCTTCAGTTGAAGATGCGCTAGTCTAGTAGGTAGTGTGTTGATTTATTAGACGTGTAAAGCCAAGGTTCGAGCCCCAGACCCCAGGTGGTATCAAAACAAAATACGGCGAGATCTTCTCAGTGGATTTCTGGCAAAAACTCTGAGAGTTATGGAGTCGGCATTAAATTGTAGGTACCGCCACTCACGTATAAAATTAACGCACAAAACATAAGTGGTGTGAGAAACTAGGTTAATAATCCTGGCAGAAGGTTTGTAATGACCTATTATGTATGTATACTACTGATGATTAAACGAAAATTTGAAAAGACTCTTTGCGACATCAATTAAAACTAGTCTTGTTCGGTTTAATTCGATACCAATTTTTACTCTCAGAGTCTTTGCCAGAAATCTGCTGAAAAGAAGTCGCCGAAGAAATATTTTTCGTTTTTGATGTCTGACCAACACACTACCCACTAGACCACGGCGACTTCATACTCTATGTAATAGAATTTTTCATCTGGATGAACAGCAATCTGTTAATGTCCAATTTTACACTGTTAAGGCCATATTTGCCTTTGTTAAGCATTAAATAATGGTCCCGATATTTCCTTTTATAAAAATCTGACAAATTTGTTGTTTTGTTTTGTTTTTGCCCACGGAGATATTGTTTAACATCTTAACCAATCGCCGCTTGTACGTACCACTTACAAAATGCATTGTGCCTAGACACTATAGTTGGGGGGACTCAACTATTGTGTGTTGAGTTGATGTAACATTTCAGAAAGTCATCATTATTCATATAGTCATTCAAACAAACAAACATTCATTCATTCATTCACTCATTTATCCATTCATTAAAGCATGAATTATGCAAATTTCAAAACTAATCAACAGCTACTTAAACATTTGCTTTTCAAAGAGAGAGAGAGAGAGAGAGAGACAGAAAAGACAGACGAGTGTTCCTTTGTGGAAAATTAAATTTTTGTTTTGTATTGTTTTTTGGGTTGTTTTTTTTACAATGAGAAACAAAAAAATGCTTTTGAAATGCATATAAAAAGATTTTGTAAAATAACAGCAACAACAACAACAACAAATTCTATACAATGAATGTAAAAGTTAAGCTGCCAGAGAGAGGAAGGAGGAGATACAGACAATTAATTTGAAAATCGTAGTGCAAAACACTTGTCGTAATGCGGTGTTCCTCCCTTACAAATTAGACAATGAATGACAAGCTAAACACTTGGCTTGTGTGATCATGTTTTTTTTGATGAGTTTTTTCATTCGATTGTTAAAATTCAATAGAAACGTTTTACGTTTAACGTTTCTATGGTGCTGGAGATGAGCTGACAAGGACGTTGATTAAACGATAACGATTAACGTTGAGCTACATTTGGTGTTGGTTTGGAGAATTAAACAAGTTTCCATTTGTTTTTTTTTTTTTATTAAATATTTTTCTTACTAAACTAGATAGGGTGCCTAGCTGTAAAGCCTCTACCATTTGATGATACTGTCAAGCATCATGCTTGTTATCAGACTGTGATTGATTTGAAATCTTATTTTCTGAAATTAAAAAATTTTTTTTCCGTTGAAAACAATAGATTTTTTAATGAATTCATCTACAACATATCAGCACTGTTTGGGTGTCAAGGTCACTCTACTACTAATACGACTATGTGTGCTGGTTGGTTGGTGGCTTGTGTAAATATTATTAAATAAAACGCTTGAAAATAACCATAAAATTATTCATAAAAAAAAATAAAACTTAATTCTTTTAATTGAGCCTTAATTAGTTAACAAAGTGTGAAATTAAAAACTTAAAAAAGCATCTCATCTCATCTGATTCTAAGATTTAAATTTTTGCTCATGGAAAAAAATTTTTTTTTTTATTGCAACTGAAGCCCCATTAATCATGAATTTTATGACTTTTTGGTTGCATGTTTGTGTTGATTTTTTTTTAATGTAAAAATTGTTTAAACAAAATATGCTTTTAAAAAATTTACAAAAAAGAATATTTGCCAAGATTTATAGCTTCAGATGATGTTAATCAATTACGGGAAAATATTTTTAAAAATTTTTTAAATTTATAAATATAAATATTAATAGGAAATCATCCCGGATTTGTATTTAAAATTTTTTTTATTGGAAATCTATTTCTATTTCAATCTACTGCACTTAATTCATTTTAGGTTTGACAACTTCTAGAATCTTTCAGTTGTTTTGTTATAGTAAAACATTATTGAAGTTGTCGTAGTCAAGTAAGTGGTGTGTTATCTTAATAGACAAGAGCTTATGTCATCTCTAAGAATAACCGTCTGCAAACACCAGTTTGTAAATGAAAGAATTCTTGACAATACTGTGTCAGACGAGCATAGGACATCCAAAGATATGCAGATGGCATACTACTGACGATTGAAGTCGCCGTGGTCTAGTGAGTAGTGTATTGGCTTATTAGACATAAGGCCCGGGTTCGAATCCCAGGTCAGACATCAAAACGAAAAATATTTCTTCGGCGAATTCCTCTCATCAGATTTCTGGCAAAGACTCTGAGAATAAATAAAAATTGCCATGAAAAGCTTCTCAAAAATCTGTCGTTCGGAGTCGACGTTAAAACTGTAGGTCCCGCCACTCATGTATAAAAAATTAACGCACACAACATAAATGGTGTGAAAAGCTAGGTCGTAATCCTGACTGAAGGGTTGTAATGGCCAATTATATATTAAATAGAGTACATCCAGTGTTAAACAGTTCACAGCGCACAGTTAATGTATAGTTTGGCTCTGTTAAGACTTAACAGAGGCAATTACAACCTTAACATCATAGAATTGGTTATTAACAGAGCACTGTTAACACGGTTTAAAACTATTGAAATGTCGAATCATATTTATTTATTATTCCCTGGAATACAAGGATCTAGTGTTATTAACAGTTTACAAAGCTCTGTTAATAGCTTTCCGCTGTTAAGGCTTAATGGAGGAAATTGTAATCTTAATACCATAAAGTTAGATATTAACAGAGCACTGTTAACTATTTAATACTAGAGCCGGATGAAAAATTCTGTTTAAAACTATTGAAATGGAGAATCCTATTTATTTAGTTCGTGGAGAACAAGGATCTACTGTTATTAACAGATTACAAAGCTCTGTTAATAGTTTTGCGCTGTTAAGGCTTAATGGAGAAAATTTTAATCTTAACACCATAAAGTTAGACATTAACAGAGCACTGTTAACTGTTTCATACTAGAGCCAGATGAAAAATTATTTTCTTTAGGTTAAGGAGTAACTGGATCTAGTGTTAAACCTTGTACAGTACTCTGTTAATATATAGTTTTGTGCTGTTAATGCTTAACAGAGGCAATTAAGGCCTTAACAGCATAAAATTTGCCATTAACAGAGCCCTGTTAACTGTTTAATACTAGACCTAAATGAAAAACCATATTTGTTTTAGAGATAGGAGACAGCATACATATATGTATACATCGCCGTAGTCTAGTAGGTAGTGTGCTGGCTTATTAGACGTAAAGCCAGGGTTCGAGCCCCAGACCTGATATCAAAACAAAATACAAAAAGTATTTCTTCGACGATTTCCTCTCAGCAGATTTCTGGCAAAAACTCTGAGAGTAAATAAAATTGCCATGAAAAGTTTCTCAAAAATCTATCGTTCGGAGACGACTTTAAACTGTAGGTCCCGCTACTTGTGTATAAATTTAATACACGCAACATACCATATACATAGTATACCCCGTCGCTATATAGTACACCGCTTTTGCTGGTCCATGGCCGTTTCATTTGCACACATACAGATACAACAAGTATCAACAAATTTTACTACCGCGTAATACTAAAACAGCGTAAAGCGGGTTCTAACTGTACTAGGTTTGCGTCTTAGGTTTGTGTCTAGGGTTTTCTAATTTTTTTTTTTTATTTTTTTTTTTTGAACATTTAAAGAAAGAAAAATTAATTTTAAAATTAGGTTCCAATAAGTTTTAGCGTTAAACGAGGCAACTTAGCACGACGACGGAAATCATAGTTGGAATCTTTATTCTGGACAGACTAACGAAAGAGCGTTGAAAGAGATACATAGTATACACCGTCGCTATATAGTACACCGCTTTTGGTTGGTCCATGGCCGTTTCATTTGCACACATACATAGACAACAAGTATCGAATACAGTATGCGATTTAGGGAGATCCCAATACTACCGCGTAATACTAAAGCAGCGTTAAGCGGTGTCTTACTGTACTATGTTTGCGTCTTGGGTTTGTGTCTAGGGTTTTCTATTTTTTTTTTTTTTTTATTTATTTTGAACATTTAAAGAAAGAAAAATTAATTTTAAAATTAAAGCTTCCTTTTAAAGACGACAACTTTGCTAAAATTCTATTTTAGTTAAACCATTTAAAATGGTTTACACTTTTCAATTGCCAAAGCCTTATAAAAACTTTATAATTTCATTCACACTTGTCGCGTTACACAATTTCTCAAACCAAAAAGAAAAAAAAATTATTGAAACCAATGTGTGTGTGTCTAGCTGTTTGAATTGCCCGTCACTAGCAATCAAATTTTTGCAATCATTTCATTACATTTTCATTCTGTTATCGTCGTTTGAAAGCCACCAGCCCCTTCTCTTTAATATTTATGGCCTACATTTGATGCAAAAAGACAAAAAAAAACAAGAAAAACTGTCTTTAGCGGGTCTACTTACCCAACAGCTCTAGTTCAGTTCAGTTCAGTTGCGAGAGTACGAGTATAGGCCTTAATTATTGCCTGCAATATTTATGCCAAATTTAGTCAATTATTCGATGTGGAAAAGTAAATATTTTGCAATTAATATCAACTGATTTATTGCATTTCACTTTTATTTAAAAAAAAAACAAAAATTATTTTTTAAATTTGCAATTCAATATAGCGTGTACCCCCCTCTTCTCTTGGCTTTAATTTTGTCAATATTTTTTATATTTTTTTTTTTTTTTTCCAATATTAACTTACCTAATGAACTAATTTTTTTGTTTTTATTTTCATTTTTTTATTAAAGACAAGTAAGTCCATAGAAATAAAATGAAAATGTTTAACTTATTTTTTTATTTATGACAGAGACACAGATTTCTGTTTGTATGGTGTAGATAGACTCTATTGCTGTATTAATAAAAAACCAGCCTCTTTATGGCTATGGCTTTACAGCCAAATGGATTTGGTATGAACACACCACATTCTCCCTCCATATAAGATTTCCTTAAAGAAAACTGAAAACAAAGTCAAAAACAAACAGAAAAAATACAAAACAAAAAATGAAAAACAAAAAAATTAATTAAAATTGTAAATATTAATTTAAAAAACATGAAGAAAAAACCAACAAATCCACCTAAATAAAAGCAAGTCATTATTTACAGTAGAACCTCAAGAGAAAAGACAAAAAAAAATTATTTTTTTCGGAACAAAAAATTTCGAAGCCAATTCTTATATAATTTCCAAGACATAAGGACAATGTCCCAAGTATACTGCACATGTACGGTGCATACAATATCTGTCATTCTACAGGACGTAGGTGTCCTTATTGCATCATTTGAACTAGGTGTTCTACATTCTTTTTTTAGGGGAGCCTAAATTTGTTGGCAGCAAGAATTAACATGCAATATGGTCTGAAGTCGCCGTGATCTAGTGGGTAGTGTGTTGGCTTATTAGACGAAAGGCCCGGGTTCGTATCCCAGGTCAGACATCAAAACGAAAAATATTTCTTCGGCGACTTCCTCTCAGCAGATTTCTGGCAAAAACTCTGAGAGTAAAAAATTGCCATGAAAAGCTTCTCAAAAAATCTGTCGTTCGGTGTCGACTTTAAACTGTAGGTCCCACTACTTATGCATAAAATTAACGCACACAACATAAGTGGTGTGAGAAGCTAGGTCGTAATCCCGACTGAAGGGTTGTAATGGCCAATTATGTATATGTATGTATGGTCTAAAAGTGGACTGGTATTCTAAACCTTAACCTTAAATCGTAGGGCCATTCATCGCACAATAGCAATTCTCAGAGCCCACTGTCCTATAAGAAGGCATGCCACTCCCGCAAATATTTCTTGCAGAAGCTGTGGCTCTGAGGCGGAGAAACAGACTACCTTTGACCACATGTGTTAATGACATGGTGTTGACATGAAGAGATGTAGATTTATAATCTTTTTTCCATCCTTGACTATACCCTCTAGTATAAACATTAAGGGAATAAATACATAATTGGCCATTACAACCCTTCAGTCAGGATTACAACCTAGCTTCTCACACCACTTATTTTGTGTGGGTTAATTTTTATATATGAGTGGCGGGACCTACAGTTTAAAGTCGGCTCTGAACGATAGATTTTTGAGAAGCTTTTCATGGCAATTTTTACTCTTAGAGTCTTTGTCAAAAATCTGCTGAGAGGAAGTCGCCGAAGAAATATTTTTCGTTTTGATGTCTGACCTGGGATTCGAACCCGGGCCTTTTGTCTAATAAGCCAACACACTAACCACTAGACCACGGCGACTTCATATTGAGGGAATAGCGAGTTTTTGTTTTGGATTTGGTAGTAATTCCTATCTCCCATTACTTATTTACTCTCAGAGTTTTTGCCAGAAATCGGCTTAAAGGAAATCTTTGAAGAAATATTTTAAAATTTTCATTTTGATGTCTGACCTGGGATTTGAGCTCTGGCCTTAGGTCTAATAACCCAACACATTACCCAGTATACCACGGCAAGTTTTAACTCCTATAAGGAATGTTTAATTCTCTATTAATTCTGTTATCACTTACCTACTTTACTTAATTTTCCATTAACAAGCCGATTAACGGATTTCGCCCTGCCGCAACACATCCTTCCAAGCGCCTCTGCTTCATGCGCGCATACGCCATTTGGTCACTCCAATCGATGACAGGGCTTCCTCGACTTGGCTCTTCCAACGGATACAAGGTCGTCCTCTTTGCCGACTTCCGGAAATCCCTGCATCAAATACCAGGTTCGCCGGAGCATGCTCCTCCATTCGAACGATATGACCGAGCCAGCGCAGCCGCTAGATATTAATACGCTGCACAACATCTATATCGTTGATGAGCTCATACAGCTCACGGCTGGATCGGAAGCGGAAATCATCGCCAACTCGCACTCGACCGAAGATCTTACGTTGGACTTTTCTCTCAGGGCTACTGCTTCAGTTCTTAATAGGGTCCATGCCTCTGCGCAATAAAGAAGCAAGGGCAGGATGAGCGTCTTGTAGAGTATTAGGTTTGTCGTACGAGAGAAGTCTCTGCTACTCAATTGCCTATTGAGACCATAGCAGCAACTGTTGGCAAGAGTAATCCTGCCTTTGATCTCCAGACTGACATCATTTTTGGCGGTTACGGCGATGCCAAGATAAATAAATTCCTTGACTGTATCAAAGAGTATAGTTATCGGCCGTGAAGTCGCCGCGGTCTAGTAGGTAGTGTGTTGGATTATTAGACGAAAGGCCCGGGTTCGTATCCCAGGTCAGACATCAAAACGAAAAATATTTCTCCGGCGACTTCCTCTCAGCAGATTTCTGGCAAAGACTCTGAGAGTAAAAATTGCCATAAAAAGCTTCTCAAAAATCTGTCGTTCGGAGTCATGTATAAAACTAACGCACACAACATAAGTGGTGTGAGAAGCTAGGTCCTAATGCTGACTGAAGGGTTGTAATGGCCAATTATGTATGTATGTATAGTTATCGGCCGTCATCTACTTGTTGATAACATATACTTTGTTTTGCCATCATTTATTGCCAGACCCATCTTCTTAGACTCTTAGACTTATGTTATCACAATGGGCCTTTATTATAGCCTAAGTGTGGTTAGGTTAGGTTAGGTCGTAGTGGTAGCTCTGATATCACAAAGCTCACTTGAGCACGCATGGCGGCCCGTTGTGATGCCACGGGTGAAACGCAGTCCCTGTACTAACCAAGTTCCGTCAAATCAGGGAAAGGAAGAAGTTGATCAGCGCAAGGGCTGCACACCTACATAAGTGGGGGGTGGGGGGCCTTTAATCTAGTTGATAGTATGTTGGCCTATTAATATGAGGCTACGGTTCAAATCACAGCTCAGACATTTCAAACTAAACAAAATATGACAAAAAAAATATTTCTTTCGGCTATTTCTTCCCAGCAAAACTTCTAGTAAAAATTCTGAGAAGAATTTTTGCCATGAAAAGTTAGTCAAAAATTAGTTTTTCAGAGCCGATCTTAAACTGTATGTCCTAGCTTCTTGGTCGTAAACCTGATTGAAGGATTGTAATGAAAATAAACTCTAGTCTACGTGGGGCTTTACCTTTCAAGGAGTACCCGACATTAACCCCTTTTAACCTTGCCTGCCAAAATATAGAACCAAAAAAAAAAATTTTTAATGCAATAGTCATCATCATCATCATCATCACCACCATCTTCATTATCGTGATAACGATGATCATTATCATCATAATGGCAGAAAGGCGGGTTTTTTTTTGTTTGGTTTAAAAATATTGTTTGTGCAACACGAAAGAAACCAAAAATTTAAAGCAAAGAGACGAGACCAGACGAGAAGAGGGAGTTGAAGCAAAGCAGAGGAAAAAAGAAAGTGAAATGTGCCACAAAATGTTGTATGGAATGTTGTCTTGTAAAAATCGCAAAATGATTATATTACGAGAGTACAAGATATTTAAGGCGCAATAAGAAAACCAAGGCAAACCATGTCTCTGGTTTTAGGTTGCAAGTTATTTTAAGCTCTCACACTGCAGTAAAGTTAAACGGTTTTTGTCTGTAATATTACAACAACAAAACAAATATGAAAAAACTATCATAAATAGTTTAAGAAAATAAATAAAATTCATAACAAAAATTATCTTTGGAATAAAAATTCGCTTACAAATTTTTTTTTTCCTTTTTATCAAGGTTCCACTGTGATTTTGTTTGTTTGCTTTTATACCAGTTATTAGTCAATTATAAAAACTATATTGTATGTGAGTGAAATAAAATTAAAATCATAAGCAGAAAAAAAAATATTGTTTCAGTGATTGATACACATTTTGAAACGTAAACAACAAGTGCAAGTGTTTTTAGAGAAAGAAAAAACAAAAAAAAAACTATTTTCTGTTGCCACTTGTCTAATAAGAAAACTACTCTCTGGCATGGCATGGAACAGAAAAAAAAAATTCATTTTAAAAAAATGCGATACCAAATCAAATCAAACACACATGATCGTAAAATTTAAAAAAAAAATTTTTTTATTATTGGGAAATGCAATAGTCATCATCATCATCATCATCATCATCATCACCACCATCTTCATGATCGTGATAACGATGATCATTATCATCATAATGGCAGAGGGGCGGGTTTTTTTTTTGGTTTAAAAATATTGTTTGTGCAACACGAAAGAAACCGAAAATATAAAGCAAAGAGACGCAACGAGACGAGAAGAGGGAGTTGAAGCAAAGCAGAGGAAAAAAGAAAGTGAAATGTGCCACAAAATGTTGTATGGAATGTTGTCTTGCAAAAATCTCAAAATGATTATATTACGAGAGTACAAGATTTTTAAGGCGCAATAAGAAAAGAAAACCAAGGCAAACCATGTCTCTGGTTTTAGGTTGCAAGTTATTTTAAGCTCTCACAACTGCAGCCTTTGCCGCAGTAAAGTTAAACGGTTTTTGTCTGTAATATTACAACAACAAAACAAATACAAAAAAATAAAAAAAATAATCATAAATAGTTTAAGAAAATAAATAAAATTCGTAACAAAAATTATCTTTGGAATAAAAATTCGCTTACAAATCTTACACACATTGGAACCGAATTTTCCCATAGAAGAAGTAAACTTTACTAAGACAAATCTAGGCCACTTTGTTTGTTGACCTTCTGTCATCCTTGGATTGAAGTGTTCATTCTAATGTATGTCAAATTAGTTACGAATTTTTTGTTACAATGAATGTTAGGTTTAGGTCGTAGTGGTAGCTCTGATATCACAAAGCTCACTTGAGCACGCATGGCGGCCCGTTGTGATGCCACGGGTGAAACGCAGTCCCTGTACTAACCAAGTTCCGCCAAATCAGGGAAAGGAAGAAGTTGATCAGCGCAAGGGCTGCACAATAAAAGCACGACTACCCCGCACTGGAAAACCAGCCAGAAAATTTGATGAACGAAGCTATATCCTTGATATCAATAGATGATAGCTCCGTTAAGCTAACAAGGAATGGGGTGCCAAATAACCTATATCTACCTAGCAAGAGACGGGCACTGGCAAAGAAAGTGAATAACGCTTTCCTCTTCCTCAGTGGATCTGCATCCACGGCAGAAGTCGTTAAAAGGGAGCCTCATTCTCTCGGTGTGCCTACCCATGATGCAATGACCCGTAAGCACGGCCACTACAGTCGAGATGACATCACGACCGAGACTAAGTAATCGGTTGGTACGCCTTCCATTCATCCTGGGCCAGGTAAGTCTAGCGGTGGAGCAGGACTCCTCATTGACCCAGGATAAGTTGGCGTCCCGAAAGAACCTCCGCGCAATGGTCAACTTGACCGAGGCAAGTGGCATACCCATCTCAACAGAAGAGGATTCCGGAAGGAGCGAACCAGCTCTGACGAGCTCGTCGGCCCTACAGTTTCCCGGAATATCACTGTGCCCAGGGACCCACACCAGAGAGACACCGGTGAAGCGCCCCGAGACTAGGTCGAGACAGCGACGACATTCCCTAACGATCCTAGAGTTGATCACGAACCCTGACAGAGATCTTATCGCAGCCTGACTGTCCGAAAAGATCGAGACGCGACTGAAAGGAGCATCGTTAACGAGGATCCATTGAGCGGCCCGGTAAATTGTCATCACCTCCGCCTGAAACACACTGCAGTAGTCCGCAGACGGAGAGAAATATGCAGGTCCAGTTTGCTAGAATAGACACCACTTCCGACCCCAACCTCGAGTTTAGAGCCGTCAGTATATATATCCAGGACATCCGGGGGGACGATGGTATCAGGATTCCAGTCATCCCTACTCGGAATCAGAAAGTGGAAACATCTATCAAGACAATGTTCAGCAGGGAAAAAGTCCATGTTCCCAGGGACCACCGGGTCAATCTCCAGAATTGTGGAGTGACCAGAAAGTACAATGTGCCAACGAGAGAGAGCATTAAGTCTAGTCGCAGCAAACTTGGCCACCTGCTTTGCGAGAAGCACAGTAGGTAGCCAGTTTAGCATTGTGAACAAGGCTTTCGTGGGGGTGGTGCGTAGAGCACCAGTTATATGAATGGCGGCAGACCTTCTGACCTTGTCAAGAAGTCTGACGTTGTATTGTCTGTCCAGAGCAGTCCAGCAGAACACAACACCGTATAAGAGGTTGGGTTCGATGACCGTGGAATATATCCAACGCATGATCCTTGGGCGAAGACCCCACCTGGTTCCGACCGCCCTACTGCAACAGTAGACAGCACATGCCGCCTTGCGTGCTCTAGCAACCAGATTCGCCCTCCAGTTCAGTTTGGGATCGAGGATCAGGCCCAGATATTTGACCTCGGGACTCAACGTGAATGAATGTTAAGTTAACGTAATTTAAAAAATTTAGAACAGTTTACTAAAATAAAAATAAATTCGATTAAAAGTAGAAAGAAGAGTAAGATAAGCCTTTGAATTTTACAAGAAAACTAGCTGGCCCGGCGAACTACGTCCCGCCCAAAAAATTGATTGTTTTTTATTGCCCAAAACAGGTCATATTATATATTTATGCGTTCTAACGTTATATATGTACATATGTAGTTATAAACCATCGAATTAGCTGACTTATTGGTATCTCTTAAAGGGAGAGGATTGCCACGCCCATTTTTTGGTGAGTTTGTCGATATCGACTCTACGAACTTACCCACCAAATTGCAACCGTCTATGATCGCTATGTTCCTATATATTCAATTTTAAAGTTTTGCCACGCCTACTTTTTGCTATATCGATTTTTTTTTTGTTTTAACCATCTAAACCTGATAAGCTTTCAAACAAAAAAGAATGGTTAAAATCGATTCAGTAGTTTAAGAGTTATACGTATCACTTGAAGGAGGCAGATTGTCACGCCCATTTTTGGTGGCATTGTCGATATCGACTCTACGAACTTACCTACCAAATTTTATTCGTCTACGATCAAAATGTACGTAAATATTAAATTTTAATGATTTGCCATGCCCTCTTAACATTTAGGGATATGTAAAATAGATGTTGTCCGATTCCCAGACCAAATTTCATGAAAATCGGTCTATCCATTTTGAAAGAGTTTAACCACGAGAATTTACTTATTGCAACTAACAAAGCTGTAAAATATATGAAATCTACCCTCCACAAATCAGTTAAAATTCGATCAAATTCAAAAAGGTGCAGTTTTTGGACCTAATGGGCTGCTAAGCTATTGGATCAAGGATTCCAAAACAGTTTTCTTAACGATCGTGCTTTACTTGGAACCGGTGATATTGGCACCGAATCTATATTTATACGTTCAAAAAAATGTGCTCCATATAAATCGATCGAAATGGGTTAAAAATGGACTTGGACCTAGTGGGCCCGATGGCCACGATATCAAGAATTCCAAAACAGGTTTCCTTACGGTCATGCCTTACATAGAACCGGAGATATAACATTTTTTATATGAGTAAAAAAAGTGCTTCATAAGTGAACTCCAATATTTTAATAATTCTCATTGAGTTCATATGCGTTTATATGTATATATACAACAAAATGGCATACTTTTTGCAAGTTGCCTTTCTTTTTCGTTCATGACTTGCAGGTTTTTAGTTGATGACTTGCATGTTTTTAGTTGATGACTTGCATGTTTTTAGTTGATGACTTGCATTTTTTTGGGTCGATGACTTGCATGTTTTTAGTTGATGACTTGCATTTTTTTGGATCGATGACTTGCATGTTTTTAGTTGATGACTTGCATTTTTTTGGTTCGATGACTTGCATGTTTTTAGTTGATGACTTGCATGTTTTTAGTTGATGACTTGCATGTTTTTAGTTGATGACTTGCATTTTTTTGGGTCGATGACTTGCATTTTTTTGGGTCGATGACTTGCATGTTTTTAGTTGATGACTTGCATTTTTTTGGGTCAATGACTTGCATGTTTTTAGTTGATGACTTGCATTTTTTTGGGTCGATGACTTGCATGTTTTTAGTTGATGACTTGCATGTTTTTAGTTGATGACTTGCTTTTTTTGGGTCGATGACTTGCATGTTTTTAGTCGATGACTTGCATTTTTGGTTGATGACTTGCATTTTTTTGGGTCAATGACTTGCATGTTTTTAGTTGATGACTTGCATTTTTTTGGATCGATGACTTGCATGTTTTTAGTTGATGACTTGTATTTTTTTGGGTTGATGACTTGCATGTTTTTAGTTGATGACTTGCATTTTTGATTGATGATTTGCATTTTTCTTGGTTGATGGCTTACATCTTTTTGGATCGATGACTTGTATGTTTTTAGTTGATGACCGGCATTTTTGGGTCGATGTCTTGTATTTTTTTGTTGATGACTTGAGTTTTTTTGGGTTAATGACTTGCATTTTTTTGGGGTCAAATTTTGTTTGTTTGTGACTTGCTTTTTTTGGCCCGATGACTTGCATTTCTTTCGGTTGATGACTGCATTCTTTTTTTGGTTGCTGGCTTGCATTCTTTGGGTCGATGACTTACATGTCTTTAGTTGATGACTTGCATTTTTTTTTTTTTTTTTTGATGACTTGCTCCTTTTGGTCTATGACTTGGATTTTCTTTGGTAGATGACTTGCATTCTTTGGGTCGATGACTTCCATGTTTTTAGCCGCTGCCGTGTATTTTTTAGTTGATGACTTGCTTGTTTTTGGTCAATGACTTGCGTGCTTTTGATCAATGACTTGCATGTTTTTGATCATTGACTTGTCGATGAGTTTCATTTTGTTTGCTCGATGACTTGCATTTTTTTTATACCAAGACATAGTAGCGTTCCGGAAATTTGGATAAAAAATTTTAAACCTATAAGTTCGGGTACAATAATGCAGACCAGGATTTCGTAATTCTCATGTGAGTTACTCTTGTTATGGGCAAAATAGCGCGTCAAATTTGTCTAAGCTTGGATAACGCATAACGAGACTCTTTGTCTCTTACTCAAAAGTAGTAAGTTTAACATAGCTGTCGGAGTCGTTATTGGCTATTGTATTACGGGAACTTATGCGAGACGCATTGTCAATGATTTGTACAGGAACAATGGAGACAAGTGCGAAGAGAAACTATTCTACACATTTTGCGAAAATGTTCAGCGTTTGGTTATGCGAGGAATGACTTCTACTATACCGGCAAATTCGCTGATTGTCATTCTCCAGAAGCAGTAGAGACAAATACAAGGTCCAAACTGTTCTACACATCTTGTGTAAATGTCCAGCGTTATATCGTATGAGTACGGAGCAGCTGGACTTTTACTATACAGACTACTATATCGCTAATCTGTCGAGAATTAACATTGGGAGCCTAAATGGCTGCTTCAGAAGCTCCGTACGGATGCTGCAGCGTATGATGAGGTATTATTTTGTAAAATTTTCGAAAATTCAAGGCTTTTTTTAATTTTTTTTCAATAGTTTCCATCAAAGATTATTAAAAAAATTTTTCGAAAGTAAATTTTTGTGTTGTTAATTTATGAATTATTTTTTAATTTACGTTTATTTTTTATTAAAATTTTTCAAATAATCACTTACTTTTTAAAGGCATTTCATTATTAATTTCTTTCTGTTTTTTTTCATTCTTTTTTTTTTTTTAGTTCAGAGAGTATGACGATTTTTTTTTTAATTTTTTTTAATTTCTTTTTAATATCACAAGTGAAAGGCCATCGCAATTTATTTATTATCTTCGGGAGTTTTATAACTTTTTTTTTTATTACTTTCCTATATTGAGACTTTTGTTATGAAACTTATTAATTTAAAATTTGTTTCTTTTCTTTTCAGGTCTAATTTAATCAAAGAAGAAGAAAAACAAAAAATAACTCCAAGACTATGAAAGTTAAAAATATGAAATGTTCAATGGAGAGCTAAAAGGTAAGGGGAAAAAATTTTTTAAAAAAAATTTATTATAAAATTATAACAGAGAAGTAGAAAAATTATAAGGAAATAAAATTAAAAAAATATTTGAAAATTTTATTTCCAATTTTCCCTTTAAAAAAGGAAAGTAAAAGCAGAACTAATTTTTAATATTTTTCCTTAAAAAAGGGGAAAAAATTTTAATAAAATACATAGGGCTTGAAATGTATTGTTTTTAATTAAAAAACAAAAAATAATTGAAACCTTTAAAAGCCATGTCAAATATTTACTTTCCTGTTCATTTAAATTTTGTAGTCTTCTAAGCAAAAATATGCTTATGATACCATAACCTCACTATTACTGCAAGTGCCTCTATATTGTAAAAAAAACTCCGAATTCTTGTATTTCAACGACTTGAGTTGAGCCATCTTCGGTAGCTAGGCCTATTGTGGTATCACAATTCCATATTTTTCCCTAGTCCAGGAACCTCTCGGGGCTTCCGATGAAGCAGCTCCGGCTGCCAATACCAATGCATGACAGTTCATCCAGATTATTTATATATTCGGCACCCAGTTGTGTCTCTTTCTTCATTGCCCAAATGCCGGGCATGTACACAGTTGGTAAATAGTCTCATCCTCCTCCTTATCTCCACCCCTTCTGCAGAAATCATTTGCTAGATGTGCAACATCAATATGCCTCGAATGTGTTCCTATAATACAATGCCCCGTAATAACCCCGATAACAGTGCTGAACCTACTCCTCTAGGGTTTAATCAGACCCAGCCTTGCTTAGATTTTTTGCACAGTTTGGCCCGTGTCCGCAGCTGCACATCTACTGTTGGCAAGGTCCACGTTTTTTTGTTTACCCCGAGGAGGGTTAAATGCACCTAACCGGACCATAGAGGAAGTCGTCACATCCTCCGTGTGTGGCGCCCTCACCCACTAAATCCTCCCCCCCCCCCCTCGGCTCGCGTTAGCTGATGTGACAACTCCGGAACTACGATGGTATTACTTCGGATTGGAATCCTTTTGGCCCCTGCATGCTCATATCCACGTCCGGATTGCGTATCGAAGGTTGCGTATCTCCACTATTTCCTTTTGATTGGTTCCCGAAAAGAATTTGACACGTGTACCAGTGTCATCTATGCCGGCGTGCCTACATGTTCTGCAGCCTCAAGATCTCTCTTCTTTAGTCTTAGAATACGCTCCACGTAATTCGCCACTAAGGCCCAATTCTTTCTACTCGCAATCATAACGCCGACAATATTAGCGGCCTTGATCGCTCCGATCATCGACCTCAGTACAGAACAAGGTCCACGATAGCATTGTCAATTAATCAATAAACTTGCAGTTACCCAAATTCATCAGTGAGTTCAATGGTTGTCGCCCTTCTGGCCAGTTCATCCGCTTAAACTGAATGTCTTCACGAGCCGGTATCCATATGACAAACATCATATCTATTCGGCATCTCATTGAGACATCTGTGACAGTCCTATACTGTCCTGAAGTTCATTACATTAGAATCCAATCATCTGATAGCCCCCTGACAAACATCATATCGATTCGTTACCTCGTTGAGACATCTTTGATAGTCCTATACCGTCCGGGAGTTCATTAAATTAGTATCCAATGATTTGTTAGCCCCCTGGCTATCGGAAAGTAGGGCAATTTTCTGCTTGGGCACATTTTCATCCACAATAACCGTATTGCCGAAAGGTGCCCCAGTGATTTAGTAGCCTTATGGACCGGTATATTCCAATTGGTTCCGATTGGTAAAGTCCCTTGATTTACACAGTCCAGATAGTAACTCCAATTATTGCTCCCTGCAGTGTTATTGCTATTATTGTCCTGAAGAAGTGTTAGAGTCTTGCGATCATAGGAGTGAGGGCTGCTGCTTAGGAGGCTTAGTCTATTGTTATGGTATCTCAGATAAGCAGGGTGGTGCCTATTGAGATAATGTTTCATATAGTGGGGTTCCAATAGGAACTGTAACTGGAGACTGAATGCTAAAGCAACCGGTTTTCAATGATGATTTTACGCAAAGAAGCAAAACTATAGCATTTGGAGTTCAGAGAATACACAAGAGATTTGGCAGAATTGCCATATTGGAAATGGGAAATCTGTTCCAGTGAGCATATTGGTGTTAGCATATTGCATATTGATGTGTTCTGGTTCAAAGATCAGCAATAAATATTCAAAACAATAAGTAGATTCGAATCATACTTATAATTTCTGATACTTATAAGCATTCATAATTATTTGAATATCATACTCATACTGCTCATATTCAAAGTTTGAAGTACTCGTCGTATTCATACTTAACAATACGCATGATGTTGTTGATTTTGACTTGGTTCTACTTAACATTTACATGAAGAACAAAATAAGTTTGATTCGCATACGAGCACTACAATACTCACAAGATAGTTGGGTGTATGCTTTGCTTGTTGTCTTTGCTTTTCCTTTCTTCTTTATTTCTACATGCAACAACAACAAAGGCTGTAAATTTTAAATAATGATTCGAATCACTGGAATCATTTGTAAGTAATATAAATATTTTTCAAAATTTATGAATCTGAATGAGTAAGCGTATGAATCAAACATATTTCGAATATTGTGAGTTTGATGTCAACGTTCTACTCATACTCATTGCAACTAGTACTTATAAATCAATGTTGTACTGAGTGCAAATGAATCAGAGTAGTTAAATTTCAATACTCTTGAGTTACTCATACTCAAAACTCCATGAGTGTTTGTGAGTAGCGGAAAAACGATTCATTGCTGATCTCTGCTACGTACACTACAATACTCACATGAAAGTTGTGTGTATGCTTTGCTTGCTGTCTTTGTCTTTTATTTCTTCTGTGTTTGTAAATGCAACGACAACTAAGACTGTAATCATCTCTCACAATCATCACAATTATGAGTATTTTTTTAAATTTATGATTCTTAATGTCAATGTTGTACTCATACTTATGGCAACTAGTGTGTATAAATGAATGTTGTAGCGAGCAAAGATGAATCAGAGTTGTTGAATTTGAATACAGTTGAGTCACTCGTAGTCAAAATTGCATGAGTACTTATGAGTAGCGAAATGACGATTCATTGCTGATCTCTGTTGCTGATCAGGAGGCTTAGTTTATTGTTATGGTATCTCAGATAAGCAGGGTGTCTATTGAGATAATGTTTCAAATAGTGAGGTTCCAATAGGAACTGCAACTGGATACTGAATGCTAAAGCAATCGCCTTTTAATGGAGTTCGGAGAATACAGAACAGATTGTAGAATTGCCATTATTGGAAATGGGAAAACTGTTCAGTTTCTAAGGTTAGGTTGAAAACCTGTTATCGAATATTTTTTTTCTTTCTATTTATTTCCGTTTTTTTGTTTTTTCTTGGAAAACCTGACCAAATTTTTAATCCATTTTAATTTAATTTAAATCTTGGGCTATTTATTATACCATTTCTTTTATTTGATTTATTTTTTTTTTATTTAATTTCATTGATTTATATTTATTACAACATTCGTAAGCATTTCTTCACTTATCGCGATTATACAATCTCTTTTTTTTTATGACAAAGTCTTGTTAAAAATTTTGAATCTTTTTCTTCCTTTTAATTTTTTTTGTTAATATTTTATGCCGATTGCTTAATAAATAAACAAACATTTTCGTTTAAATTAGTGCATCAATTATAAGAAGACAACATTTAAACCCGATTGACACCTTTAAGTAGTACCAAACACAACAAAATTTTAAGGCATGAATGAATGAATGAATGCATAAGTGAATGAATGAATGCATGAATGTAAATGAATGGGACACGCATGAATTTTAAATAATAAAACAATGCTTGTGTGAGTGTGTGTGTGTATTATACAATGGGAACTCACGAGCCACCCCATTATGTTAGAGAAACGAATTTGTTTTATTGACAATTGAGCACGGTTAATGACAACAAATAATGCAGAGCTGGTAAGTAATGCAAACATGCTTAAAATTTCAAATTAAATTTGGATTTTTTTTTTTTTTTTAATTAAATTTGATTTTTTTCAAATTAAATTTCTTAATGTTTGCATTACTTTAGGTTTTTATTACAAAAAAAATTTTTTTGTTTTATAACCTGCTTGTTTGTTGTTCATGTTCATCATGTTGTTCATATCATAATCACGTATTTTACTTGGCATGTGTGCACGCAGTCGCATACATATCATCATGGTTTGTCTAGCAAAACATAATTTTTTTTTTAAGGAGCAGTTTACCACACAAAAAAAAAAAATAAATTAAAAACAAAACGTTTTTGAATTTTAAATTTAGTTTTTTGAATAATTTTATTTTTTTTTGTATAAAATTTACATTTTAAAGATTATTTTTTTCTCTGTTATCATAAAGGTGGTGTTTTTAAACTTAGTTTTAATAAAATTCATGGCTTTTCATATATATAAATTAATATATTTTTTATTAATTCATTACTTAAAAACCTTCTTTAATTAAATTTAAAAAGATTTGTCATGTTTTATTTGAATTTAAAAAAAAAATGAATTTTAATTATGAAAACAAAACATTTTTTTTCCTGAAAATCTATAAAACGTTAGACGTTTAAATTATGTCAGTTGACTTGCTTTTAAATTAAAAAAAATAATTTTTGAATATTCAAAAAGCTTGTAAGCAAGGTTATAAGATTCTTTAAAAAAAAAAACATGGAAACTTTTAAAGCAGCTTCTATTCGTTTCGAAATGAGGCTTTTAGCCTCTGCAAAATCTCTAACCATGCCTGTGTTTTGTTAATTTGTTTACAAGTTTTTCTGCAACTCTGTATCCCGCTCGGGATTTGTCTTCTCCATGAATGGATTATGCTTGAAGTCTCCGTTGTCTTGTAGGTAGTGTGTTGTCTGATTAAATGCGAGCTCGTGGTTCAAACCTTGGCTCAGGTATCTCGAACAGAACGAAATAGAAAATATTTCTTCGTTACTTTTCTTACCAATGAAAGAGCTTTTTTCGAAGTCGCCGTGGTCTAGTGGGTAGTGTGTTAGCTTATTAGACGAAAGTCCCGGGTTCATATCCCAGGTCAGACATCAAAATGAAAAATATTTCTTCGGCGACTTCCTCTCAGCAGATTTCTGGCAAAGACTCTGAGAGTAAAATCTGCCATGAAAAGCTTCTCAAAAATCTGTCGTTCGGAGTCGACTTTAAACTGTAGGTCCAGCCACTTCTGTATAAAATTAGCACGCACACAACATAAGTGGTGTGAGAAACTAGGTCAATAATCCTGACTAATGGGTTCTAATGACCAATGTATGTATGTATGTCGCGAAGTTTCACGTGACCTTCCTCCAGAATGAGTAGGAGATTTGCGACCAGTCTGTAAAATTTTTAAATTAGCCTTGAAATAATTGACCAATTGATGTCTTAATAAGCCAGCTCTCCAATCCAAACAGTAACTGAAAAATCAACCCAGAAAATTGCAAAATCATAGAAGATTTATTTAAAGCCACAAAAATAGTCTGGATAGGAATCTTCTTCTGAAATAATTAATAACTAGATGGCCCATGCGAATATTTCGCACCGTTAGTTGTCATTTTTGTAACATAAAATGAAAATAATTAATAGGAATTAGAAAAATATTAGAAATCATAATATAGCATACATATTTACATACATACATATGTTTAAATGCTTTTATAATTATTTCTAAAGCACTTTTTTTGTCGGTTGCAAATATCTCTCATACCACCGCATCAAATTTAATGAACGATATCTCATTTAAAAGCTTATATCCAACACTAATGGCAAAAAATAATTAGAAATTGAAAAATTAATATTTTCATTGATAAAAATTATATTTTACAATGTTAGAGGTAATGACATGATCATCGTTAACTTTTTGCCCGTACGAATCCTTAATACAAACAAAAATATCTTTAAACGTACGCACTCGAGAAAAAACCACGTATAACTGTCCATGTGAAAAGGACCGGTTCTGGTAAACACAATCCTAATTTTTAAAGGGTTTCACCTTATGCTTTGTTTATCGGCATAGCAAAAGCAACTTTCACAGGGAATTCTTTTCGTGTCATTCGGAAAGGCACAGTTGGATCAGAAGGTGTAAGGTTGATTCGGGGTATGAGTACAGTTTTTAGCGGTACGAATAATTTATGCTCATATGATGGGCTATCCCAAGCTTTGTTATGATTAGCCTGATACCATTTATTAACCCGTATTACTACACTTTATAAAACAAACAATGACATGACAATAATGACATTATCAGAATGGATTTTACAACTTTATATATTATTATGTGGAATAGCATTACATTTAAGCGACCCTGTTTATCGCACTTCATCTAACAACTACTTCAAAGTATTGTTAAAACAGCTTTTTACAACTTAATATGCATATTATATATAATGACTTTTATCAAGGCATATGATAAAGTATTGCCAGATTTTTTACATACTATATTATGTGAACTAACTTTTAGCACCCTTTTATTATCCACTGACAAAAAAATATCATTGTTAGAGTCATATAAAATATATTTTATCATGAAATATATTTTCTTTAATTAATTTTTGCACATTAGTTTAGATATAAACTTAAATGAGATATCATTTATTAAATTGATGCCGGTGATATGGGAAGCATATTTGCAAACTCGACAAAAAAATGCTTTAGAAATAATATATGTATATGATTTAATATCACCTATGTCTAAAAGATATGCGTGTGTCATCCAGAATAAAGGATTCGCAACGAAATATTGATTTCGATTGTTTTTTTGTGCAGCTTAATTCGGGGATGCTTTAGTTTTGTCCGCTTATATTTGCGATTTAAAATGTTTTTTGAATTTAAACTTTTTTTTTTCATTAAATTCTGAATTCCTTAAGTTTGTGTTTTTCAATAATAAGGATGTAAATAAATAAAAAAAAATTTATTATTAAAAAAAATTCTGTGTATCTTGATTTCGTTTCTTTATTGCCTTCGTTTTGTAATTTTCCTCGGATTTTAGAAAAATTTCTGTAGAAATTTCTCTTTCACATGAGTTTCTCTTTTTTGATCCTTAAAATATGTACGATTTTATCTACAAAAATGTGTTTTAAATAAACAGCATAAAAGCTTTAAAGGGTGAAATGTCTTGTTGTACTGTTTAGATTTGACTTTACATTGTAACCCCATGTGTAGTCGTGTTTGTTTACGATCTTTAATAAGAAATACGAATGAATTCTTTGGTATTTAAACGTAGTTAAACGGTGCTCTGCCTTATCCTGCATAACAAGTTAACCTTGGTGCTATAAAAAAATTTCTCTCTCTTTCTCTTCCTCTAACTTACTCTCCACTCCCCTTTGCATTCATTTATTTCTTTAAAAATTTCTCTTTTTTTCTTTTATAAGCATGAGAATTTTGATTCTTTCTTTTCATTTCTTTCTTTTATTGTTTTTGTTTTCTTTTGTCTGTGTTTACAGCCAAAAAAATAATACTAACAGCCATAATAATAACAACAACAACTTCCAAATACTATAATTTAATGCTCAAGGTGAAGGTAAAATTTTTTATTTTTACTTTAAAACAAAAAAAACAAAAACAAAACAAGAAAACAACAAACATCAGCATAAAAGTTGAATTACACTATCACCTCTTTATTTTTACTAATACATGCTCATTACAATCAAAGTAAATAACAAGAATTACAATCTAACCTAAATTTTTCCTTTTTTTTTTTGTATCAAAGAACAACTACAACAACCAACAACAATTGTAGTGGAAAGAAATTCAAAAAAAAAAAAACGAAATATGAGCACGTCTCTTAGAGAGTTGAATAGTTATTGTTTTGGTTTTTCGTTGTTTTTGTTGTTTTTGTTTAAAAAAATTTTAATGGCAATTGATGTTCGTATTGTTGTTGCTTAAAGTAACAACCATGATTCACGATTCTTGAATGAAAATAAACGAGTGGTACAAAAACAACAACAACAAACAAAAAATTAGTAACGAAACCAAACAATAGAAATTGCACTGAAAGAAAAAGAATTGTTGTGTAGTGCCTATGGTTACAATGCTTCAGTCAGAATTACCGCGTAGCGTTTCACGCCATTTATACATGAGTGGTGGGAAAAATCTACTCTGAACGATATATTTTTGACAACTTCTAGAATCGTTCAGTTGTTTTGTTAGTGTAAAGGGTCCGCCAAATATTTTTTTTTCTTAAATTTCTTTTTTTATTTGAAAGTACATTCCTTTCGTTTAATAATGGAAAATAATTCATTTAAATGGCTGCCTCGGCTGGCCGTATAGTAGCCTACACTGTCGGTTCAATTTTAAGCACAACATTATCGATTGTTTGCAGTTGTGTTTTACCAATGGCTTCACGAATATTGTCTTTTAAAGCGTTAATTGTCTCTCGCTTGTCGGCGTAACACGAATCTTTGAGAGCGGCATCCTACAAATAATAGTCCAACGGAGTCAAATCGCAGCTCAAAGGTAGTCAATCGACATTAGCTCTGCGGCTGTTAATGCGATCTTCAAAACAGGTCACAAAACATCGAATGTAGCTTCGGCTTTGTGGCAAGTAGCGCGTCCTGTTGAAACCAAATGTTGCCAATATCCTCCTCTTCAATTTTTTGAACAAAAATTTGTTTAACATGACCCGATAACGATCGACATTGACTGTAACGGCCTCTCCTTGCTCATTTTCGAAGAAAAATGGCCCTATTATGCCGCTGGACCAAAATCCGCACCAAACACTAACACGTTTTGGGTGCGCTGGCTTTTCAATGCATGCATGTGGCTGTTCTATGCCCCAAATGTGACAATTTTGCTTGTTTACATACCCGCCAAGATCAAAATGAGCTTCATCTGAAAAGATGATTTTTTTTTTGAAAAAGTCTTAATCTCCTGTAAGTCGATCGCAGGCCTACTTAGCGTAGTAAAAACTCGTACACACAACCATATTCGTTCAGCGGAAGGATAAAACTAATTATTTGTCAAATCAGACATAAGCGAAGTGGAACCATTCACGAAATAAGCACTAGTTGAAGAAAAAACGTTAAATGGCGGACCCATTACATGAGTGGTAGGATCTACACTTAAAAATCTACTCCGAACGATAGATTTTTGAGGAACTTTTTCATGGTAATTTTAGTTTTACTCTCAGAGTTTGGCAACTTCTAGAAACGTTCAGTTCTTTTCTCATTGAAGTTGTCAGAGTTGTCTTAATAGACAACCACCTTATGATATCTGTAAGAGAGAAATATTATGCGGTTGTCACACTAACGAACTTAGCCTGCAAACATCTGCTTGGTAATGAAAGAACTCTTGACAGTACCAACTCAGGCGAACACCAAGTAAAATGGTCTTACATATGTACAAAACATATTGGTCATTACAACCTTTCAATCGGAATTACCAACTAGCGTTTCACGCCACTTATACATGAGTGGTGGGGACCTACACTTTAAAATCTACTCCGAACAACATATTTTTGAGGAACTTTTTCATGATAGTTTCAGTTTTATACTATGTTCAGACATGCACTTTTATTAAATCAATATTCGACTAATTGAGAACAATATTTTTAGCATTCAGACATATAATATACGAACAGCTGGTAAACAAAACAGCTGATTGCTTCAACAAAATTGCTTTTAATTTAATCGCGAAAATTAGTGCCAAAAATATTTTTAGAAAAAATGGAAAACAATTGAAAATTGGAAAAGGTATTGCTAATGATTAACCGAGACGCCGAGCTGTTGCGGTTAATAGGGACTACTTGTGTCTCCAAAGTGACTTTCCTCAGAAGGATGAGACATAAAAATTTGATAATATTGGATAGCTAGCAGAATAGAAAACTTTTGCTTATGGCACTGTCGCCTTGTTTACATTTGAGTTGTCAAATATCAATAGAAAGTGTTCGGAAAAAATGTTATATGCTCACTGAACGTACTTATGACAGTGTTGTATTTAAAGTTTTAATCAATATTATAAAAATTTATGAATTTATTGATCAATAATTAAATGAAATTTTATATGAAATATTGAGATCAATAATTACGTTTATTGCGATTTACGCAATAAAAGTGCATGTCTGAACATAGTATTACTCTCAGAGTTTGGCAACTTCTAGAAACGTTCAGTTGTTTTGTCATTGAAGTTGTCGTAGTGTAGTGTATGTGTTAATTTTATACATGAGTGGCGGGACCTACACTTAATGGTAGTTTTAGTTTTGCTCTCAGAGTTTGGCAACTTCTAGAATCGTTCAATTGTTTTGTTTTGTATTGTTGGTTACAATATTTCGGTTTTATTTTCGTATAGAATTTCTTTAAGTGCCTGCCTATTTAGACTTTAAATCATTTTAGTTACAATTTTTCTTTGTATTTTTTTCTTTTTTATTATTCTTGCAAAATCATAATTTGGCTTTTCTATTTTAAATTATGCCAGTAATTTTATTTATTATTTTTCTTTTCTATTCTCTATTATTTTTTTAAATGTAATGAATGGTAGTTATTATTATTATTGTTATTGTTGTTATTCTGTCTTAATTTTTAAGTTTAAAAGTCTCTAATAACAATTGCATTTTATGCTTGGCTTTTAAACAGTTTTAGATAACAACAAAGCAAATAAAACTGAAGTGGTTGAAATTTAGATTAAAATCTTAAAAACAATTGTTAAAAAGCTTTCTGCTCTGACATATAAATTGAGCTGAATTAGATCGATATCATGTGTTATATTGACTTTGAAGATCTTTGCGGCTTATGGCTTATTTGCATACACAAAGAGAAAGTCTAACGCGGTTAAATCACATGATCTTGTAAGCCAGTTCCCCTTAAAAACGCTTCTGCAGAATATGTAATAAGCCATGGGCTGTATGGCACGTAGAGCCGAGCCGACCTGTTAAATTATGTAGTTGTCTATATGCAGATTATTCAATTCGGAATTCGGCCTATTGTTACTCACCCTTAAGTGATAAGCACGACGTTGGTCGTTTTCAAAGAAATATGATTGATGACACCCCCAGACTATAATCCACATAATTCAGAAACTTCTTAGCGTTATATGGAACGCTCCTGAATCTCATGTGGGTTGGTATCGCCGACAATTTTATTTGCACGTGATGTTGCATGGTATATCGGTCAATGGTAATTTGTCCAAAATCTAATGTCCTTGTTAGAACACCCATATTCGTATTCGAAAATTGTTTTTTTTTAATTTAATGTTATCGAAAATTTCTTTGAAATTTTAAAGTTATCGATAACTTATTTTAACATTATGAATTATTCATCTGCAACTGGAAACTGTATTAATTGTTGGTGCTTAGCTGACAGAAGTTCTAACTACTTTATAAATTCCTAGTCCCAAATTTCGTTAGAAAAAAAATTCTTAGCAATCTAAATGGAGCTGTAACTTGCTACCTAACGATTGCAACGTCTTCCAGATAACAGTATCGATCATACGGATCATTGTTGTATGGTTATTGAAAAAAGACTAGCAATTATTTTAAAAAAATTGTGTCGAAAATTGTTGTTATCGATAATTTTTTATCGATATAATATTTTAAAGTTATCGTTTCTTTTTCAAATTGTTGAAAATGGAAAGTTATCGGAAAATATTTTTATTTATTTTATATACATATGTATTGTATATATTGTTTAGAAATTTCTAGTTATCGATAACTTTCGAAATAAATAATTAAGTTCTTTTTATAAAAGAGTGGAAAATTAAAATTATCGATTATATATATGTACTTATATATTTATTTATTTATTTAAGAATTACAATACAATTACAAATTATATTATATTCATGTACGAGCTGAGTAACTTCGACCATATGCCCGGTGTAGTGTCACAGACCAGAGCCTCTGGTGGGAATCGAACCCACGACCCTCACGCTAATAGTCTAGCACACTACCCACTAGACTACCAGGGCGCTCATGTACTTATATATTATATTTGTAAATTGTTTAGAAATTTCTCGTTATCGATAATTATTTGAATTTAACGATTTTTCTTTTCAAGTTATTGAAAATGAAAAGTTATCAAACAGTCTTTTGTATAAATTTAAAGAAAATTGAAATTATTAAAAAAGAAATTTTCAGTTATCGATAATTTTTTAAAAAATATATTTGAAAGTTATCGTTTCTTTTTAAAATTGTTGACAAAGGAAAGTTATCGGAAATTTTTTTTATATTTTATATATGCATACGTATTTTATATATTGTTTTGAAATTTCTAGTAGTCGATAACTTCTGAAAAAAATATTTATGTTATCGATTCTTTCTTTAAAAGATTGAAAAATTAAAGTTATCGATTATATACATATACATACACAGACCATAATATGATCTATATATCAATATATGTTATATATTGTTTAGAAATTTCCAGTTATCGATAATATTTAAAAATTGTAAAGTTTTCATTCATTTTACATTACAAAAATTAAAATTATCGATTATATACATAGATAATTGTATATTGTTTAGAAATTTCCTGTTATCGAAATATTTTGAATTTAACGATTTCTTTTTTTCAAGTTATTGATAAGGAAAAGTTATCGAACAGTCTTTTGTATAGATTTGAAGAAATTTCCAGTTATCGATAATATTTAAAAATTGTAAAGTTTTCATTCATTTTACATTACAAATTGTTTACAAATAGTTTAACAACGTTCATGTTAAGGCTTTTGGCGTCATAATTATTTTATTGTTGTTGTTGTTGTTATTGTCTTAAGGGCCTATATTTCAAGGGGTCTCTTAATATGCGTGCAAAGTGTTATTGACTCTAATTGCTGTGAATAATTGTTGGTGTTGTTGTCGTTGTTATTGGTTATTCAATGATTAACAGTTACAATTTATTATCTTAATGGCAAAAATAACAAAAGAAAAGTAAATAAAAAAAAATAGAAAACAATACATAGTCAATAATAAAAAAGTTTAAACAAAAATAAATTGAAAACGGCGATAATATCGATAAAAAACAAATAAATAAGGCAGGCGCCTAATACAATGGCTGAGTGATGACAACCCCTAAGGCTAAATGAACGCGGTAATAGCAAGGAAATCAAATAAAGAAATTAAAACAATCGTTTAAACAGGGTCTAGTGTAAGTTGTTAAAATTATTCACTTGAAGTATGTATGGATGTATGTGTGTATATGACCATTTAAGTCTCTTCATACGTACACTAAGAAGCAGCAGGTTTTTATTTGCTGGTGGTACCTGCTGATGGCAGTGGAGCTGATACTGGTACTGGTTGTGGTGTGCTAGTAGTGCTGGTGTCTTCAAAGCATTTTTATACGCATTTTGACACATATAAGGTTAACAAATTAAAGCCCATAAACTAATTTGTGGCCTATTATAACAACATAATAATCAATTTGTTATTGTTTTTGTTTTATTGGTTTTTATAACATAATTTTCATAAATTTCTTGAATTAATAAATTCTTCAAATATTTTTTAATATTAAAAAACAATTTATTCTATTGGGTTTTAGGCTGTTTTTTCTCTTGTTTTTTCATTTACCATTGAGGTTAGGTTTCCGGCCGTAACTTTGATTTTAATGATGATGAGTTAATCGCTTTTCGTTTTTGTATTACAAAAATGGTAAGAAATTTAAGGAAAAAAAAACAAAAACAAAAATAAACAAAGAACTATTAACACTCCCCTAAAATTATGAAAACATCAACAATGATTCTTTTCTTTAAAATACGTTACGACGATACATAGAAGCAAATTAAAAGAAATTTCTATTGATAGCGGTAGTAAACGACTTTGTAAGTTCCCTATAATGTATATAAAAAAACTTTAAAAAGCGTCAGATATTGATTGAAAATAGTACCAAAAAAAATACTTTTTTTTAAATAGTTTTTTTTTTAATAAGCCTTCATCTGAGAACTAATCAAGACGTTTTCAAATGTTTAAAAAACTATAAATACTTAAAAAAGTCTTGGGATATATACAAAATTATAAATTTTAAAAAAGTACCAAAAAAAAAAAACTACTTTTTCAATAGGTAGTATTTTATAAAACTACAGTCGAACTTCTATAAATTGAATCACCACAAATCACAGAAAAAAAAACTTCAACTTACAGAAACTTCATGTTAAAGAAGCAAATCCTAATAGAATTTCACTTTAAGGTGCTGTTGTTAAAGTTCAACTTATAGAAAAACTAGCAGATTGTACCCGGCGTTGCGCGGGTTATAAAAATAACAATAAATAAAAATTCAGTTTCGAAATCGGCCTCTTAAAAAATGCAATTTTTCAAATTATTCGGAAACCGGTTTATCCGATTTATCAAACAATTTTTTAAATACTCTAAGTCCTAAATATAAATGCATGCAATTTGCCCGTTTTTCGCTCCTTTCCGCCTTTTTGGTCCCCCTTTGGTCCAACTTTATAAACCTCCAATAGCTATTTGGGAAACTTAACCAAGCTAAATCGTAAAAAACTACCTTTAAAACAAATAAAATACATCATTTATGCATAAAATACTAATTTTTGCCCTTTTTTTCTCCCTTTGTCCCATTTTTTTCCCTTTGGTTCAAAATTTTTATAACCTACACCGACAAAAGATCGATCAATATCCCAAATTTCAAGAAAATCGGTTCAAGCGTTCAGGCGTGATTTCCCATTTTTGGCCCCTTTCCCCCTTTTTGTCTAACTTTAGAAACGGAATACCTAAAATAGCTATTTGGGAAACTTAACCAAGCTGAAGCGTAAAAAAATACCTATTATCATTTTTTCCCCCCTTTTGATCAAAATTTTGAAAAGATTTATAGCCTATAACCTGCACCGACAAAAGTTCGATCTATATCCCAAATCAGTTCAGGCGTGATTTGGTAACGAACAAAACAACAAACATTTGGGAAACGTAACTAAGCTAAATCGTAAAAAATTACCTAATACCCTTTTTTCCCCATTTTTCCATTTTTTCTCCCCTTTTGGTCAAAATTTTGAAAAGATTTACAGCGGATCTATATCCCAAATTTCAAGAAAATCGGTCCAAGCGTTCAGGCGTGATTGACTAACAAACAAACAAACAAAAAAACAGACTTACAGAGAGGTTTATAATATATATTAGGATTCAAGTAATAGAAGTTCAAATTATAGAAGTTCCACTGTAATTCCATACTTTTTTAAAAAATTTACTTTATAAAAGTTTTTATCCAAAAAATATTCTGTCTTTTTTATTGATATTTTTTCAAAAACACACGCTTATGTGTCTGTTCGATACCATTGTCTTTCATTGCTCCTAACACTAGTGCCATTCGGGGCTTCTGATAAAGCTTCTCAGTCTTGCAATGTCCATACTTGATACCTTAAGTGAGATTAGTACATGCCCACGTGCTTCTTTCTTCTGAAGAACGACGCTGCAATTCATTCGCGTTGGGGATATCCAAGTGATATGAAAATTGCACCGCTGTGCTATCACTCCAAGAGTTCGCAATAGCCACAGGTCGTTTAGGAGTTAGTTATGCTAGAAACCAGTACCATTGACGTCTGCCTGGCTTTCCGAAAGTAAAAAAATATATTTTCCACATTCATTTTTTTTTTTTTTTTTTTTTCTTTTTTTATAAACCAGCACTCAGGGGATGACCCCTACTCATGCAATGCATTGTGCAGGTTTTTTAGGCAAAGTGGAAAGAGAAAGGGAAGATGCGAATGTGCTCCGCCAGAAAGACGTTTCAATGATACGAAAGCTTTAATAAATAAGTTATACCAACAAACTTCGTAAAGATGCCTTCAACTACAGATTCATACTTTTCAAACTATTCGTTGCGGACTTGTATGAAGTGGTTCCGAGATTCGTCCTAACATTTTTACATTCCCGCATGCCTGGAATGGATCTTTATCAGCAAGGTTCTTAATTTCGTTATATTTTATAAAATCTACAATGAAAAGTCGCTCTGTTAAGGGTTCTGGCGATTCATTTAGTTAAAGGGATGTACAATCCTTCAACAACAATTTACTTTATCCACCCACTCAGTCCTGTTTTTCCACAATATTGATTTATTTACCGGATTACAATAGCTGGCGAAAATGTGTGTTTATCTGTAGTTTTTTTCGTTACGCAAATCTTGTACTAAAAAGGTTTAGTCTTGTACTAAAAAGGTTTAGTCTTGTACTAAAAAGGTTTAGCCTTGTACTAAAAAGGTTTAGTATTGTTCTAAACAGCTTCAGTCTTATACTAAACAGTTTCAGTCTTGTACTAAAAAGGTTTAGTTTTGTACTAAAAAGGTTTAGTCTTGTAATAAAAGGGTTTAGTCTTGTACTAAAAAGGTTTATACTTGTACTAAAAAGGTTTAGTTTTGTACTAAAAAGGTTTAGAAGTGTACTAAAAAGATTTAATCTTGTACTAAACAGCTTCAATCTTGTACTAAACAGGTTTAGTCGTGTACTAAAAAGTTTTAGTCTTGTACAAAAAAGGTTTAGTATTGAACTAAAAAGGTTTAGTCTTGTACTAAACAGGTTCAGTCTTGTACTAAACAGGTTCAGTCTTGTACTAAACAGGTTTAGTCTTGTACTAAACAGCTTCAGTCTTGTACTAAACGGATTTAATCTTGTACTAAACAGATTTAGCCTTGTACTAGAAAGGCTTAGGCTTGTACTAAAAATGTTTAGACTTGTACTAAAAAGGTTTAGACTTGTACTAAAAATTAGGAAGGTAAATAGGTAGCTTAAAGGAGAGAAAATCAACCGATAATGTAATGCCTACGGCATACCACTAAGCCATAAAGTGGTCTTATTGTACGTTTACCATTAGGGAATACCAACCATACTTTCTACACAAAGTCTGTATCTTAGGCAGACTTTCTTGATTTCTTCTAGTCCACTAACAAAAATTTTGAGACTTTTCGAAAATTTATTTTAGGCTTTTAATACCAAGAAATGGATAGCATACTTAGGAAACTACGTATTTTAGTACTAAAACTTTCAAACTTTTCAGTACTAAACTTTCGAAAACTTAAATTTGTTTGCGGATTTTAGTACTAAACTGTAGTTTTTTTTTACGCCGGACTTATTTTATAATTTTTTGGTTTTTTTTTTCTTATTTTAATTTTTCGGTTTTCTTTTTTTCTTTCCCAGCCTCAAATTAATTGTTTAACAGAGTTCTGTTAATAACATAACAGAGCTCTGTTTTCCTGGATAGGAAAAGATTTTTGATCATTTTCTAAAGGACATTTTCTTTAAAAATGGTAGTTTGTGGCTTTGGTTTATTTAAAACCAAGAAAATTAATACAAATTAAACGCTTTTGAAGTGTCCTATTGCCAAAGGTAGGGCATTTATAAAAAACATTCCTTTATTATTAAGAAGATGTTTTCTTATGGCGTTTAAATATTAATTTTTTTAAATATTTTTTGTTTTTTGTTGTCAAACCCACTATTTTACAAATCACCCCCATTTGAATGAAACAAGTGTGGTTGGTAATGCAAGAAAAAAAAGTTTTTTTTTGTTTTCCAATGCCATTACAAAGAACAAACACCCTCTGTTAAAAGTTACAATATTTTTAAAAACAACAACAACAAATTATTATATATATTAAGATTATGAATTAAAAATCTGTAATTTAGTTAAAGATTAGCAGGCACATAAAACAGACGTATTTTCTACAAAACAAAAACTTGCAGCTTGAATTGTAATTGGTAATCGAGTGAGTAATAGAAGGGATTCTCTTTGATAGGAAAAATATAAAAAAACGTTTTTGTTTCAACAAAGTGAAGTATCTATCATCTAAAGAGATAATAAATAATATTTTCTTAAATAATAATAAAAAAAACAAAAATTTTAAAGTCACTTTAAAAAAATTTTATGAAAAAAAAGAACGAGACTGAAAAGTGTGTTTGACGTTCTGATAAGATAAAAACGCGGTAAAAATATAAAAATTTTTAAAAATATAAATTAATAATAAGCACTGTAATTATACGTAATTGATGTTAAAAACATCGTCTATAAAATGTAGATGATAAAAGGAAATCAATTTTAAAAAATTTACTTTTAAGGGAAACCCTTAAACTCAAACAAACAAAATAAATTACGGTTTTACAATAAAAAAAAATTAATCATTTTGCGTACTTTAGCATTAAACTCCTAAATTAAGTATGAGGTTGCTTTTTATTTTATATCCTTCCATCCTTTTTTTGACCCTACTTTCCACAGAAAGATTCTGGCTCTGTCAGCAAAATCTTCTGTGCTCCCTTTGTCCTACAGTGTTCTCAAGTTGACATCATACGTTACGGGAACTCGAATGCCTCTTTCTCATCTAAATTGAATTGGACGTAGACATCCAAGAATGTGGTAAATATGTCCTGGGATGAAATATCCTTGATCTTCATCCAACTGTCTCTTCTGTAAAATTCCTCCTTTCTCTCATATTACACAATTTCGTTAGGAAACATTCCCCAAATTAAAGAGATTGTAGGTTCAGTCTAGGGACATCTTCATACATACATAATTGGTCATTACAACCCTTTTTTTATTTCATATCCTTCCATCCTTTTTTGCCCCTAATTTATAAAAGGCGTACACATCCAATTGGTAAATATGCTTTGCTGGGGCATATCCTTGATCCTCATCCAATTATCTCTTCTGCATCAACCAGCATACGACAGCATAGTTTTTGTTTCGCTAGGAAACATTCCCCAAATTGAAGAGATTGTTGGTTCAGTCTGGGGATGTATTCATACATACATAATTGGTCATTACAATCCTTCAGTTAGGATTACGACTTAGCTTCTCACACCACTTATGTTGTCTGCATTAATTTTATACTTAAGTGGC
The DNA here is from genome assembly GCA_014635995.1 of Sarcophaga peregrina. Classification (NCBI taxonomy): domain Eukaryota; kingdom Metazoa; phylum Arthropoda; class Insecta; order Diptera; family Sarcophagidae; genus Sarcophaga; species Sarcophaga peregrina. The sequence continues at coordinate 101,485,077 of CM025790.1, forward strand.
GGGACCTACAGTTTAAAATTGATTCCGAACGACAGATTTTTGAGAAGCTTTTCATGGCAATTTCATTTACTCTCAGAGTTTTTGCCAGAAATCTGCTGAGAGGCAGTCGCCGATAAAATACTTTTTGTATTTTGTTTTAATGTCTCGCCTGTGACTCGAACCCTGGCTTTTACGTCTAATAAGCCAACGCACTACCTATTAGACCACGGCGACTTCAAATTACGGTTTTACAATAATAAAAAAAAATTGATCATTTTGTGTTCTTTAGCATTAAACTCTTAAATTAAGTATGAGGTTGATTTTTATTTCATATCCTTCCATCCTTTTTTGCCACTACTTCCCACAGAAAAATTCTGGCTCTGTCAGCAAAATCTTCTGTGCTCCCTTTGTCACTGTAGGACAAGTTCTCAAGTTGACATCATACGTTACGGGAACTCGAATGCCTCTTTCTCATCTAAATTGAATTGGACTGGATTTATAAAAGGCATAGAAATCCAATTAGTTAATATGCCCTGGGATGGAATATCCTTGATCCTCATCCAATTATCTCTTCTGTAAAATTCCTCCTTTCTCTCATATTACACAGTTTCGCTAGGAAACTTTCTCCAAATTAAAGTCTAGGGACATCTTCATACATACATAATTGGTCATTACAACCCTTTTATATTTCATATCCTTCCATCCTTTTTTGCCCCTAATTTTTAAAAGGCGTACACCTCCAATTGGTAAATATGCTTTGCTGGGGAATGTCCTTGATCCTCTTCCAAATATCTCTTCTGTAGCAACCAGTATAGCGCAGTATAGTTCCTTAAAATTGCTCCTTTCTCCTGTATTACACAGTTTCGCTACGAAACGTACCCCAAATTAAAGAGATTATATAGGTTCAGTCTAGGGACGTCTTCATACAGACATAATTGGTCATTACAATCCTCCAGTCAAGAGTATTGATCTAGTTTCTCACACCACTTATGTTGTCTGCATTAATTTTACACTTAAGTGGCGGGACCTACAGTTTAAAATCGATTCCGAACGTCAGGCAATTTCATTTACTCTCAGAGTTTTTGCCAGAAATCTGCTGAGAGGCAGTCACCGAAGAAATATTTTTTCACAATTTCGTTTTGATATCTGGCCTTGGGTTTGAACCATGGCCTTACGTCAAAGAAGCCGACACACTATCTACTAGACTACGGCGACTAGGTACGTATTAGGGATACCAATCGGGAAATCCCGAATCTCGAAATCCTTGTCCCGGAATTTTTCGAAATTTTCGGGATTGTGAATTCATATGCTTTTTAACCCTACAAAAGTTCCTAAAAATAAAATTCTATATCGCTTGACTTCGATAATAGTTTCTTAGATTAGGAAAACTCCACTTCCATTGATAAAAAGTTTTCTGATGCCATCGAAGAATGCAAAAGCTCTATAAAACGTATTAATAGGGTAACTGATTTAGATACTCAACTGTCCCAAAGAAATAGATTTAAAAGGAAATCGCAATTTCCGTGATTTTTGGATCTCGAATTATCCCGAAATATCCTGGGATTTCGGGATCGGGATTTACAAAATCCCAAATCCTGGGATTTTTAAAAATCGATCCCGTTTGGCATCCCTAGTACGTATTGACCACTCGATTTTTCAAGGCAAAGGCGTTAAATCGCACGATGTAGACGGCCAATTGACTGGCCCCGAACGTGAAATAAAGTGTTCACCGAACTCATTGTTACGCGTGCTGTGTGGCATGTGGCACCGTCTTGTTGAAACCACATGTCATGCAAGTCATGCTCTTGCATTTTAGGCAAAAAAAGTTGAATATTATCTCACGGTAGCGCTCACCATTCACAGTTACGTTACGATTCGCAACATCTTTAAAGAAGTACGGTCCAGTGATGCCACCAGCCCATAAACCGCAACAAACTGTGACTTTTTCTAGATGCATTGTTGGCCTTTGCAATGCTTCTGGCTGACCATCACTTCAAAATCGACAATTCTGCTTATTTACGTATCCTTTGAGCCTCAAAAATGAGGAGCTTCGTCTCTGAACACAATTTTTCGATAAAGAAGTGGGTCTTCGGCCAACTTTCCAAGAGCACCCCATCCACCAAAAATTCTGCGTTGCGGTAGGTCGTTTGGCTTCAATTCTTGCACCAGCTGTATTTTGAAAGGCTAAATCACACCTAAATCCTTCCACAAAATTTTCCACATTGTTTTGTAACAGATTGGTGCGAACGACAACGAATTGATAATTGATGGGGTCATCATTAATGCTGGCCGATACAGCTGCAATATTTTCTTGAGTGTGCCCTCTGCATAAGCGTGTTGGTGTTAGTTTAATGTCCAACAATGAAAATTTGGTGGTTTAGTCACAATAGCTCGAATAGCCGCTTCAGTGGGTCGATTAAACCGGCAATAAAATAGAAGAAGCGCGCGATGAGCTTTCTTAACAGAGCACGCATTTTGATAACAAAATTCAGAGATTTGCAAGCGTTATTCGTTTGTAAGACGAATTCATGATTAAATTATAGACCAAACTAAAGCTATTTGAGAGTGAAACAAAACACGTTACGTCCGTGAACTGTTTAAACCAGTGTTGCTAACAAAATAATAGCTAAAAAAAAATCACCCTTTTTAAGAGTCTCGTTTCTGTGATAAGATTCTCTTCTTTACTGCAAATTTTTTGAGATCCCATTTCAAATTTTGTTTTAACTAACATGGATTTCAATACCAAAACTTATCGACCTGCCTACGTATTTTGTAGTAAATATTTTAACAGGTACATTTCTCTTTTAGTTTTCAATTTTCCCTAATTGATTTCTTATTTCAGATTTTTATGATTTTTGAATTGTTTTCTTCTTCTTTTTTTTTATCGATACGGGGGGTGGTTGTTTTATTTTCCCATAATTTTCTTTTTTAAAAACACACACCCAAAAAACCTGATTGAAAAGGAAAATAATTAAAGAAATTTTGTTGTTATTGGCACACTGTTTCTTTTCTTCTTCTTTTTAACAAAAACCCACCCATACATGTTAAGGAACCATAAACAAACGCAATTTCTTATCAAAATTTCGTTACTCCACTCAAAAGTCATACAAACCCAACAAAAACAACAACAACATTTCGAAAAAAAATTAGTCTACCTTTTAGGAAAATAAAAAAATAATTATTTTGCTATTGTTGTTGTTGTTGTTATCGCTTTTTATACAATATTATTATTGTTGTTGTTGTTATTATTGTTTTATGGTTAGTTATTGTAGAACCACCACCAACACCAATACCAACACCACCATGTGGTGCTGCTGGTATGCGGTTCTGTCAGTCTCTTATTTTGCAAATATTTTCAGTTGTAACGTGTCATTTGGCCAAGTTTCACTCGAGACACGACGTTCAAATTAAAAATTCTGTAGAAAAATACAACAAAAAAAAAATTATTTTTTTATTTTAATTGTTTTTATTTTGTTGTCGTTGTTGTTACATTACAACGTTTAGTTTTTAGAATTTTAAGATAATTTTTTATGATTATCTTTGGGTACAAAAACAAAAACAAAAGTTAAAAATTTAACGAATTTAATTAAAATATTTCAGTTTTTTTTTTTTCTAAGTGATAAATAAACTTTTTTGCGCGATAATCGAAAAATAAATTACGTAAAGAAAAAAATTATTAAAAATGTAAAATAAATTGTTACTAAAAAGTTTTAAATTAAACTTAATTTAGTACAAGAAAAAAATTTATCAGAACAAGCCACGAATTTATAAAAAAAAATAGAAAGATTTTTTATATATTTTATCAGAAATATTGAAAGAAAATCACGTACTAAAAATTATGTACTAATTTGTACTAAAAATTGTGCTACAAAAAGTGTACTAAAACAACTATTAAACACAAAAGAAATCATAGAGCATCGAATGCTGTAATAAAAAGAAAAAACTGAAAAGAAGCACAGGTATTTTGAATTTTTTTATATTTTAAATTATTTAGTACTAAAGGTTAGAAATTAATTTATGTACTAAACATTTTTGTTTTCAAAATGTATGTAAAATTTTTCTACAAAAAATATATGCACTAAAGATTTTAGTACTAAAAAATATGTACTAAAAAGATTTAGTCTTGTACTAAACAGCTTCAATCTTGTACTAAACAAGTTTAGTCGTGTACTAAAAAGTATTAGTCTTGTACAAAGAAGGTTTAATATTAAACTAAAAAGGTTTAGTCTTGTACTAAACAGCTTCAGTCTTGTACTAAACAGGTTCAGTCTTGTACTAAACAGGTTTAGTCTTGTACTAAACAGGTTTAGTCTTGTACTAAACAGGTTTAGTCTTGTACTAAACAGATTTAGCCTTGTACTAAAAAGGCTTAGGCTTGTACTAAAAAGGTTTAGACTTGTACTAAAAATTAGGAAGGTAGATATGTAGGTTAAAGGAGAGGAAATCAACCGATAATGTCATGCCTATCGGCATACATGTAAGCCATGAAGTGGTCTTATAGTACCATTAGGGAATACCAACCATACTTTCTATACGAAGCCTGTATCTTCCTTGATTTCTTCCAGTTCACTAACAAGTTATGTCTGCTCAAAAAGGCCAGACAATAATACAAAAAGTGTTACATCGTTTCTATGATTTGTAACATACATAGGAAACGTACGGATTTTAGTACTAAAACTTTTAAACTTTTTAGTACTAAAAACTTAGATACTTTTAGTATTAAACTTTCGAAAACTTATTGGGGATTTTAGTACTAAATAAATGGTACTAAATTTCTAAAATAAATTTTCGATATTTTATACGAAAAGTATTCAAGTTTTTAGCACCAAGAAGTTTTCAAAATTTGTGAAACAAAATTCCACATTTTTTTTGAGAAAGTTATCCATTTTCTGGTATTAGTACTAAAGACCACAGTTTCCTAAGTATGTTATCTATTTATTGATATTAAAAGTTTTTAAACGTAAAATAAATTTTCAATATTTTAGTACAAAAAGTATTCAAGTTTTTAGCCCAAAAAAAAGTTTAAAAAATTTAGTACCAAAATCCAACATTTTTTAATAACAAAAAAATTTTTTTTTAGAACTCTATGTTGTACTACCTTGATTTATTTATAACATTTAAATGATAATACTTGATTTTAGTACTTTGTTCTAAAAACTGTTATTATTATCGATTTCAATAATCTTTATGGCAGGTTTAAAAAGAATGCAAAATTTATGTTGTATTATAAACTGCTACATATATTTCCATATATTATTTGGTTTTAGTACTTTGTTCTAAATCATATTTTTTTTTCTTGCTAGTGTACTAAAAATAATTTTATTGGGCCATGTAGGTATGCACAATTTCCTTTGGGATTTTTTAATTTTTTTTGTTCTAACATTTTTCTACATTTTTAACGCCCTTTATTTTCGGCTTTTTTCAATTAATTTAATAACCGTTATAGCGATAACTGTTTGGTGAAAAAAAATTAAACTACAGTTAACAAGGTAAACAATAAACCACATTTTATGAATGGGGCTCCAAATATAATGCCAAAAATAAATAAAAGAATAGGAATGACATCAATTATGCACACCGAAAACAAATAAATTAAATAATTAAACTCGAAAAACAAATAAACAATTATTAAAGGGAGGGTAGCTTTGGTAGCATTATTTTTTTGTTTAAAAGCCATTGAACTTTTATTACATGCCCGCCCGCCATATAATTTGCAAAAACAAACAGAAATTTTTTATGAATAATTTTCCCTTGACAGTAGCTGACTTATAATAACTTTAGCCAGCTCAGATTTGTTTATTATTTTATTTAAAATTATGTGATATTTTTTTATAATTTAATTTTCATATTTTTTTAAATTTTTTTTTATATTTTTATTATTTTTTAATTTAATTTTATTTTTTTTTTTGGCAACAAAAATTATACAAAAAAAAATTCTTTTTTTTTATATTTTTTCAATAAATCACGCAACTATAAAACTGACAATAAATGTTTTATTTAAACTTACAAAACGTTTAAAATCAAAACAAAACAAAAAAATATTAAAAAAAAAAATCAAAAAAAAAAAACCTCATTGATCGCCTAGTATAAGGTAATGACTTTGAAATTCAATTTGATTAGCGCGAGTTTAGCTTTGTAATGATGGCCAGGGTTGCCAAAAATTCGTTAATTTAGCATAAATAGTAATTAATGCCAAGGTTTAAATTTTTTAAATTTATTTTTGGTGACAAAAATTTAAACCGCATTTCAACTACTACATTTTTAGAGAAATTGCAAAAACTCAACTCCAAAAAATACAAAAAAATTTTAAATAAATTCTAGAATTTAAAAAAAAAATTCTATAAAAAAAAACAAGAAATAAATACAAGTATAAAGCTAAATAAAATTAAAAAAAAAAATAAATAAATAAATACAATAAAAAAAAACAGTATAAAAATTTCTAAAAACCAACCTAAGCATTTTAGTACTAAAATTCGACATTCAAAGTACAATATTTTTAACAAACAATGTGTTATCAATGCTTTTTTAATTATTTAATGGTTTTCAATAAACAATTTGATTTTGAAATTTTTTATATCGAATAAGTATTAAATTTTTAGTACCATTTTTAATACAAAATTTTTAGTACTAAATGTGGAACATAACGAAAAAAGGAAACTAAAAAAAAAAACCAAAAAAATATATTCAAATACTGCCTAAAGTTATTAATCGTGCTGGTTTTCTAAGATTTTGTTTAAAAACTTTCCTAAATATCGGGTTAGCCATTTAGTGGTTTAAAACCTTCGTTCTGAAAAATCTTTTATCCGTAGTGCCATTTATTTAGTGAATTATTTGGCCTTTACGAATCCATATTATCTCGCAAGTAAAGAGCACGGTAAAATAGTTAAAACTACTACTGATGATTTGTACTTGGTGGCTTTTCGAGCGTTACGACGGTACAATGGAGGTCTTGAGATAGACCCAGGTTAGGTTAGAGAACGTGTACTTGTCAATTCTAACAAGTACAGTACTCGGTGGTCGAATTGACCCATTGCACTACGTCCTACCTTCTCACACCACTTATATTGTGTGCGTTAATTTTATACATTAGTGGCGGGACCTACAGTTTAAAGTCGACTCCGAACGACACATTTTTTGAAAAGCATTCCATGGCAATTTTTTACTCTCAGAGTTTTTGCCATAAATCTGCTGAGAGGAAGTCACCGAAAAATTATTTTCGTTTTGATGTCTGACCTGGGATTCGAACTCGGGTCTTTCGTCTAATAAGCCAACACACTACCTACTAGACCACGGCGACCTCCATAGACTTGTTGAGCAGGGAATTGTCACCATTGTGAGGAAGTCTGAACAGAAAGCGTCAGTCATGTCTGTGTATAAACGCAATGTACGCAATTCAATGTCTTTCTCAGGAAAGCGTAAAAACGGAACTAAATAGATAGTTGTCCCTTCCAAAAGATGCTGCATTGTGATACTATAACAAATATCCCTATAATCCTGAAACCATCCGAAGTAAATGATTAAACAGTGGAGTTTCTCTTATGTCTATCCTTCACAAATCTGTAAGTTCAACTGGATAGTACATGCTCTTTACTAAGGAATAAGCAACACATGATAACATAGAAATTACCTTTAATTTCTCCTTGCTTAAGAGCCTAAATGAGGATAACCGTAGGAAATCGTGCAAATTCCTACAGAGACATAAGCATTGGATTTAATGTGCCAACGCGTGGGTATCTATAGCCTCTTTGCCTTCAGCAAAATAAGCGTATGAACTAGGTTCGAGTTTAAATATCGTGTAGTCAATATAGAAAAAGAGCCAGATTATCTTCACGCAAGATTTTGACTTGGTAGTAGAGACTGTATTTCTGGGCGTTCACAGCCACTTGATTTGTTAACGTGTTTGGAGGTAACCAGTTAAGGATAATACACAGTGCTTTGAGCATTACATTCTAAGTCGAAAAAGTGTGAGTGTGAGTTATGAGCTCTCAAAGATTTCACGCCCCATAAGACTATATGAGTATTCTAAGTAGAATTTTTCCCTATAACTTCGGTACGGATCGGCTCATCTTAAACAAATTTTGACAGTATTTAAGTTGAGAACGTAGAATTTAAAAATGCTAAAACATTCAAAATGTTCTAAGCGTATTTAGAACGTTATAGAATGGAGGCGTCGATATGTTATCACTATCGCTTATATCTCTTCATGAGCTCGAACGGGATAAGAATAACCTTTTCGAAAATGACAATCACGAAAGTGTGGTGCCGCAGAATAAAGTTGCTTTAATTACAAAGGTGTGAAGCCAGTATATATTTTCAGGGTTGATACTTCAATTTAGGCCTATAGCTTCCTGTAGAAATAAAGAATATTTGCAGCATTCTGAAGTTCGTCGGGACAACTGGATTAGGGAAATACAATCTGGATACCCTATTTAGATTGAATGGAACAATTAATTACTTAAGTGGTCGTTACAACCCTTCGGTCAGGATTATTGACCTAGTTTCTCACACCACTTATGTTGTGTGTGTTAATTTTGTACATATGAATGGCGGGAACTACAGTTTTAAGCCGACTCCGAACTATAGATTTTTGAGAAACTTTTCATGGCAGATTTTTTTTTTACTCTCAAAGTTTTTGTCAGAAACCTGCTGCGAGGAAATCGCCAAAGAAATACTTTTTTTGTATTTTGTTTCGATAGTCCGCCTGGGGCTCGAACTCTGGCTTTACGGCTAAGAAGCTAACACACTACCTACTACGCTACGACTACTTCAGATAAGAGTAACCTTTTCTAAAACCGCGGTGCCTTGGAATATAGTTGCTTTAACTACATAGGTGTGAAGCCAGTATGTATTTTCAGGGTTGATACTCCAATTTAGGCCTATGGCTTACTGTAGAAATAAAAAGCATTTGCAGCATTCTGAAGTTTATCAGGGCAACTGGATTGGAGAGAAAAATCCGGATACCCCATTTAGATTGGGTGGAACAATAAAATAGTTACATACTTAATTGGTATTACAACCCTTCAGTCAGGACCTGGGTTCTCACACCACTTATGTTGTGTGTTATGAACGACAGATTTTTTTGAGAAACTTTTCTTGACAGGTTTTTTTTTAATTTCAGAGTTTTTCACAGAAATCTGCTGAGAGGAAATCGCCAAAACATTACTTTTTGTATTTTATTTTGATGTCTCGCCTGGGACTCGAATCCTGGCTTTACGTCTAATAAGCTACTAGTTTTAAAAGCAATATTTTTCGGTCAGTGTTTCATAGAAATACTGTCAGTTTTTGTGTATTTTAACTACATGTCAAGGTTTTAATTTTTCCAAATAGTTTTTCCAAATAATTCTCAAGGCCATTAACATCTGTGGTTCTATTTTGGCAGTGTCAAAAGCTAAACTTTTTTGGTCTCATTAATATTTCTTTTTTTTAAATTTTTTGTTGTTTTTTCACACTTCGTTAATTTAGACTGGTAAAAAAAAAGAACAAATAAAGAATAATAATAATTTTATCTAAACAGCAACAAACACGTGCCCATTGAAATATAGAAATTGTTTAAAAAAAAATTCGAAAATTAATTACCAAACAGGGTTAATAACTGATTTGCAGGCAACTTTGTAAATCTGCCATGAGGCAAAAGGTTTTTTGGCCTTTGAAGGACTTTTTCTAATTTTTTTGTAACAACATTTTAATTATAAAAGAAATCATTATATTTTAGAACAAAAGAAAAGTATCGTCTCCTTTTATTTTTATTTTTTAGTACTTCAGGTGTTTTTTTATCATTTTTTTTAGTACCAATTATTTATGACCGCCGTGGTTTTTAAAAACAAACTGTTGTGTTACGCATTTAATTGTTTATTTTAAGTACGTACGTATATTATATAAATATAATCATTGTATTTTTTTATTTTCATTTATTTTTTTTAATTAATAATTTAAAAAATAATGAATCATCTCAACGTGTGTTTATTTCTTGGTACAAATGAAATGCTTTTTTTTTTTAAAGTTTATTTCCCAATTAACCGTAATAACGTAGAAAACCAATTAGAGGCAACTGAAATGTGTTACAATTTCTGTTAATACAAGCGGAGATAAAAACATGTACTAAAAATATAATTTAAAATAGTACTAAAAATTTTGTTCTAAAAAAGATTTTTTTTATACACAGTTTGATGGAACCTTTGAAGAAGTCTATCAAGTCATCGTAGTCTCTAACGATAGCCGCCTGTGGTTTTCCAGCCAAATACAAAGCAATCACACTATCACGCTTGAATTCCATTACGAATAACTTTTTTTTTCTGAATGCAATAGATCAAAATACATTATTTACAAGCTGACATAATTGGCCATTACAACCCTTCAGTCAGAATTACTACCTAGCTTCTCACACCAATTATGTTGTGTGCGTCAATTTTATACATGAGTGGCGGGACCTACAGATTAAAGTCGATTCCGAACCACCGATTTTTAAGAAGCTTTTCATGGCAATTTTTACTCTGAGAGTCTTTCCCAGAAATCTGCTGAGAGGAAGTCGCCGAAGAAATATTCTTCGTTTTGATGTCTGACCTGGGATTCGAACTCGGGCCTTTTGTCTAATAAGCCAATACACTACCCACTAGACCACGGCGACTTCAGAGATAAAAATATATACTAGAAATATAATTTAAAATAGTACTAAAAATTGTAATTTAGTACTAAAATTATTATAATTTAAAATTTTTTATTATTTATTTTAAATTATTGATATAAAATTTTATTATTATTTATTTTAATTTAGTACTAAAAATTTTGTTCTAAAAAGATTTTGTTTATACACAGTTTGATTGAACCTTTGAAGAAGTCTATCAAGTCATCGTAGTCTCTAACGATAGCCGCCTGTGGTTTTTCAGCCAAATATAAGGCAATCACACTATCACGCTTGAATTCCATCACGAATAACTTTTTTTTTCTGGATGCAATAGATCAAAATACATTATTTACAAGCTTACGTAAATAATAAAATGAACTGTCAGTGGAATAAATCTGTCAGCTGTCAGATGAGCGGTTTACACGGGTCGCCGTGGTCTAGTAGGTAGTGTGTTTCGACGATTTTTCTCTTTCTCTTCTTGTTTCTCAAAAATCTGTCGTTCGGAGTCGACTTTAAACTGTAGGGCCCGCCACTTCTGTATAAAATTAACACACACACAACATAAGTGGTGTGAGAAACTGCGGGCTTCTTGGGGACGATTCCTGTAGACTGTTAATGGTGAAGGCCCTGGCACTGGACATTGTATAGTCACCAGCAGCATTTCGTTTCCTTACCGTTCGCATCTTCCCTCTTTCCTAAACCTGCACAATGCATTGCATGAGTAGGGGTCATCCCCTGAGTGCAGGTTTAATAATAAAAAAAAACAACCTGAAGTTGGTTGCAATACATTTCAGCCAGCCAGTAGTAGTAGTAGACTAGACTAGTATGTTAGCTTTTTAGCCAAAACCCCAAGGTTCAAACCTCAGCCTTGACATGGCGAAAAAAAAATGAATAAAAAAATATTTCTTTTGGTGACTGGCAAAAACTATGCGAGTAAATGAAAAATTGCCATGAAAAGCTTCTGAAAAATTTGTAGGTCAAGCCACTTATGGATGGGAACAGAAAACAGAGGAAAAATCCAAAAGTTGCATTATTTATACGTAGCATACGTTACCGAGGTGTCTCGTCCAATACAAAGCAAGGAAAGTTTTTTCAGAGGATCTATCGTTTTGATTCTAAGCTCTATTTGATAAGAAGAGCAAAGGGACTATGAAGTCGCCGTGGTCTAGTGGGTAGTGTGTTGGCTTATTAGACAAAAGGCCCGGGTTCGAATCCCAGGTCAGACATCAAAACGAAAAAATATTTCTTCGGCGACTTCCTCTCAGCAGATTTCTGGAAAAGACTCTGATAGTAAAAATTGCCATGAAAAGTTTCTCAAAAATCTGTCGTTCGGAGTCGACTTTAAACTGTAGGTCCCGCCACTCATGTATAAAAATTAACGCACACAACATAAGTGGTGTGAGAAGCTAGGTCGTAATTCTGACTGAAGGGTTGTAATGGCCAATTATGTATGTAAAGGGACTTCCTATTTCTGAATTTTTCAATCTTTCAAAGTACAATGGGTCAATTTCGACCTCCGGGTACTGTGCTTGTCTTGACCGACTGGTGCACGTCCTCTAACCTAATCTTTCAAAAGTTCTAATTTTATTCTACACCCTACTACCTTTATATTTGTATCATTGTGGATTTATTTTATTTCGTATTTTTTTTTTGTATTTTTTTTTTAATCATTTGAATAATAATTGTTGTTAATTGATTAAAATTCCATGCATAATTCTGTCTACTTAATAATATCGAGAGGAGAGAGAAGAGAAAAAAACGTTGAAAAAATTTACATTCAATAACCATTCAAGGTTAAGATGGGGATTCCTGACATTCTACGTGTTTGTTATTTTGAATTTCTAAAATAATAACAAAAAAATAAAATGAAATAAAAATTTACACAGATTTACTCATCATCAATTTATTTTTTTTATTCGATTTTTATTAATAAATGTTACTCATGATATGATGGTGACAGTTGAAAACGCAGTGACTTTCGAAAAGCTTGAAAAGCTTTCTTTCTATTCCGCGAAACATATTTGTTGGTTTATTAGTTTTTAATAATAATTTTAAATATTGTTAATTATTTTTTTTTATAATAAATATTTTCAAAAGAGCTAGCGATTCGTATAAACGTTGTAAAAACGTGCCGGTAAAAATTCTTTCTTTTCAATACGCTTTGAAACGAACGTTACAGTTAATGAAAGGAGTAAGGAGAAGTATCTCTACAGTGATTGAATTTTTAAAAGTGGAAAAATTGTTAAATGTTTTAATTTAATATACTTTATATAGTTCATATACAGTAGCGAGCACAAAAAATGCAACGTTGGGTAAAATTATCTTTAAGTGCGATAATTTTAAAAAAATGGTGACCAGTTCAAAATATTTCTTTGGGTTATTAATCCCTTTTTTAAACATATCGTTCCTTACCCCACACCATTATTGATCCACCGCCATGTTTTACGGTTGGAAGTTGATATCTTAGAGAATATCTCTGTCCAGGCGGTCTTCGAACAAAATTTATCCCATCGGAGCCAAACAACTTAAATTTGCTTTCATCGCTCCACAAGACTTTAGCCCATTGTTCATTTGACCAATCCTTGTAACGTTTTGCAAATTCCAGGCGCTTCTTTTTATTGATTGCACTGATGAGAGGTTTTCTTCGCATGCAAATTAGCCTCTTTCAACCTACGGCGAACAGTGTGAACGCCTATAGAGACTCCCATTTGCTCATTTGCGAAATTAACAACGTCCACTGCGGTCTTTCGTGGATCTTTTTTAACCAGTGCAATCATCTGGCGGTCTTGGCGAGAGGTAGTTTTTCGAGGACTACCACTACCTGGTTTCCTTTCCACACTATTTCTCAAGGAAAATCGAGATTTAATCCGACATACGGTTGATTGATTTACACCAAAGAGGTGTCCAATTTCACGCATGGATTTTCCTTCTTCTAAGGCTTTAATGATTGCAGTTTTGCTGTCAGCTGAGAGCTGCTTCTATTACAAAACACATGTTGTATAACTTATTTAAGAAATTTTCAATTATAATTAAATAAATAACTTACTTTAATTATTTTTTTTATTATGTTGCATTTTTTTTTGCTCGCTAAAAATTTGCACTTTTTTCACTAATTCAAAAATATTTAACTTTTTAAAGCAGAATTTGGAATAAACTGTGGTTACTTTGAAAACTTATAATTGAAAGAATTAACAGCAAAAGAAAATAGATAAATTAGTTACCGTTATTTTGAAACAGATCTTATTAAAGATCATATGGCACAGTGTTGCATTTTTTGTGCTCGCTACTGTATATATGTTTTTAATAATCGTTTAAAAACAATATAAAAAAAAAAATACAAAAAAAAATTCAGAAAAATTTTCCTTTAATTTTTAATCAGTGTTCGGCCTAAGTGCCCCATATTTTAAATTATAAAGAGCACTTCAATTCGAAATTTTCGTTTTTGTTTTTTAATTACATTAATAGCAACCTAAACCTGTTATAAATTAATATTTAATCAACAAATAAATAAAAAAAATAAACAAAAATCAAATAATAATTGCTTAAAAGTATTAAACATTGAGGTGACATTAAAAAAAAATCAAAAAATATTTACAAAAATGAACGCAAAAAATCAAATTTTATTCCACGGCCATAGGAATATTATAAAATCGTGATTGATTGATTCCAGTGAACCCAATCTAATAGAGACTGCAGCAACAATTAGCTTTAAGTGCGGCTTAACTAACTTGCTTAATTGGAAACAACTACAATCCTTTAGTCAGAATCATTACCTAGTTTCTCACACCATCCATGTTGTGTATGTTAATTTCATCCAAAAATGATGCCACCTACAATTGAATTCTGATTTGCGTGAGCACCGCCATGATGGCATATCCCACGTGCGTCAGAAGACAGCCAGAAAGTAGGTACCAATTCGAAGTCATGCTGCCTGGACATGACCTCCCTCTTGTTTAGGGGTCGCAGACCATCTAAACTCCTTCAATTGCGTTAAGAATGTACCGCCACACCGTACTCGCGCACTCCCCGCGATTTGGGTGTAAAGCACAGCCACCACGTGTACCCCGAAGCTACCTCACCTGGGCAGGGACAAGGGGCCCCCAGCACCCGTGGTTTCAGATTAAGACCTCTGGTCAGGCTTCGCAGCCAAGCCAAGACCAGACTGCTGCCAGTTGAACCCCAAGCAGTTCCTGACTGGTAGCAGCACCCTTAGTCGCCTTTTACGACAAGTATGGTGTTCACTGTGGTGGTATTCTCTTCCCGCCACCACACGGGGATGATGCCACCTACAGTAAGATCCCGCTTAACGCTGTTTGAATATTACGCGATAGTATTGGGACTCTATGAAACGGCAATCCACCATCCACTGCATAGCGGCGGTGGATACTATGCATCTTTTTAAACGCTCTTTTATAAGTCTGTCCAGAAAAAAGATTCCAACTGTATTTTCCACAGACGCAATCACAGTAAGAACGCATTTTTCTAATTGTCTCGTTTAACGCTGTTTCGTTTAGCGCTGGAACTTATTGGAACGTAACACTCGGCTTATTAGACGTAAAAGCCAGGGTTCGACATCAAAATAAAAATACAAAAAGTATTTTTTCGCCAATTTCCTCTCAGCAGATTTCTGGCAAAAGTTCTAAGAGTAAATATAATTGCCATGGAAAGTTTCTCAAAAATCTGTCGTTCGGAGTCAACTTTAAACTGTAGGTCCCGCCACTCATGTATAAAATTAACACACACAACATAAGTAGTGTGAGAAACTAGGTCAATAATCCTGACTAAAGGGTTGGTTGTAATGACCAATTATGTATGTATGTATGTAACCCTCGCGTTCAGCGGGGTCTTACTGTATTTGTATTGTTCCAAATGAAAGATTTTTAAGGAACCTTTCACGGCAATTTTATTTTACTCTCCGAATTTTTTCGAGATGAGTTGCAGGGAACAAATTTGCCAAAAGAAATAATTTTCTTTTCATATTTCGCTATGTTCGAGGTAACGAAGCACTACTAAGAATCGAAGGCTCCCAATTAAGTTTACACTGATAGCTCGAAGATCAGTGCCTAGGTGGGCTGTGGTATATTGATTAAGGGTTAGGTTAGGTTAGGTCGGAGTGGTGGCTCTGCTATCACAAAGCTCACTTGAGCACGCATAGCGACCCGCTGTATTGACCAAGTTCCAAGAAAATCAGGGAAAAGGAAGAAGTTGGTCAGCACAAGGGCCACACAAAAAAAGTACGACTACCCCGCACTGGAAAACCAGCCAGATTGATTAAGGGTTCTGCTATGCAATTCTGTCACAGTAGTTTTGAAAGTGTCACAATTCTTATTGAGTGAAGGGATTTTCTCAGAAAATCTCTGATTTACTCGAATAGCCAGGCTGTGATTAACAAACGTAGTTCCAATGACCCTGTCCATGAATGTCGAGGATTTTTCAGAGAAATTTCAAATCATCTAATAAGGTTTTCAGGACTTGGGGATATCGTCGGAGATTGCTTGTCACCAATCTTTTACAGGTGCCGCAATTAAATTATATATTACCCACTCCTTTTTGAAGTCGTCGTAGTCTAGTAGGTAGTGTGTTGGCTCATTAGACTGAAGGCCCGAATTCAAACTCCAGGACAGACATCAAAACGTAAATATGAAAATATTTCTTCGGCGATTTCCTCTCATAAGATTTCTGGCAAAAACTGAGAGCAAGTAAAATTGCCATGAAAAACTTCTTAAAGCTTCTGTCGTTCGGAGTCGACTTTATATATAAAAATTAAAGCACACAATATAAGTGGTGTGAGAAGCTAGGTCGTAATCCAGACTGAAGGATTGTAATGACCAATTATCTACTCCTTTTACAGTGTATATAAAAATTAAAACACACAACATAAGTGGTGTGAGAAGCTAGGTCGTAATCCAGACTGAAGGATTGTAATGATCAATTATGTAGTATCCACTCCTTTTACAGTGTATCTCAATCTCGTTTGCAGCGGGAAAGTACGTGCAATATTGCTACACTTTGAGGTACACACGGTACACACTTTTGTCCTCAATAGGTATTCCTACGGGCCACTATCCTTTAGCTAGGCAGCTAGTTCTAGCATGCGGTAACTAGTTCTAATATGATAGGGATGCCATCTATCATAGTGTAAAGCTGTGTTAAAACGGCAACTAACCATAATGGATAGGAATTATGAAATGAAATGAGTAGTTGAAAAATCTCAAAAATGTGTACCAAGGTCGATAACTGCTATTGCAGCTAAAGATAAATGTTCTACGAATATATTGTACTGTATAGTGCAGAGTAATCCAATTTTATTAATTAAAATACCAAATATTATCCAATATTGACTGATAAAAAGAAAAACATGGAGCGAAGTGATTAAGAAAAATTATTCAAATTTCCATAATTTTTGGACTTTAGCGTGAGTATTTTTAGCCACGTATATTTTTGTGTAGCACACTTCCAGTGATTTATTATTTTTACTTTTCTTTAACGTCTTCAGAAACTATGCGGACACAATAAAATGATAAAAAATTATATCTCGAAGGAAAACAAAAACACTTGAATTAATTGTGTATGTACGTCAACTACTCTAGATGATGAATTAAAATTTTTATCAAAAATATTTGATGATACTATGTAAGAGCGTATATTTTCATTAAAATATGTTTCGAAAGAATTGAAATATTTAAATTGGAATTTTTACATTCATGCATACATAATTGGCCTTTACAACCCTTCAGTCAGGGTTACGACCTAGCTTCTCACACCACTTATGTTGTGTGCGTTAATTTTATACATGAGTGGCGGGACCTACAGTTTAAAGTCGACTCCGAACGACAGATTTTTGAGAAGCTTTTCATGACAATTTTTACTTTCAGAGTCTTTGCCAGAAATCTGCTGAGAGGAAGTCGCCGAAGAAATATTTTTCGTTTTTAATGTCTGACCTGGGATTCGAACCCGGGCCTTTCGTCTAATAAGCCAACACACTACCTACTAGACCACGGCGACTTCTGCCAGCACTTTTATACGAAATCTTTATGTTTGTTTGACATTTGTTTATTTACTTTTGTCGTACACTGTATGTATTCAATCGTATGGTATGTAATTTACTTAAAAAAATAATTATTATTAAAATTCATTTTCTAAATGTTTTTTTAATTATAATTTAATAACCGTATTTAAAATATTAACACAAGACCGCAAAAACATTTTTTATTACAAAAAAAAAAGAGTCAAGAAGCAACATAAAGTCACGTCCACGTTTTATGTCAAAAGAAAATTTACTTGCGATTATTGTATTAAAAAAAAAAAAACAAAAAATATCGTATTTTTATAATTTTTGAATTATGTTTTCTTATTATATTTAGTTTTTTAATTTTTTTTTTATTGCAAAAATCTTTTAACAAAAACAAAACTCTTCATATTTTCGTTTGTGGATAATTTGTCATTCTTTTTTTTTTAATTGATTGACGTTTTATAACCCGAGACATTAAATACCTTACAATGCAATAAATTATACTCGTATGGACATGAAAAGCTTCAAAATTGTGTAATTAAAAACGATTAAAATTAAAAACAAAATCAAATTATTTGTTAAATAAGCAAAAATATAAAAAAAAACATTAAAAAATTAAAAAAAAATTTTTTAAAATCAAAACCAGTTTTATTAAGAGCTGTTAGTAAGTAAGGACAGGAAGTCATTCTACTATATAGCAGAAAAAAAAGACTTGAGAGTAAAAATTGCCATGAAAAGCTTCTCAAAAATCTGTCGTTCGGAGTCGACTTTAAAACTGTAGGTCCCGCCACTCATGTATAAAATTAACGCACACAACATAAGTGGTGTGAGAAGCTAGGTCGTAATCCTGACTGAAGGGTTGTAATGGCCAATTATGTATGTAGATATATCATTGAAATTTTTATTCGCTCGAGAGGCTTATTGATTCCATTACATGTGGAATGTAACATCGTTAACCCTTTCGCGACGGGTACTTGTACATAAGTCACTTGGTGCATCACGGCGGAAGATGTCGTATAAGCACAGCAGATACGCATTTGTCCACAGGGTCTGATACCGCATGTACACGACAGTCATTTGTTTGTTCACTTGCATTTTCGCCAACGAATGATACTACGGCCATGATGATATACTATGGCCAGTTGAGCCTCCAAAAAAAGGGTGAATACTTGCGCAGGAATTTTGTAGGGGGAACTCTTACGAAATGTCCAATTTTCCATGACATAAACGACGCTGAAGTAGGTAGTGTATTGACTTATTAGACGTAAAGCCAGGGTTCGAGCGCTCTGAGAGTAAATAAAATTACTATGAAAAACTCTTCAAAAGTACTGCCGTTCTGAGTCGACTTTAAAACTGTAGGTCCCGCCACTCATGTATAAAATTAACGCACACAACATAAGTGGTGTGAGAAGCTAGGTCGTAATCCTGACTGAAGGGTTGTAATGGCCAATTATGTATGTAGATATATCATTGAAATTTTTATTCGCTCGAGAGGCTTATTGATTCCATTACATGTGGAATGTAACATCGTTAACCCTTTCGCGACGGGTACTTGTACATAAGTCACTTGGTGCATCACGGCGGAAGATGTCGTATAAGCACAGCAGATACGCATTTGTCCACAGGGTCTGATACCGCATGTACACGACAGTCATTTATTTGTTCACTTGCATTTTCGCCAACGAATGATACTACGGCCATGATGATATATTATGGCCAGTTGAGCCTCCATAAAAAAGGTGAAAACTTCCTCAAAAACTTTTCTAGGGGGAACTCTTACGAAATGTACAATTTTCCATGACATAAACGACGCTGAAGTAGGTAGTGTATTGGCTTATTAGACGAAAAGCCAGTGTTCGAGCCCTCTGAGAGTAAATAAAATTACTATGAAAAGCTCTCAAAAAATCTGCCGTTCTGAGTCGACTTTAAACTGTAGGTTCCGCCACTCATGTATAAAATTAACGCACACAACACGAGTGCATTGAGAAGTTAGGGCGTTGTACAATAAGTCAATTCGACCTCCGGGTACTGTACTTGTCACAGTTGACAAGTACATTATTTAGGTGAGTCATACAAAGAATAACAATAAAAGCTACGAATCGTGGGTAGCGCTGACAAAGTTGTAGTTGTTGTACTCTCTCGAAAACACAAAACTAATAGACATACATGTCTTATATGTACATATGCAGTAATAAACCTTCGAATTAGCCAACTTATAAGTATCTTTTAAAGGGGAAGAGTTGCCATGCCCATTTTTGGTTAGTTTGTTGATAACGCCTCTACGAACATACCCACCAAATTACATTTGTCTACGATCACTATATCCCTAAATATTCAATTTTAAAGGTTTGCCACGCCTACTTTTTGCTATACCGATTTTTTTTTAACTATTTAAATCTGATAAGCTTTTGAACAAAAAAATAATGCTTTAAATCCGTTAAGTAGTTTAAGAGGCGTAGGTATCATTTGAAGGGGCAGGGTTGTCATGCCCATTTTTGGTAGGATTGTCAATATCGGCTCTACGAACTTACCCACCAAATTTTATTCAATTCAATATTCAATTGTAACGATTTGCCACGCCCCCTTAACATTTAGGGATATGAAAAATAGATGTTGTCCGATTCTCAGACCCATCCGATATGCACACAAAATTTCATGAAAATCGGTAGATCCATTTCGAAGGAGTTTAACCACTAACACCGTGACACAAGAATTTTATATATTAGTTGGGTTTCAATTGAGAAACTCTGTTGGTCGTAATCCTAACATAAGGCATTCTATTGTATCAACGAGTTAGATAAGAAAATTCCTCACGTTAAACGTAACAACTTCATTAACACAATGAGAGTGTAGAAATCATTAAGTTTTTTTGCTATTGTGATGAGTAAATGAAAAATATTTATTGCGGCCTTATTTTCCATCGCGTATTAAAGGATATGAAACTTTGTGTTTCCCTCCTTATACTATGTTCAGACATGCACTTTTATGAAATTAATATTCGGTTTATTGAGAACAATATTTTTAGCGTTCAGACATATAATATACGAACAGCTGGTAAACAAAACAGCTGATTGCTTTTAATTTATACGCAAAAATTAGTGCCAAAAATATTTTGTAGAAAAAAATGGAAAACAATTTAACATTGCAAATGATTAATCGAAACGCCGAGCTGTTGCGGTTAATAGGCACTACTTGTGACTCTAAAGTGGCTTTCCTCCGAAGGATGAGAAATAAAAATTGATAATATTGGATAGCTAGCAGAATAGAAAGCTTTTGCTTATGGCACTGTCGTTGTTTACAATTGAGTTATCAAATATCAATAGAAAGTGTTCGGAAAAATGTAATATGCGCACTGAACATACTTATGACAGTGTTGTATTTGAAGTTTTAATCAATATTATAACAATTTATGAATTTATTGACCAATAATTAATTGAAATTTTATATGAAATATTGAGATCAATAATGCCATTTATTGCGATTTTCTCAATATAAGTCCATGTCTGAACATAGTATTACAATATTACCTATGAAGGTATGGTGGATAATTAATCAAAAAAAAAAAAAAAATTAATTGATTTGATGAAATATTTGTTTGTGGCAATTAAAAAAAATATTGATTAAACTCGCCAATCAATCAAACAAATATTTTCATTTGTGGGTTTTTTTTTCATTCCTTTTGCTAATGACCCCTAGACAAAAGCCCTTAACTTTATCCGCCGTCGTAAAGAAAGGCAAATACTGTAAATAATAGGCCAACGTCATCTTATCTCGAAATGAAATAATACTCGTAGAAACTGAAACTGTTTTAATCCATTTTCTATATTGTTTTGTGCAAAACTGGAGGAAAAAAAAATCAAAGAATTTTATTTTAATTTTTAAGATAACGTTGGACGATTACGTATGACTTTTTTTTGCTTGCTTGCTGGTACTGTGGAATGATTAAACAAATATTTAAGCATACTATGGGCTCTTATACATACCGTATCTCTCTCCATATACTATGTAGGTATATACGGAGCTAGATATCGTATATATTTTATTGCCTTGATTTTTAAGATAAGATACACCACTCACTTGCCCAGTCACTCACTCTCTTATTTGTCCCTGTACATTATTTTTAAAAATTTTATAAAAAAAATCACTTTTTCTTCTTGTTTTTCATTTCAGTTCAATTGAATAAGAATAATCAGAAGCAGCAGCAGCAGGAGTGAAACTTAAACAATTCAAGACACAATCAAAAAAAATTCTGAAAAACCAAAAGAAAAAATTTTGTCATTCCATCTTACCTTGAAGGCAAAAATCGCTTAAATGTGCTTAATTTGGACCAGCAGCAAGTGTAAAATCTTACGGTTTTTTATTGTTTAGACCCCCGTTTAACAATTTCATCATCAATTGCATACGAAAAAGCCCAGACCATCTCTATTCGATTTTATTTCGGTTTTTTTTTTGGCACAGAAGAAGCGTAAAGTTTAGTTTTATTGCGATCACCATGAGTAAATCGGGCTTTTCAACGCTCAATCGTTGGTTGGGACGTAAAAATAAAGGTAAGTATCCATATTGTTCTGAAAAATTCTTATTAAGAAAATTACTAGATGACCCGTGCGAATATTTCGCAACCGTTAGTTGTCATTTTTGTAACATAAAATGAAAATAATTAATAGAGATTTTATTAAAAGTGTAAAAATATTAGAAATCATAGTATAGCATACATATTTACATACATACATACATATGTTTAAATGCTTTTATAATACTTCTTTGAATACAATGTTAGTGGTAATGTCAAGATCATCGTTAACATTTTGCCCATACGAATCTTTAAATATACGCACTCGAGAAACAGCCACGTATAACTGGCCATGTGAAAAGACCGGTTCTGGTAAATACAATCCTACCTTTTGAAGGGTTTGACCTTGTGCTTTGTTTATCGTCATAGCAAAAGCAATTTTCACAGGGAATTGTTTTCGTGTCACTTGGAAAGGCACAGTTGGATCAGAAGATGTAAGGTTGATTCGGGATATGAGTACAGTTTTATCGGTATGAATAATTTTTGCTGATATGATGTGCTCTCCCAAGTTTGTTACGATTAGCCTGGTACCATTTATTAACCCGTATTACTATACTTCGTAAAAGAATCAATGCCATGACAATAATGACATTATCAGAATGGATTTTACAACTTTATATATTATTATGTGGAATAGCATTACATTTAAGCGACCCTGTTTATCGCACTTAATCTAACACCTACTGCAAAGTATTGTTAAAACAGCTTTTTACAACTTAATATGCATATTATATATAACTGACTTAGTAATAAACGGCATTATAGTATATAGCAGTATTGTCAGAATGGATTTTATTACATACTATATTATATAGAATTGCATTACTATTAAGCGACCCTGTATTACCACACTTGAACAAAAACATATAATCATATTGACAACAGTATTCTCATGCAGTTCTATATAAAATATAATTTTTATCAATGAAAATATTAATTTTTCTATTTCTAATTATTTTTTGCCATTAGTGTTAGATATAAGCTTTAAAATGAGATATTATTTATTAAATTTGATGCGGTGATATGGGAGATATTTGCAACCGACAAAAAAAGTGCATTAGAAATAATATATATAATATGATTTTATTTTCTTCGGGAGCTAACACCAATCAAATAAACGAAATTGAGTTTCTCTGTAATCAAAGTATATTTTGTACATTTTATTATTTCTAGAATTACAGACTATTTATATTTTTTAAAATTATTTTAATAATTACCTGTAATCAAAGAAACGACATTTAAAGTTTATTATTTCGGTATTAATTCTTTTCCGAAATAGAAATTTTGTCTATTTCTTTCTTACGAAATATTTTAATAAATGACTGTTGCTTCTATGCCTTCTAAATCAAAATTAAAACTATTAACAAAGTATTTTAACAAATGACAATCTGTTTCTTCTATGCCTTATAAATCAAACTTCAAACTGTTATAAAACAGATATTTAAATAAATGAACTCATTTTCGTTATATCTCCCTCCCAGGGTAAGAAAAAAAATTATATTTTTTTTCAACAACATTTTTCATTCAATGTGGTTAACTGGAAATAATTTTGTAATATGAAATAGATTTGATTGAGAATCTCTGTGTCCTACGTTTATTTTGTAGATTGAATTGGACAATTTTTCTATAATTTTGTATGGGCCAATTTTCAATTCATCCAACTTTTTCCGATTTAGTTTATTACCGTTTGCGACATAAACCATGTCTCCTACTTGGAATTCAAGATGTTTTCTATTTTTATCAAACAGTCGTTTGTTTACAAAAAAAAGTATTTGTTCGGAGTAAACAAAACTTGCCATGAAAAGTTTCTCAAAAAAAATCTATCGTTCGGAGTCGACTTTAAACTGTAGGTCCCGGCTCATGTATAAAATTAACCCACACAACATAAGTGGTGTAAGAAGCTAGGTCGTAATCCTCACTGAACGGTATGTGTGTATATACGAGAGCTAGCTGGCACGAAGGAAAAGAATTTCCTTCATATTCCCACTGATTCTTCTTAAACTTCTCCCATAGATAGTCAAGAGCTTGGTTACCCGGACTATAGTAACAATTTATCTGTTTAGCTTCTTAAAATAGCCATCGACTCTACCTCTCTACCTCGACTCTCATTACCACTACTTGCTTGGTGGATAGTCATGACTCGGATCTCCTTTTATTACAGTTTCACAACAAAATTTTTGCGTAACCTAAACTTACTAGGCTTCCCATTTATCTTCTCTTCCGTTAGGCATACCTTTCCCACTATTTGATCCCAAACTAGAGAGGGGGGCTATGGCCTTATTAACGTCATGGAAGCTGTTTTGATCACAAGCTCTTCTAATTGCATTGCCGCGTATTCCCAGATGACCTGGGTTGCAGCAAAGTGTCGTACGTTTTTATGTTTTATGTGAGCTTTACTTTGAAGTCGCCGTGGTCTAGTGGGTAGTGTGTGTAGACAAAAGGCCCGGGATCGAATCCCAGGTCAGACATCAAAACGAAAAAATATTTCTTCGGCGACTTCCTCTCAGCAGATTTCTGGCAAAGACTCTGAGAGTAAAAATTGCCATGAAAAGCTTCTTGTCGTTCGGAGTCGACTTTAAACTGTAGGTCCCGCCACTCATGTATAAAAAATTAACGCACACAACATAAGTGGTGTGAGAAGCTAGGTCGTAATCCTGACTGAAGGGTTGTAATGGCCAATTATGTATGTATGTATGTGAGCTTTACTTTGATTTGTTTTTTCCTCCTAATTTCGTTTCAATCAAACTCTTTGAATACCTAACTAGGCAGATGTATTTACTTTTCCTGTAGTTTTTTGTTTTTATTTCAAATTCCTTTTGCTTTTTAAATTCTGGTACCTGGATCCTTTGATTCTGGTACCTGGAATGTATTCTCTTTTTCTTTGCTAAATTTTTGTTGTTCCGGCTACTGTTCTTCAACTATTTCTGGTTCTCCCTCTAAGGGAGTTGTCCATAGGGGTTGAACAGAAGGTTACTTACTGTTTATGTATGGTCTCTGGTTTTTTCCTTCTCCTTTGTATGCTTGCCTTTTCCAATATCCTTGTTTGTATTTCTAGATTCATCCTGAACCCTCCTCTAAAATGTTTTCCTTCAGTCACTTGCGTTACATTGCGATACATGCTCCCTAAACGGTTTTCTTTTTTATTATCCCTTGTCTGTTGCTTCTTTTCCCTTTTTCTCATTCTTTTTTGTTTACTTCATGTATTCCTAGGCTCTTCACAGAGTGAAGAACAGCTAGAGGCTGTTGTCTCCTTAAAGCCTTACTGTACGGTTGTTAGCAGAAGGATTTTAATTTTTTTTTTCTAATTTTTCTTCTCAGATAAATCGATGGTGAATGGTAAATTATCGAAATCAAGCACAAATTTATCGATATCATCGACAAATATCAATGAAACTAGTCAACTGGAGTATAATCGTATAACGCCACTACCTGCGGCCACAACGAATGCACCATTTGAGCAAACATTTCGCATAACGGTATTACTGCCCAAAGATCAACTGTATGTGACACGTTTAGGAGCACGCGTGCCATTAAGTAAACTATTGGAATTGGTGTGCGATAATAAACTATTGGATGCAGAAAAATATGAATTTCGTAATCCAGGTAAGCTCCCAATCGAATTCATGTCGTTTAGGATTTTTTTTTTAAATTTTTTTTTTTTGTGGATTCTTCTCCAGTTGATCCTAGTCAAGTCTACAGTTGCGATTTAACCATTGGTGCTGTGGGCCTATCCGAAATACGTTTGTGTCACAAAACCGAGTCATACGATAATTTCAATTCCGATGAAATTATCAAATTGCATCGTACATCCCTAATAAGAGAATCGCTCTCCTCATCCGAGTTTAGCAGTCGCAATTCCAAACATACAACGAAAACCACTAGTCCTTATAGTTCTACGAACTCATTAAATTCTATGGATTCAACGGCCTTAAGTTATGGCGGTCCGTACCAATAAATTACCTGCAAACACAACAACAGCTGCCCAAAAAATGTCAGCACCACCACGTAAAAAACGTGCAGCACCACGGCCACCCAGTCAAATAGCCATACCGGAAAAGTCCGCCTTAATTATGGAGAATGGTGAAGAGAAAGAGAATGTAAAAAGCAACACCACCACCACCACAACACCCACTAGCCCCTTGAAAACCAAAGATTTTTCAGTATCCTCACCAAATCTATCACTCTCCTCTACGTCCACACCCTTAATGCTTAGCGATATTAATGGCAACGATTGTAATGGCCATTTGGAGGAGGGGGAGGAGGAGGAAGACTATCATGAGCATGAGAATAGCAGTGGCAATGGCTCATTAAATTCTAATGGCTATACAGAGGACACGGTATTGTATGCCCAGATACAAAAGAAAAATGCTTTAAATCTACACAACCAAAGTCAAGTAGATGTTGAAAGAGGAGATTCTATGGACAATTGCAGCAGCAAATTGCCGGAACCTTCGCCTCGTAAGAGAATAGTGCAGGTGAAAAAGAAAACTGTTGCCCCACCAGCACCGCCACCAAGACACACTTTGTATCAGGAAGATACAGTATCGTTGGCTTCCACAAATGCATCGAGCATATCCACACCCACAACACCAACACCAAAGGGGGGCATGATGTTAAACAACTCTTTGGAAAGTTTACAGCAAGAGCAGCAACAACAATCTAAAGTTTTTGAAAGAATGGATAGCAATCGATCGGATATACCCACACCGCAACCGCGCATAACCACCAACACCACCAGCAGCACTAATAGTACCTCCACGACTTTATTAAATGCCACCACCATAGAAGAGGATCTAAAAATGATGGAAACTTCCAATGACACCACCACCACAACCATCACGAACAACAACAAAACTAAACCCAATGTTTCCAAGGTTTTGCTTAATAGAACACCCACTCCAGAGCCACGCTCTCTATCCTGTGAGCCGCCCGAGATTATGGACTCCTGTTATAGCAGTCAAATGCAACATTTTAAACAACAACAAAACAAAACCGAAGACGATTGTATTTCCAAGCAGGCCGACTCTGGCATCGGTGAGCCAGTGCCTTCACCCATACCCGATAGCCTGCCTTTGGAGGTTTCCAATTTGGATGTGAAATCCAATTTTGAATCATCTTCCGATGATGATGACATGGTTAAGGTTTATAACTTCAAATTAGGCAAAACCTTAGTGAAGCCTATGAATGAAACCAAAACTTTAGAGGAACTAACCGTTATGAATCAAGTGCAAGAAGAAGAAGAAACAGATAATGAAGCCCACACGCCCTTAATATTAAACCAGCATCAGCCAACACCCAGCACAGTGTCAGAGACCTCTTCCTGGAATTTTGCCATACCCATTTCACCGCCACCTAATTTTGCAGATGCACAGTTCAACAACGATTTAATAATGGAAGTAAAGGAAACCAAACCTGATGCTCCAATAACACCAAAGATTATGGAGAGGCCGGTATTGAATTTTGAAGAACTAAAACAGGAACAAGAGATCACTTTAGAAGAGCAGAAACCCTTGGAGAAAACAGAATCGCTAACAACTCCTTTGGATAACATTGTAGATGAGCTAACGGCCATTATACAGGATAAGGCTTTGGATACTTTGATCAAAAAACCCGAAGACTGTGTTGAAATCGAGGCAGCTAAACCCAATACTTTAAGCAACTTTACCATCAATACGATTAGCCAAACAAATGGCCAAAAACCCAAAGAAATATTTACAGAGGAACAAATAACTCAAGCTCAGCTTGAATCTTTACCAAAGGACACCAGCGAAACGGACTCTACCAGCATTACGAATACAGTAAAGTCCATCTCACCTATAAGTTCGCCAGCAATAACACCCGATGAAGAGAAATTATATCGCAAACGCAGTAGTATAACCAGCCTAAAACAGAGAAGATCCATAACACGTTCAGATTCCTTTCATACTACGGCAGCCTGCGCAGAAAGTTTAAATCCAAATAAACGCACATCCTCCCAACTCTCTTTGGATCAAAGCACGGGCCATTTAAATCGCCGCAAATCATCGAGTGAGCTAAGCATAGGCGAATCACCTTCCTTACAAAGCTTAGAGATCATAAAAACCATTTTAAATTCACGCAAAAATAGTTTGGCCAACAGCTCTGCAAGCGAGGAGGAGCCTTATGTGGAGGTACAGGCCAGAAGGCCTTCAGAGGAATTGAAATTTGCCAGCTTGGAATTGAAAATGTCCAATCAAAATGATATAACGGAGGAAAGACCTACAACTGAAGAGGAGCCACCACAGCAAACACAGCAAATGGAGGAGAAACCCAAAGAGTTACCCAAAGTTTATCGTTATTCGGGACCGCCTAGCATTAATTTCTCCACTTGGAATGAACGGCCCAAACAACAGGTGGCCATAAAAAATGAAGGCGACTATATATTCGGTGGTGGCAATCCAAATAGAGTAACCATGCCAGCAGCATCAATGAATACTTTCACACCACCCTTACCGCCACCAGTGGCTCCGAAACCTGCAGCCATACAACGTATGGGTATACCCGAAAAGGAATACAAAGTACCTATAACCGTAAAGCCTATACAAGATGTGGTTGTGGATAAAGTTAAGCCGCCAGTGGCAAAAGAAACGGAAGCACCGCAACAACAACAACCACAAAGTAAAGTCATACAAATGCCCAAGGCTACTAAGGAAACGATTGTAAGCTTTACAGCCGACAGAAGTATACTTAGACCCGCCTCACAACGGCCAACAGTGGAGTCAGTATTAAGGCCACAAACACAAATTATTGTTAACACTTCGGCCTCAACATTGCCTAGAACAAATAATCAGAAAAGATTTTCAATGCCCCAAAACAACAACAACAACCACAACAGCAATAGCCAACACAATTCATTACCACCAGGTCCACAGCTATTGCGTTCAACTTCTATAAAAGAACAGCAACAGCAGCAACAGCCCATAAAACCTTCAACAGCACCTGCAGAGCCTACTTTGGCACCATTTGGACAAAATACTCTAAGACGTACGGGTCTTAAAGAGAAAATCCTGGCCAAAGAAGAAGAACCGATGAAAGGAAACACAAATCAAAACCAAAAACCCTCCACAATCAATGGCGATTTAAGATACCAACAACAACAACAGCAACAACGCAATACCATTACAAGTGCCAAATTACATTTAAATTTAAAGAAAACTACAACCACACACATTAACAATGAAGGTAGCAACACTAGCTCTGCTAGTTTTATCAGCAGCAGCAGCCAGCTAAATCCAACGCCACCACCACCACCACCAACAGCTTTAAAACCTAAACACTTAAGTCCACAGACAGCACCGGTATTAAGCAATAAACACAATATATTTTCAAATACAACAACAGCAACAACAACAATAACACCTCCACCACCACCACCACCAGCCATGATCACAAGAATACAATTGAAGCCCGTCTCTACAGCTGCACGCTCTACACCTACAACACCTAGTAATAGTAGTAGTGGTGGTGGTGGTGGTGGGGATCCACGTGATCAATTATTGGATGCAATACGCAATTTTAATAAGCAGGGCTTGAAAAAGGCTTAAGGCATACCCTTGTAAACTACGCTATGGGATTTGAAAGATAACAAGCTTTAGTTTTTTTTTTTTATTAATTTAAGCTTAAATTTAAACATTTCCTAGGGCCATTAAATATCTGAAATGGACTTTATTTTAAGAGAGAATTAAAAGGCGATCTGTTTACGAGTAACCAAAAATATTCCAAAGGAAAACATTTGCTGTTGAGGAGGACTAAATCTGTCTCAAGAACCTGACCAACAGCATACCTTTTTCTAGTTGGTTATCCAGAATTCTTTACTCACATTACTTTCGATGTCGTGGTCAGTTTTATAAATTTGTCCGTTTACTTAAGCGGCCCAATTGGTTTTCAATAAGCTGCCAGATGTCACTCTGGGTATACCGGATTTAAAATTTATTTAAAACATCTTAGCACTTTATCGCTAACCGCTAGGAGATTCTGTTGCACGTGTTATAACGTCGTTAAGGCCAAGAGACTTATTGAGACTGTCTCTAAAGTCTAACTTGGATTACATTTTAGGTACTCTTTCAACCTCAGCTTACAAACTAAGGCTCCATAACCTAATTAACAACATCCAACCAGATTTTCACGGTTTTAAGCATTATCTGCACTATATTGTGTGGTCATAATGTCGTCAAGGCCAAGAGTCTTATTGAGACTGTCTCTAAAGCCGAACTTGCATTTCACTTTAGGTACTCTTTCAACTTCAGCTTACAAACTATGTTGTGTGATCATAACGTCTTCAAGGCCTAGAGACTTATTGAGAATGTCTCTAAAGTCTAACTTGCTTTACACTTTAGGTACTCTTCCAACCTCAGATTACAAACTAAGGCTCCATAACCTAACTAACAACATTCAACCAGATTTTCACGCTTTTAAGGATTATTTGTAATATGTTGTGTGGTCATAACGTCGTCCAGGCCAAGAGACTTATTGAGACCGTCTCTAAAGTCTGACTAGCTTTACATTCTAGGTACTCTTTCAACCTCAGCTTACAAACTAAGGCTCCATAACCTAATTAACAACATTCAACCAGATTTTTTTCGACTTTAAGCATTATCTGCAACTATGTTGTGTGGTTATAACGTCGTTAAGGTCAAGAGACTTATTGAGACTGTCTCTAAAGTCTAACTTGCTTTACACTTTAGGTACTCTTTCAAATCTCAGCTTACAAACTAAGGCTCACGGTTTTATGCATTATCTGCACTATGTTGTGTGATCATAACGTCTTCAAGGCCTAGAGACTTATTGAGATTGTCTCTAAAGTCTGACTTGCTTTACATTTTAGGTACTCTTTCAACCTCAGCTTAAAAACTAAGGCTCCATAACCTAACTAACAATATTCAACCAGATTTTCACGCTTTTAAGGATTATCTGCACTATGTTGTGTGGTCATAACGTCGTCAAGGCCAAGAGACTTATTGAGACCGTCTCTAAAGTCTAACTTGCTTTACACTTTAGGTACTCTTTCAACCTAAGAAGTTCAACTGTATTTACAAATATGGCGGCTAATAAATTTTACAATTTTTAGTGTTTTGTAAACAGGAATTTAATTCTCACTTAAAATATTGGAAAAAAAATGTTTTACAAAAAAAAAAATGTTTTAAAAACAAAATTTTTAAAATAAATTTAAACAAAAGAAACCAAAATGGCCTCTAAATTGTTTAATTAATAAAAAAAAAGAATTTTTAATTGAAAATAAACATGGCCCTAGGAATGGTTACTGCTAAAAAAAAAAACTTTATAAAATAAAAATAAAATAAAAACCGCAACAAAATAAGAAAAAACACAATCCTTTTGAAAATTTTTTAAATTTCTTAAGTTAATTATGGATACTTGTTAAGTATTTTTTT
Source organism: Sarcophaga peregrina (assembly GCA_014635995.1). Taxonomy (NCBI): domain Eukaryota; kingdom Metazoa; phylum Arthropoda; class Insecta; order Diptera; family Sarcophagidae; genus Sarcophaga; species Sarcophaga peregrina. The sequence continues at coordinate 101,516,666 of CM025790.1, forward strand.
TTTTTAATTTTTGTAGATTCCCTTATTAAAAAAAAATCTTTTATAGAAATTGTTAACATTACAAAAACGAAGAAAAGATTTATTAAAAGGATAAAAAAAATTCTTAGCAAAACCTTACCTTTATAATGATATTTTAAAATATTGTATTTGTAAGAATTTAATAATCAATTGAATTTGTAAGTATTTGGTTTTATTATAAAACATTTTTTGTTTTTTTTTTTTTGTTTAATTAATAAATTTTCAAAATCACTCTAATCACTCTAGTGAATAAATAGGGTTCTAAACCAATTATTAATTACGTTTTTAATTTATTTAATATTTAAAAAAAAAACAAAAAACAAAAAATAAAATTGTTTAATTTCTTTAAATTTAAATTTTAAGGTCACAAACTAATTTAATTTAATGTATGTATATTTCATAATATTTTTTTATTTCGTAATATTCTTTATTAAAATTTAATTTCTTTTATTATTATTAATATTTTTTTTATATAATTTTACGTTTAAAAATTAAATTGTTTCACTCTTAACCTTTCCAAGGTAACTGGTCTTTATTTTATTTTAAATTTTATTTTATAACGAAACTTGTAAAGCTTATATTCAAATGTTTGTTAATTAATTATTATTTTTTTTTTATTATTATTATTTTATTTTTTATTGTTATTAATAAGTGTAAATTATTATTTAATTCTCTTTTTTTTTCTCTTATTTTTAATAAAATTGTTTTTTGATTTATTTTAATTTTTTTTTTATTTATTAAGAATATTATTATTATTATAATTATAATTATTATGTTATTAATAACACAACAACAACAACAAATATTGTATTATAAAAAAAAATAATGTTAAAGCAATAAATAAATAAATTTGAAACAAAAACCAGCAACGAAAAAATTCTAAAGTTTTATTCAAACAATTCCCAAGCGGTGGATCATTCATTTCTCTATAATTTGTTGTTGTGCATTTTAAAGTATTTAAAAATTCATGTAAGTATCCGCAAACAACGAAATTGTATTAAAATGATGTTGAATTTATTTGTTTTGTTTAAATAGGAACATTCCATCCTCGTGCTGCTGGTGTTTGTTATGTTATGTTATGGAACGTACATACGAAAAATTCAAAAGACTGCAGACATGTGGAATGATTTGTGTGTAAGAAGTGTAATGTAAGGACTGTATACTAGCCAGCTATCCGGGTAACCAGCTATACTAGCCAGTTCATAGCTAAACTCGTCAGGATCCTGGTTAACCAGCTACCAATGAATGAATGAATGCAGCCATATAGCCAGCTATTTCTAATTGGCAGATTGCTAGTATATTTATTAATTAAAAGTAGTTGTTTTTATTTGTTTTAATATGGGTATATCTGTATGTATTTTGTAATAAATCATTGTAGATATATGCCAGTAATTGGGCTGGGCATATCCAATATCCAAATGAGAAGGCTCATTTGGATCACAGTGTACAGCGTCAGTATACATAGTCTAATTGATGAATAAAATCTTTTTCAATCTGAATCTTCTACAATTATTGAAAATCTTCTCTACATATTTTATTCATATTGTGATTATCTGAAGTATCACAAACTATATTATAATTCTAGTATGGTTTTTAATACAGTCGATTTCTTGGGAATCCTCACATCCATACCCACCCACCACCCCCAAGAAATTTCTATGAACTAAATGAGAATTACTATACATATCACACATCTGAACGAAATACAAGACCTACTGAAGTTTTAAATGCACTATAAATTTTAACATAGACAGCAGAAAAGAATGCACCATTTTTTTATATTTTATTTAATACTAATGTTTACTTAACACTGTAAAAAATTACAACTAAAAATTAAATATTGCAATCACCCTGTTATAAATATAATTCACAATAGAAATAGAAAAACGATTGGTCTAACAAGAACAATAACGACTATAAGAAAAAGCTGACGTCACTTTTTACCGCAAGGATAAAAAGCATACCGACGCGCGTGTTGAACAGACAAAAAGCAAAGAAAAATAATCTTTATTCAATTTATCCAGAATATTCTAATCGAAAGCCATCGTTAATAAGTGTTTACAAAAGTTAAAGATAATTTTAAGTGAAAATATTGTGTTGAAAAGATTTCAATCCATTAAAAGTAAAAAGACGGAGGCCTTTGATTTGGTCATTATGTTTAAGAAACTTGCAAAAAGTTTTCAGTGCATTAGAATGGAAGTAGAGGATGCAATAGTTGTGATAGAGCCAACTAAAGAAGAAGAACCTGAATTTGCTGGAATGATAATAATGGGAAAAAAGATACTGAGGTTGAACAGTTAACGCCTTTTCGTGTGTTAAAAAAAAATCCAGTCGAAATTTTAACTTGATAAATAAGAGCCTCCCGGCATTATAGATACGCAAAAAAAAATGGCGGCGACACCCTTTAAAGTGGTGGTGGTATCGGGTTCCGAAACCAAAAAGGAGGATGAAGGTAATAATGGCGGCCATATGACTTAAGATGTTATCGACGCATTTGGTAAAATATTAAGCGGCAAAAGACGGTCTGGCAAAAATTGAGGTGGTGACAATAAAAAAAAACGTTATGATATGCAGCATCCCTCTGGTCCCGAAGAACGGCGAGGCAGTCTTGATGAGACTAAGAAGTTCACCTAAAATATCTAAAAAGGTAATATTTTAAAAACCAATATTGTTTAAAATAACTTTTCCAAAAATTTTCATCTATTTTAGTTTTTTCCAATAACAAAATGTACATCACTTCCTTTATAAGCCACTAGATTCACTTCAAAATCACCGAAAGCCTTTAAATAAATAACATTGACTATGGTTGGAACCATAAACTGATATGGCGCCGCTAATTTGTAACAGTATAGACAAGGCTGATGTCTATTTTATATCGCTGGCCGAAAAAAATTAAGAACGCGGTATGAAAGCATACCTTTGGTAGAGGGTGATTTAATCATTGGCGATTTTCTTTTTACCCGTGAGCCGTTGGGAGTGGTTTCAGACCTAGAGACAGTGAGCAGTGCAACGACTTCGTTGAGAGTTTCAGTTACAGTGCGACACTAACTGCAGCACCTAATCCTCCCAATATTTGCAAACGTGTTTCAAAACCCAAAGATCCTAAAGGTGCTAATCCTTCGCCACAAGGATGTATCCCAACCAAGGCTTTAAAAATTAATAGTGCCGCTTTGCTTACCAGTACAGGTGCAGCTCCAGCTGCTTGCTTGCTGGTACACGATAATAATCTCCATGCCAACACATCTCATTCCGCCAAGAATTTGAAAATGAAAATGTAAGTAACCCTTACATATTTGTATATTTCTTTGGTTGTATTAAAATGTAGATTAATTAGTAGCCTATTTATATTTTTAAATTTTAAAATCGTAGTTCGTTCTCTTTATATTTGTTTGTCCAACACAAATTGTTGTAATTTTTGTTTGACACACATTTTTTCGTTTGTAGATCTTCTCGGGCTAAATCGGATGGTGCTACAGTTGTTTAAAAGATTCCAATGAATCATGAAACAAAAGATCCCTGCACTATAACGTGTTTAAAAGTCCAGGGCCAAATACCTCAGTTACGGTGCTCCAAATGTTTTTGTCTTCTCCACAATCAACTTGTGGGACTCGAATCAGTACAGCTCCGAATATCACACAGTAAATAATAGTCGAAGGGAAGCAGTATAATTCAAGGTATTAAGAAAAACATTTCGAAAAAGAATATAATTTTTAAATTAAAAACTTTTTCTTTAATTTCATTTTAAAGCTTGCGTACCCCAATCGCTATAATATGTCATCAATATTATCATCAATTTTAACTCAAATCCACGTTATATGTAAACAACAACAGGAGACCAGACAGAAAAATCATAACGGTGACGGCAGGAACGAAACATGCGATGGTGGCTAAACCTCTATCACTGCGCAGGCAGGTGAGTTTTGTAGAAGTATTAAGTAAAATGCAATGCCTACAGGCAGAAATCATTTCTTAAGAGAGCGAGCGAGCTTAACTATTTGACTATAAAGTAATTTCATATTATTTCCATTTATCTGTCCTTGTTCTAATTTTATATTTTATTGTATTTTTCCAGACAAGTCAATGATTTCAAGAATGATTTGAAACAGATTAACGAGAGTATATGCAAAAAAAAAAATCGGAAACAATGAGATAATTTATTGGATGGCATAATTCAAACAATTACCAAGCGGTGGAACATTCGAATAAATTTCTTTGGCAATGTTTCATATGCCTACGATTCGTTGTTGCGTTATTTTAAAGTTTTTAAAAATGCATGTAAGTACCCCAAAATTAAAGAAATAATATAAAATGATGTTTAATTTATTTGTTTTTATTAAAATAGGAACGAACGTCCTCGTGCTGCTGCTGTTTGTAAATTATGGAACTTGACTGCTTACGGCGGCACATCATTTTGGCATACGGTGCGTATGAAAAATTCTAAAGCCAGCAGTTGGTATGGTTTTGTAAGCGCTTTGCATCGTGGATTTACGTTAAATGCTGTTGTCTAGTGGTCTCAGTGAAGACATGTCGAAAGATTTCTGTGCAAATATAAGAACTGTATACTAGCCAGCTACCCAGCTACTCACTCTACTAACCAACTATACTAGCCAGCTATCCAGCAAGACAACTATACAGCTACACAGCTAGCCAGCTATACCAGCCAGCATCCCAGCTATACTTACTAACTATACTACCCCGCTATTCAGCAAGACAACTGCGTAGCTAGCCATCTACCCAGTTACACAGTTACGACCCAACTGCCCAGTTACGCAGTTAGCCAGCTACTGAGCTTGACAGCTGTACAATCCCGCTCCCTGCTATACTAGACAGGTAAGCAGGTAAGCAGGTAACCAGCTAGCCAACTTTCCAGCCACTCAGATATACTAACCTGCAAGCCATCTATGTCAAGGAATTTTCCGAAAGTCCTCTTAGTTCTTCGAAAATATCTAGAAAGGTAAAGATAGTATTTCTTAAAGAAAAGAAATATTGTTGGAAATAACTAAATAATAACTATTTAAAAAAATTCTCACTTTTAGACTTCTCCAACAATAACAATAAAAATCCATTCATGTGGATGTGGTTTACAAGAAAATGAAGCTATTGAAGATGTAGGGGGACCCCTCTAAAAGTGTTGTAGACAGACTAAGGAGTTCGTGTTGAGAGGGTTACTGGACAGTGAGAAGTGGTTAGAAGTGGCTGCGGCATTAGCTGTAGCAGTCGCACCTAATCTTGGGAATTTGGCTTTTAAACGCGATTAAAAGCCAAAGGTGGACTGGAGTCCAAGCAAGTAAGCAAGCAAGGAAGGAAGGAAGCAAGGATAGGATTTGAAAGTCAGTAATGGCGTTTTAGTTCGCAGTACGGTTGCGGGTTGCGGGTTGCAGGTTGCAGGTGGTAAAATTGGCAGCTGGATGTCATGACTATCAGGTGGTGAGTGGTAGGTGGTAAGTGCCTAGTACATCGCCAAGAAAAGAAGTGAAGTCGCAACGCAAGGATGTTAAGGAGAAGGACGACAATGACAACGATAATCTCCCTCTCTAATATATAGTATATAGTATAATAATTTGTGTAATTTTTAAAAAAGTATCTTTTTGTGGTTATTTTGAAAGTTTAGTTTATTTTATTTATATATAAGTAATGAATTAAATATGTATGTGAAGTAAGCATAAGCATTATGTAAAAAACAAAAATTGAAAGAAAAAAATGGTGCCTACTTTTCTGGTGGCAGAGTTAAAATTGACAGTAGATTTAAAACTATAGTTGGTTTAAATTTGCAGTGCATCTAAAACTGGTTGAAATTTGTAGTGCATGTGAGACTATAGTTCGTTGAAATTTGTAATTCTCATTTAGTTGATGTAAGTTTATAAATAAGTAAAAAGCAAGTTTGTAGGGAGTGGTGGGTGGGACCTAACCCGACCAATATGAGGATTCCCAAGAAATCGATTGTATTGAAAAGCAGATATTTGATAAATTAGAATATGAATAAAATATGTCGAGATTTTTAATAATTGTAGGATTCAGATAGAAGATTTTATTCATCAATTAGACTATGTATACCGACTCTGTAACACTGTTTTCCAAATGAGCCTTCTCATATGGGTATTGGATATGAGAAGGCTCATTTGGCTATTGGATAAGCCCAGCCCAATTAGTGGCATATATCTACAATGATTTATTACTAAATACATATATAGATATACCCATATTAAAACAAATAAAAACAACTATTTCTAACTAATAAATATACTAGCAATCTACCAATTAGGAATAGCTGGCTGCATTCATCCATTCATTGGTAGCTGGTTAACCAGGATCCTGACGAGTTTAGCTGTGAACTGGCTAGTATAGCTGGTTACCCGGATAGCTGGCTAGTATACAGTTCTTACATTACACTTCTTACACACAAATCATTACACATGTCTGCAGTCTTTTGAATTTTTCATACGCACCGTATGCCAAAGTGATATGTCCTTACCAGCCAAATTCCATAACACAACATAACAAACACCAGCAGCATGAGGATGGGATGTTCCTATTTAAACAAAACAAATAAATTCAACATCATTTTAATACAATTTGGTTGTTTGCGGATACTTACATGAATTTTTAAATATTTTAAATTGCACAACAACAAATTATAGGCATCCACCGCTTGGGAATTGTGTCCCGGATATAAGCCATCCAATGAATTATTTGATTATTTCTGATCATTCTCAAAATCATTGACGTATCTGGAAATGTACAATAAAATACAAAGTTAGAACCAGGAAAGATAGATGGAAATAATATGGAATTATTTTATAGACAAATAGTTAAGCTCGCTCGCTCTCTCTTAAGAAATGATTTCTGCCTGTAATGATTCCATTTTACTTAACACTTTACAAAACTCACCTGTTGGGCAATGTTAGAGGTTTAGCCACCATTGCGTATTTCGTTTCTGCCGTCACCGCTAAGGTTTCTTCGGCCTCCTGTTGTCGTCTACATGTAATGTGGATTTTGTTAAAATTGGTGATGATGTTGATGACATATTAGACACTGATGCAGACTTTTTTATAGCGATTTGGGTACACAAGGCTTTAAATTAAAGTAAAAAAGTTTGTAATTAAAAAATACTATTCTTTTTCGAAATTTTCTTCTAAATACCTCGCATTATATTGCTTCCCTTCGAGTATTATTTACTGTGTGATGTTCAGAGCTGTACTGATTGAGTCTCACAAGTTCATTGTGGAGAAGGCAAAAACATTTGGAGCACCGTAACTGAGGTACTTGTCCCAGGGCTTTTAAATACGTTATAGTGCAGGGATCTTTTGTTTCATGATTCATTGGAATCGTTTAAACAACTGCAGCACCATCCGATTTAGCTCGAGAAGATCTACGAACGAAAAAATGTGTGTCAAACAAAAATTACAACAATTTGTGTTAGACAAACAAATATAAAGAGAACGAACTACGATTATAAAATTTAAAAATCTAAATACGCTACTAATTAATCTACATTTTAATACAACCAAAGAAATATACAAATATGCACGGGTTACTTACATTTTCATTTTCGAATTCTTGGCGGAATGAGCAGTGTTGGCATGGAGATCATTATCGTATACCAGCAAGCAAGCAGCTACATCCGTATTGCTAAGCAAATTGACTCTAGTGACTTTTAAAGCCCTGCTTGGGGTACACCCTTGTGGCGGAGGATTAGCAGCTTTAGCACCTTTGGGTTTTGAAACACGTTTACAAATATTATGGAGATTAGGTTCTGCAGCTAGCACTATAATCACTCCCAAAGGCTCACGGCTAAAAAGAAAATCGTCAATGATTAAATCACCCTCCACCAAAGGATATGCTTTCATACCGCGTTCTTAATTCTTTTTCGGCCAGCGATATAAAATAGACATCAGTCCTTGTCTATACTGTTACAAATTAGCGCGCCATATCAGTTTATGGTTCCAACCATATTCAATGTCATTTATTTAAAGGCTTTCGGTGATTTTGAAGTGAATCTTGTGGCTTGTAAAGGAAGTGATGTAATTTTTGTTATTGGAAAAAACTAAAATAGATGAAAATTTTTGGAAAAGTTATTTAAAAAATCTTTGTTTTTAAAATATTACCTTTTTAGATATTTTAGGAGAACTTCTTAGTCTCATCAAGACTGCCTCGCCGTTCTTCGGGATCAGAGGGATGCATATCATAACGTTTTTTTTTATTGTCACCACCTCAATTTTGCCAGACCGTCTTTTGCCGCTTAATATTTTACCAAATGCATCGATAACATCTTACGTCATATGGCCGCCATTATTACCTTCATCCTCCTTTTTGGCTTCGGAACCTGATACCACCACCACTTTGAAAGGTGTCGCCGCCATTTTTTTTTTTTGCGTATCTATAATGCCGGGAGGCTCTTATTTATCAATCGCATTTTTTTTAGCACACGAAAAGGCATTAACTGTTCAACCTCAGTATCTTTTATCCCATTATTATCATTCCAGCAAGTTCAGTTTCTTCTTCAGCTGGCTCTATCATAACTATTGCATCCTCTACTTCCATTCTAATGCACTGAAAACTTTTTGCAAGTTTCTTAAACATAATGACCAAATCAAAGGCCTCCGTCTTTTTACTTTTAATGGATTGGAAACGATTCAACACTATATTTTCACTTAAAATTATCTTTACCTTTTGTTAACACTTGTTAATTATGTCTGTACCGTTAGAATATTCTGGAAAAGCTGGCTAAAGTTTTTTTTCTTTGCTTTTTGTGCGTTCAATATGCGCGTCGATATAATGCTTGTCCATGCGGCAAAAAATGAGGTTAGGTTTCTCTTGCAGTCGTTGTTGTTCTGGTTAGACTGATTGTTTTTCTTTGCTCTATTCTATTCTTATTGTGATTTACATCTATAACAGGGTGATTGCAATATTTCATATTTAGTTTTAAAATTTGTGTTCGCCTGGTAAATTTGTGTGGATTTGAAACAGCATTGCAAAAAAAAAAAAAATAAATAAACATTGGGCGTTAGTAGATAGGCGTGGCTGCTAAATGGCTAAAGGCATCGTCAAATAAATACAAAATAAACAAAAAGCGTTAAACTGGTTCATTGAAATTTAAAATTTTTTTTTCATATTTAATTTGATGCCTGACTTGGGATATGAACCCGGGCTTTACATGTAATAAGCCAACACACTACCTACTAGACTTCAATTTAAGCTTAGTATTCATTATTGTAGTCGCTGTGGTCTAGTAGATAGTGTGCTGGCTTATTAGCCGTGAAGCCAGGGTTCAAAAATCACAGATTATATAAAACAAATTAAATAAATATAAAAAAGTAAACACAAAAATCTATTTCAAATAGTTTTTATTATTGACTCTCTTATTGTTTTATTTCATTCACTTTCTTAGAATGTTTTTTCCCAGATAGACTTCCAAGGTATCTTTTAATGGTTTAAAGGTTTTGCATCTATCCCTATTTTAAAAATTAACTACAATACAAATATTCATCATTTTGGATTTAAATTTTGTTATCATTAAAGTTGATTTTGGTTTTGGTCAGCAAATTACCGTCACCCATGTCCACATTATAGCCAGGACGATATTTCATGCCAGGAGCCTATAGAGAAAAACGAATACAATAAAAAAAATTCGCATTTTATGTCCATACAAAAGCTTGATTTTAATCGACTTACATTGAACCAAACATCACGCCATTTTTTACCGCTGTCAGCATCACGCAACAGCTCGGGCACATCGTAGCGTGGCACATTGAAATAATTCATCATGTCGGGCTTCTCAGTGCAGTATTTAATGCGAGCCTCGCACCATTCACCCTCATTGGGGAAACGCCAATCTTTCATTTTCTTTTCCATGGGATCCTCATCGAATCTTTCGAAATCTATACGTTCGATATCTTCAACAACAACTTCAGTCTCACCACCGGCAGTCCAATCGTAAATCAAGAGCTCAGCATGAGTGGCAATATCTTTCAAGTATTGTTGCTTGTAAATGTTTTCCATGTCACGCAAGTAAGCATCGGTGAGAACTTTCGAATTGACTTCGTGGCCATGATTACGAGCCTTAATCCGTTGCTACAATAGGAGCATTGAAGAAGTGAAATTGAATATAAAATAAAGAACAGGAATTTTTGAAGTTAAACAAACTCCGTGTTGTTAAAGAACGTGTCAGGGAGAATACATACGTTTCTCTACTCTTTACGGTCCAAAAAATAGAACACTTTGTGAAGCGTTCAGTTAAAGATTGTGAATAAAACATAAGGATTTGAGGCTAATGGTTAAACAAGAACTCGTTAAGATGTTGAAGCGGATATGGGCTTTGGTCAATAAGTACTCCTAAGCGTTCGCAAAAGATCTATTAATCTGTCTATTAGGCCAACCAGAGAAAAAATCGCCCAGTTTCGCTCAATTGATTGAAGCGGCAGCTCGCAAAATGTGGTTAAGCTGTCTGTAAGCCTCCCCCGTACGGCTGTTTTTGGCACTGCTGCTCTGATTGTTTTCTTAGAACCTACACGGTCAATAAGTTGAGTGACTAAACGAGGCAAAAGCTAACAGGTTGTGAGCTTCGACAAATAAGGGCGCTTGAGTCGATGTAAACCATGTCCAAACCGCACAAGAGCTGACCATTGATGCCTAAAGTTTTTACTCGTGCTTTGATTGTTAGTACTTAGGCTTAGGCTACAGCAAATAATTACAAAGTATAGATCAGAGATTAGTTTTCGCTAACAGACGGTCGTGACTACTCGTAAATGAACACTGAGTAGTCTTTAAGCTGCTCTCTTGACCCTTATTCAAGTCTATGGTATCAACAATTGGTCTAACTGGCCGCCTTATGTGGACACTAAACTTCAACAGCGGTATTTAAGATACCTCGATGATCAAACTCTTAAATCGGACGTATGCACTGTCACAATTTAGGCCGTTTGTACGTGAGCTAAAGTAAATGAGTGTCTAATCGTTTGTGAATTGTTTCGTATTCGCTAAGCCTTTGCTCCAGAACTGTACTGACACAATTGGATTTCGGTCTGTCTGTTTCAGAAAGTCCTTTTAACAGAAGCATGAGAATACTGACTGACACAATTTTTCGCTAGCAAGGACGAGGGCTATATTTTAAAGACGCACTGAAATTAGTCACAATATGCGCTGCACTGTATTGTTATAAGCACACTAAAGGAAGCCTGCGATTTCATGGAAAAATTTGAAGGCTCCCTAACGAAATGCCTTTTTTATACAATAAAAAAAATACTTAAAAATGTAGTTTAACTTACCTTAACAGCATCCACGGGCAGATCCAAATACACAACCAAATGTGGTTTTAACAATTCATTGATGGTGTTTTGTCTGAGTTCATGGTACACGGAACGGGCACCCTTCGAAATATAACCCTGTCTGTGCATGGCTTCCAAGAACACAAAATCAGAATAGCAACTGCGATCCAAGACAACACCCTGACCGGTGGACAATAAATGAGCCAAAGCATCAATATATTGTTCATAGCGCAACATATACATGCGAATTTGGTAGCTAGCAGCCAAAGGATGATTAGGATCCTTGAGGAAATTCTTTACATCATAAGAGCGGCAGTTTTCAGGTAATTCTGGATCCAATTGACGCATATCATAGCCATAGGAATTGATGTAAAACATATCCATATTGGCTTCGGGTACATACAGCATTTCCAATTCTTCAGCCAATTCTTTGGCAAATTTCGATTTGCCGGCCGCTATGGGGCCCTCAACACAAATGATTTTGGAATTGTCATTTAAACGTTTTGTCGTCTTGTCGAACAGAGATGCTAATACACCATATTGCTTCTCTTTGTAAGGGTAGGGTTTGTGGGTAATAAGACGTGGACCGCCGCGCATTGTTTTGCCCGAAATATTACGTTGCTGGGCCATGGCCGTTGGCACAGCTGGGGCGTTGCGTGAGCAAAGGCGCATTAGGCCTACTCTGAAAACGGCAGTCATCTGAAATTATACGATTCTAGTTAAGGGATTCTATCTATAAAGTTATAATATTTCAATTAAAAAGCGTCTTCTTGAATTGTTCCAAACAAATAGAATGAATATCTCCTCTAGAGAGGTGTTACATCACACACGGTTTCAATTTTTTTGTTTTTCTTATAAGAAGTTCAACGCGTTACTTATTGGAATTTATACTACAATTCCATTGATTTAGTTTAACGTTTTAGTAAATATTGTATTTTCAATATAAATATTTGCGTATTAATGCCTTTTTATTAAAATTTGTTTAATTTTACACTCACTTTTCTTTAAAACGAAATGCTTTTAAAATTTCGACGACAAAAAGTGTACTTCACTGAATTGTCAAAATGCTATGGCCGCAGCTGTTTTTGTCAAGAACTGCCAGTGTTGCAAAATTTAGTACTTTTTTCGTCAATACTTTTTCATTTCAAAAGTACCCTCCCATTAAGCTTTTAGTATTTTTTCAACAAATTTGTTTTTGTTCGTTCAAACAATAAATATATAAATAATTCGCACATTCTTTTTCCACTTCCGGGTTTATTAAGCAAGAATAAACCCACCCCAGTTGTTTACTGTAATTCTGGTCTATCTATCTGTCCAATAAGTGTTACAAGTTAAAGTAGCCTATAGACTCCCAATGGCCACTGGTTCAACCCCAGGCAGGTAAAAAAAAAGGTGGAGTTGTTACTTTCCTCACCAAAAAAGGAAAGAGAACTCGCATCAACCGTTCGGACAAAAGCGAAGAACAACAAAATTTTGTTTGGGGTGAGTAGCTGGCGGTTGGAGCAAGGAAAAAGAGGAGGAAGAAAATGTAATTTTATTTTGTAGTTGTGGTGAATTTTTACAAAAGGTGGTGGATTTATCCGGTGCGGTGAATAAAATCGAAGAGTGGTGAGTTTCTAGTGTGCGGTGAGTCTTCCAAAATGTGGTGAATAATTTATCCAGTGTGGTGAATAAAATGGAAACTCGTCAAAGTGCCGTTATTCGAAATGAGTACTGTATTTGTACATAAATACATGCACTGTATATTGTGATTCGGACGGTGCATGTCTAGAATAAGCCATTTTCACATCTGTTAATGTAGACATTCAACGATATGTCTGGTTACTGCATTAAAACATTGTTGCCATTGTGTTATTCTATTTAAAATTCTAAAAAATTAGAAAACTGCATACAAAATAATTAAACAAATAATTATTGCTTTAAGCTGGCAATGCTGTTATATGCTGTGCTAAATTTCAATGAAATGTATTGTTTACATTTTTACGTGTGTAATAAATAACAGAGTGTTTCTTATAATTTAATACGAGTAAAATATGAAAAAGTAATAACAGGGCGTTTCATTAAAGAATTAAACGAAATAAATATTAAAAATTGTTTTTCAAAGCAATTGGAGGGCAATTCAAATGCATTTTTTTATGTTGTTCACATTTACAGGGTATTTCTAAAATAGGTTTTGTGATAGTGGCGCTTTTTTGTAAGTTCTAAAGAAAATAAACGTTATAATTTAAATTTAAAAGAAATTTAAGTAAAATTAATTTATTAAATACAATTTTGAATGAAATTATTAAAAGAAATAATTTGCAATTATCATAATTATTAAAAAATGCATTGATAGGAAAATTTATTGAAAAATATGTGTCACCACATGCTATATTAATCGATTAAATATAATATATAATCTGATCATTATATAATTTCCTAGAGTGTTTGTTTTTATTTAAATCAATTGCAGTTCATTGATTTCTTTAAGAGTTTTGTTTATTATTATCATTTATTGTTTTTAATTTTTATTTAAAATTTTTCCTCCAACCTTGATAAGCCATATATAGAGATGAGATGAATCATTGTTTTGAATAAATTTGACAAAATTGTATATAAATTCTTCAACATTTTTGAGAATCCGGAGCAGTTGTTGAAAATTCTTGAAAAGATTAACAGATTAACAATGAAGACATTAGTGTGGTTTGGCTTATTACTTGGGTTGTTTTGTTCAATACAGGCCTACAGCTTTGTAATACCAGCAAGTAAATAGAAAAAAATTTTAACAGTAAATTTGAAAAATTTTTTAATACATTTTCCATTATAGAAATGGGCATGCCGGGCGTATGCATGTTTAATGGCATGATGTTGCAGCGTGGCGATAATAATATGCCTTCTGCCTGTCAAAATATGCATTGCAATGATGACGGTTCCATATTGGTGCAAGGGTAAGTGAAAACGTTCTATTGAAAAATCTATTGAAACAGTATTTTAATCCAATTTACAGTTGTGGCCACTATGACATGCGTGATTGTCGCATAATAGATCCTATTAATCTGCATAAACCCTATCCCGACTGTTGTAAAATGAATTTCATGTGCACTTTGGCGAATGGTCAAGTTGTTAATAGAGAAATATCACCTTTAGAGCAAAGAGGTTTATATGCTTGAAGCACAACGGCATCGATTATCTTAAATAAAATGCATAGTTCAGTTATAAACCATGCTTCCAGAAGTTGTAAGGTGTTTAGCTAAGTAGCAAACCTTTGAATTTATAATCTTTTTTTTAAATAAAATCTTAAAATTTATTAAAATTAAATACAATAAATACAATAATTATTTAAATAAAGTCTATAATAGCTACCAAAATTCATGACTATCGAATTTACTCATCTACTTATAATTAAGTAAGCAAGTTCTACTCATCATCATCTACATACTCACATTCATCATCATTATCATCTTCGGTACACTCTTCATCATCATCATCATCCTCATCATCTCCACTTTCTGTTGCAGGCTTTTTACTATCACTGGTCGATTTTAAAGGCATGTCATGAAGATTTTTATCATCATCCAATTTATTTAATGGTGACATGGTTGTTGTAGAAACATTATTTGATGAAGAGCTAGTCAAAGTGGGTTTTGTTGTTCCAGTTGGAGTTGGACCAGTTGAAGCCTTGACTTTGTTTATTTTATTAGGATTTTTAGAAGATTTTTTAACGTTCGGAATTTTTGTTGTTATATTCATCTGCATGGTAGCTGTGCCTATAATGTCACTCAATGTAGGCAAGGTTACAAACTCCACGGTGCCATTATCGTTTGTCTTAATGGAACTGCTAGTAACAGGCTTTTCTGTTGTTTCTGTTGAATTTTCTTTAATAATTGTAGTTGTATTTGCCATAGTATTGTTGTTTTTTGTAAAGTCATCTTCTTCTGTCTTTAATTTTATTAACAACTCCGTTTGATTTCCTTTACTTTCCTTTATGGTGTCATTTTTCGATAACTGTGTTATCACTTCCTTTTTATTGCTCGCCTGTATTTCATTATCGCTGTTTAAAATCTTATCCTCATCATCATCTTCATCCCAGCCTAGTAAAGGCGGAGGAGTTATACGTGGCGCTGCTGTTGAGGTTAAAAGGAATTCATCAATAATTTCGCAATTTTTGCCCAAATAGCCATGTCTACAGTGGCAACGATAATTGCCATCTTCTTTGGTCAACGAAATACATTTGCCTTTGTTCTCGCAAATATTTGGATTGTTTTTGCAGTAAGTGAGCTCTGTAAAAGAAAACAAATTTTTTTGTTATTGAAAAATGTATAAAAAAATTTTTTTGTTATCGAAATTTTGTTATCGAAAAAGGAAAGCGTGAAAAATATCTTTGTTTTTCGAAAGAATATTTTTTAAATACAGTTCGATGTAATTTATGTTATCGATAACTTGTTAATAGGAAATTTTACTTATCGATAAAAATTATTAACATAAATTTTGCAAACAATTTTCTGTAAAAAATTTTGCGGTTAATATATTTTTCATTAAAAATTTTATCGATTACTACAGTTTTCAGTGTAAAATTTATCGATTACTACAATATTCAATAGAAAATTTATCGACTTCTACAATTTAAATAGGAAATTTACTTTATACTACAATTTTTCCATAAAAATTTTTTCGATTTTTACAATTCTTTACAATTTTCTATAGAAAATTTATCGATAATTACTTTCTTTATCGATAATGAATTAAAGTTATCGATAATGAATTAAAGTTATCGATAATGAATTAAAGTTATCGATAATGAATTAAAGTTATCGATAATGAATTAAAGTTATCGATAATGAATTAAAGTTATCGATAATGAATTAAAGTTATCGATAATGAATTAAAGTTATCGATAATGAATTAAAGTTATCGATAATGAATTAAAGTTATCGATAATGAATTAAAGTTATCGATAATGAATTAAAGTTATCGATAATGAATTAAAGTTATCGATAATGAATTAAAGTTATCGATAATGAATTAAAGTTATCGATAATGAATTAAAGTTATCGATAATGAATTAAAGTTATCGATAATGAATTAAAGTTATCGATAATGAATTAAAGTTATCGATAATGAATTAAAGTTATCGATAATGAATTAAAGTTATCGATAATGAATTAAAGTTATCGATAATGAATTAAAGTTATCGATAATGAATTAAAGTTATCGATAATGAATTAAAGTTATCGATAATGAATTAAAGTTATCGATAATGAATTAAAGTTATCGATAATGAATTAAAGTTATCGATAATGAATTAAAGTTATCGATAATGAATTAAAGTTATCGATAATGAATTAAAGTTATCGATAATGAATTAAAGTTATCGATAATGAATTAAAGTTATCGATAATGAATTAAAGTTATCGATAATGAATTAAAGTTATCGATAATGAATTAAAGTTATCGATAATGAATTAAAGTTATCGATAATGAATTAAAGTTATCGATAATGAATTAAAGTTATCGATAATGAATTAAAGTTATCGATAATGAATTAAAGTTATCGATAATGAATTAAAGTTATCGATAATGAATTAAAGTTATCGATAATGAATTAAAGTTATCGATAATGAATTAAAGTTATCGATAATGAATTAAAGTTATCGATAATGAATTAAAGTTATCGATAATGAATTAAAGTTATCGATAATGAATTAAAGTTATCGATAATGAATTAAAGTTTCTATAAAAAATTTATTGATTACTAATTACTAATTTTCTATAGAAAATTTATCGATTACTAAAATTTTGTTATCGATATAGTTTGATAAATTTTTGTTTAAAAAAGGATTCGTAAGTTTGTTTGGTCATCTGATCATTATTTATTTTTGTTTTCTATCGATAATGAATTAAAGTTATCGATAATGAATTAAAGTTATCGATAATGAATTAAAGTTATCGATAATGAATTAAAGTTATCGATAATGAATTAAAGTTATCGATAATGAATTAAAGTTATCGATAATGAATTAAAGTTATCGATAATGAATTAAAGTTATCGATAATGAATTAAAGTTATCGATAATGAATTAAAGTTATCGATAATGAATTAAAGTTATCGATAATGAATTAAAGTTATCGATAATGAATTAAAGTTATCGATAATGAATTAAAGTTATCGATAATGAATTAAAGTTATCGATAATGAATTAAAGTTATCGATAATGAATTAAAGTTATCGATAATGAATTAAAGTTATCGATAATGAATTAAAGTTATCGATAATGAATTAAAGTTATCGATAATGAATTAAAGTTATCGATAATGAATTAAAGTTATCGATAATGAATTAAAGTTATCGATAATGAATTAAAGTTATCGATAATGAATTAAAGTTACTCACCTTCATCACATAGAATGCCACCCCAGCCAGGTTTGCAATTACACTCCCAGGGCTTTTCACAATCGCCATTAACACAGCCGGGATATGGGAAACACTTGTCACAATTTGGACCAGTCCAACCAACTTTGCAGCTGTAAAAGAATGAAGAAGAGTTATTAAGTACACGTTAGTATGTGTGTAAGTGTTTGTTGTTAACGAATCTCTTCTATTTTGTTTTTAAATTTCAAACTAACCGACACTCTCCTGGCCTCTTGCAATAGCCATGTTGTTTGTGACAGTCTGCATTGCAAATGGCTGAAGGATTTTTTGGTTTTTTTTTTTTCGAAGAGAAACAGAAAGAAAAAAAAGGAATATTAATTAAAACCGTCTGAACGCATATTTTCCGCAATTTTTCGATGGCATTTCATTTTCCAATTAACTTACGTGTCTGGCACAAAAGGCCAGTGTAGCCGGGTAAACAATTGCATTCCAATGGTTTCGAACAGGTGCCGTGTTGGCAACCAGGCAATACGGAACAATCACTACAATTACGTCCAGCCCAACCGATGCGACAGCGACACTCGCCGGGAGCCTCGCAGTAACCGCGTGTGTTGTGGCAACCCTGGCGACAAGTGGCTGTAAATTTTATTTAAAATTAAAAACATTTTTTTTTTTAAAGTTTCTTGTTTATGTATTTTTTTTTCTGTTGTTTTCTGGTAAACTTACGTTCTGTACAGAAAAGACCATCCCAGCCGGGACGACAAATACATTCAAATGGCTTTGTGCAGTCACCATGCTGACATCCGGGCAGGGGAATGCATTTGTCACACAACTCTCCAGTGTAACCGATGCGACAACGACATTCACCAGGACGTTGACAATACCCTGAGAAACATACACAAACATTAATACAAAACCAAAAACATGCATAAAGAGAGAGAGAGAGAGAGAGAGGCAGTCACATATGCTGAAAATATCCACATGCCAATAAATACGCACTTTGTCCGAAATACTTAAACTTACGCATAAGCATCTGTTGTATAATTCTGGTCTTAAGTATGTGTTAAAAATGCCATCACTAACGTGTGACACATTGATAATAAGAAGATGTCAACGCATTAAAAGAGCGAAATATTAAAATGTGAAAAATTATATACAATTTTATATCAGAGTTCGTTTAAAAAATTTTAGCAATCGAAAGTGTAATAATAAAAGTATAAGCTTTTGTTGTTATCGATAATTTTTGAAAGAAGAAAATTACTATAGCTGAGATTGATGTTAATTCTATAACAAGAATTAAGTGAAAAGTTATTTAAAAACCTTATCGATAATGAATTAAAGTTATCGATAATGAATTAAAGTTATCGAAAAACCATTTTTCTGAGTTATCGTTATGTAAAAAAGTTTCCTTCTTAATTTTTCCGCTTGACAATTTTTTGTTTGTTGTTGTTGTAATTGAATGTAAATTATCGATAATGAATTATATAATCGATAAGTAAATATTACAATATTTATAAAACTGAGATGGTACGTATGGACAAATTAATATTTCTTGCTATTTTATAATTTATAAAAAATATTTTATCGATAGAAAAAGATGTTATCGATAGAAGAATATTATCGATATCGATAAGAAGAATCATAAGTAAATACTTTTAAGAGTTAGAAATATTATTTTAAATAATTGAATTTTAAAAAATTTATGTTATCGATAATAAAAAAAAACTTTGAACAAACGATAAGTAAAGATTTAAATATTCACAAATTTACAATATTTGCAAAATTGGCAGTTATTTTAATCGATTAAAAAATAAGTAATCGATAAGTAAATTTTGAAATACTTATACTTAATACCATTTTATATAAGGCCAAATAAATATTCATTGTTATCGTATTTATAGAAAAATTACCTATCGAAAAAAAACTTTAAGTAATCGATTAGGCAAATACGTATATTGAGACATTTTCTTTTGCTAAAATAAATCTTAATTGCTATCAAATTTGAAGAAGAACAAATTATCGATAACAAGGTTTTCAAAAATCGCTAAGGATTAAATTATTACGATTTGTCAACATAATGTCGGCAGTTAAAATGAATATTTTTTTGTTATTGAATTTTTAATAAATGAAGTTATCGATAGTAAAAAAAAGTTATCCATAAGGATATTTTGTAATGTGTATCTAATATAATGAGAATATTTCATTTCCATATTCGATTATTTCTAATCGATAACAAAATAAAGTTATCGATAAAAAATTTTCAAAATCACCAATATATATAATGATTTCTGTAATTTCTTAGAATCAAATTTTAGTTATCGATAGTTTTTATAATATCTGTTATGTTTTCCTTCCTTTAAATGTCTGTGTTATTAATGATTTTCCATCTAAATTACAATGACCATTTAATTGAGCCTCTCTCCTTACCGTTAAGATTTTCAAATGCTGTTTAGCTTCTTATATGTATTGTGAGTGCGAGTGTGTGTGCGTGTGTATTAGTAAGCATGTAGTATTATACTTTGGTCCATTACTTACCATTCATGGGATCACAACCTTTACGACACATGGGCACTTGACATAAATCTCCCTGCCAACCTGGCAAACATTTAACGTCACCCTTATCATCGCATATATAATGTGAATTGGCTTTATACTTTTGGGCCTTCTCGCAAGCCTAATAGAGAAAGACACAAAACAAGAGATTGAGAGAGTAGGTAAGAGTAAGAGTGAGAAAAAGCGTGTAGAAGTTTTAAGCAACACCTAAAGGATGACAAAGTTACGGGAAAAGTAAAAGAAAACTTTCATGTTTGTATGATGGATGGGCTGGCTGGTTGCCGGGATAGATGGATGGATGGATGGATGGATGATGTGGTTTTAATGCCAAATAGAGTGAGTTGTGTGTGTGTGTGTGTGATAGATGGTATATGGTTTTTGGGTTTTGATTTTTACCCTTTGCTTCCATAGCGGTATATTTGCTTTGGTATATTTCGCCTCATAATTGCGTTTGTACGATGATACGCCAGCCAAAGGCATCATCAGTGCTAAGGCCACCACTGACAGCTGTAGCAGCAACAATTTTAAACACATTTTTTTGGAAAGGATTTGTTTCAGCTTCTAAACCATTAAATATGCTGGAAAAGTAAAAGTAAAAAGAAAGAAAAAAGGAACTTTAGCTATTGAGGTTTATTTAAAAAAAAAAGTTTTTCTCTCTCTCTCTCTTTTAGAAAACTTTTCCAAAAGTTTTCTACGTCAACTGTTTAAATTTTCTTTTGCATGATTTACTTACTCGGTCTGAAATTGAATTAATTTTTTTTTATTTTCAAAACAAAATATTAAAAAAATATAAATAACTTTTGATAGGAAAAGAAAAAAAATATTTTTTTAATTTCACTGAAATGGTGTATTGGTATACGGCATTTGCTTCGATTTTGGTCGATTGGGTTAGAAGCTTAAAAGTGTTCTTTTGTTTGATGCCTCAATGCAGCTGTTGTGAAATATTACATCTCAGCAGCAACATCTTTCATAATGTCGAAACTGTAGTTTACTGCTGCTGTTGCTGATTGTCTTCCGTTCGGAAAAATCTTTATCGATAGTGATTGTTGCAGTACCAATTTTATCGGATGAGCTCAAGCATTAAGACGTAAACAAAAACAGGGTAAGCAAACAATAAAAAAATGTTAAAGGGTTAAATCTATCTAGAACAAAACTAAAAAAATTAAAAACAAAACTAAACAACAAATAAAAATCGATAAGTTTTCAATAATTTTTGAAAAAAATTTTTCCGAAACTTGTTTGCAACTGTTTGAAAAATTGTTTTTCAAACTACTAAAGCATTCTAGAAAAATGTTATCGATAATTATTATTAATTGTTATCGATTTTAAAATAAATAAACAACATGTAAATTTGTTTTTCCCATCATTGTTATTGATCCTAGTTATCGGTAATTGCTATTGTTATTGATTATTGTTATCGATGTTAAAATAATTCCGATTAGAATTGATTCTAATTATCACTAGTTGTTATTGTTAAATGTAATCGATTATTGCTATCAAATTTAAATAAATTAAAGTGCCGCAAAACTTTTTTTTACTAAAAAAGGACAATTACTTTTTGTTTTCTAGTCATTGTTATCGATTTTAGTTATCGATAATTTTTCGTTTTAATAGTTATTAATTATTGCTTTTGTTTTTACAGTTGAAAAATATTTATTTGTCTGTTTTTTCTTAAAGGAAATATAATTTTCTTGCCGTTGATATCGATTTTAGTTACTGATAATAAATATTGTTAACTGTTATCGATTGTTATTATCGATTAGAAAAAATGTATTTTAAAATTTATTTGCTAAAGGGCACAAAACATTTTTAAAGTTATTACTATTAAATCAGTTATCGAAAAATTACGATAATTGTTATCGATTTTTTGCCAAAAAATATAATGTCATAACGTTATATGTATAATATTTATTCTTAAATAACAAGCAAAACATTTTTAGTATTCTCTAATTTTTATCGATAACTGTTATCGATTATTATATTTACTGTTAAATTTTTTTTTTTTGGCAATTGTTCATGATTTTGGTTATCAATAATTGTTATTGTTGCTATTATTATTATCGATAATTATTACCAATTATTATTATCGATAATTATTACCAATTATTATTATCGATAATTATTACCAATTATTATTATCGATAATTATTACCAATTATTATTATCGATAATTATTACCAATTATTATTATCGATAATTATTACCAGTTATTATCGATTACTATTATCGATAATTTTAATCGAAAATAGTTATCGATTATCATTATCGATAATTTTTATATAAAATTGTTATCGATTATTATTATCGATAACTTTTATCGAAAATTGTCATCGATTATTATTATCGATCATTTTTGTCGAAAATTGTCATCGATTATTATTATCGATAAAAATGATCGAAAATTGTTATCGATTATTATTATCGATTAAAATGATCAAAAATTGTTATCGATAAAAATGATCGAAAATTGTTATCGATAAAAATGATCGAAAATTGTTATCGATAAAAATGATCAAAAATTGTTATCGATAAAAATTACCGAAAGTTGTTATCGATAATTTTTATCGATTATTATTACAGATAATTTGTACTGAAAATTGTTTGCAAAAATTGCGTTTCAACCTATTAAAGTAATCTAGAAAAAGATGAAACGCTAAGTTTTCTAGTTGTCGATAATTATTATTCATTGTTATCGATTTTAAAATAAATAAAATATTGGAAATTATTTTAAAACAACATACAAATTTGGTTTTCCCATCAGTGTTAATGATTTTAGTTATCGATAATTGTTATCAATTCTAGTTATCGATATTGATATTGATTTTTTAACTAACTTTTTAAAAAATTTTCCAAAATTCGCTAGCCCTGCTTTCTTTTTCACTCCTTTATATCCGTTATAATATTCTTTTCCTACTGTTTCTGTTTATTTATAGTATTTCATATCGATATTTTTATTTTTTTTTTTGTATTTTCTGTTTTGTTAAAAAACAGTTTCTTTTTCTTTATTATTTTCGTTTTTTTCCCTCGATTTTATTGACTTTTTTCAATGACAAAAAGCAGAAAATCAAACTGTGTTTATTTGACATTTCAGCCAACAGCATTAAACGACGATAATAAAAAAAGTGACAAATCAATTCAATGACATACAAAGAGGAGCTGTTAACACATCTTTTACCATCACAAACAATGAAAAGCAATAAATTGAAATATTAAAAAAAAAAAATTCTAGAAAAAATCACTAAATAAAGAAGAAAACAATAGAGGTGAGAGAGAGAGAGAGTATGCAAATAAGGGGGAAAGAAAGGTATTGAATGGGATCAAAAAGGCTAAGAGTGAAAAAATAAAAACAAAATTTGAATTTTTAACAGATTGCAGTTGAAAACACTTTTTTGAATTAGAGAAAGTACTTTCTTCCAAAAAGTCCCGATCGTTATCCTCTTCTTCATTCAAATTCATTCATTCACTTAGTTCATTCATTAGTTGTTGGGGATAGCCCATACGCTCCGTTATAATTTTATTCGTATAGCGTTTTATATTTACTCCCTAAAGGTGTATCTTTGAATACCTGCCATAGGTCAATAAATCTCTGGTACTTTCCCTCATTACTGCAGGTCAGAGCATTGTGGATAAACCCTGAAAAAATTCGAATCTAAAAGAAGTTGAATTTTGGCTTAAATACCACAGTCTTTGGTATAGATCGAACCCACGGCCCTCAAGCTAATAGTCTATCACAATACCCACTAGACTACCAGGGCGCTTAGTATTGTAATTAATAAATAAATAAAGGGAACTACGGACCCTGAAGCCAAAGACATATGCGAGTCTACTAAAAAAAACCCTGATGTTCCCAATGAGATGTTTTTTTTCAACTAGTGCTTATTTCGTGAATGATAACACTTAGTTCATGTCTGATTTCACATATAATTAGTTTTATCCTTCCGCAGAACGAATTTGGTTGTGTTTACGCGTTTTTGCTTCGCTAAGTGGACCTGCGATCGACTTACAGAAGATGCCGATTTTAGTAAAAAAAAATCATCTTTTCAGAAGGAGCTCATTTTGATTTTAGGGGTATGTAAACAAGCAAAATTGTCGCATTTAAAGCACAGAAAACCTGACGCAAACGAATTTTGGTACAGAGGCAAAATTGGGCCATTTTTCTTCGAAAATGAGCAAGAAGTGCCCGTTACAGTCAATGGCGATCGTTATCGGGCCATGTTGAATGAATTTTTGTTCACAATGTTTGTCACTTGGCGGGTATGTAAATAAGCAAAATTGTCGCATTTGGGGCATAGAAAAGCCGTACGCATACATTGAAAATCCGACGCATCCAAAACGAGTCACTGTTTGGGGCAGATTTTGATCCAGAGGCATAATTGGGCCATTTTTCTTCGAAAATGAGCAAGGAGCGGCCGTTACAGTCAATGGCAATCGTTATAGGGCCATGTTGAACGAATTTTTGTTCACAAAAATTGAAGAGAAGGATATTGGCAACATTTGGTTTCAACGCGCTACGTGCCACACAGCCGAAGCTACATTCGATGTTTTAAGCCCTGTTTTTGAAGATCGCATTAATAACCGCAGAGCTGATGTCGTTTGGCCACCTCGGAGTTGCGATTTGACACCGTTGAACTATTATTTGTGGGGTGCCTTCAAAGTTAAGTGTTATGCCGACAAGCCAGAGACAATTGACGCTTTAAAGGACAATATTCGTGAAGAGATTGGGGTGAAATACAGCTGCACACAATCGATAATGTTGTGCTTAAAAATTGGACCGATTGTGTAGGCTACTGCATGGCCAGCCGAGTCAGCCATTTGAATGAAATTATCATATATATTATTTCTAAAGCACTTTTTTTGTCGGTTGCAAATATCTCCCATACCACCGCATCAAATTTAATGAATGATATCTCATTTTAAAGCTTATATCTAACACTAATGGTGAAAAATAATTAGAAATTGAAAAATTAATATTTTCATTGATAAAAATTATATTTTATGTAGAACTGCATGATGATACTGTTGTCATTATGATTATATATTTTTGTTCAAGTGTGGTAATACAGGGTCGCGTAATAATAATGTAATTCTACATAATATAGTATGTATTAAAATCCATTCTGGCAATACCGGTGCGAAATATTCGCACGGGTCATCTAGTTTTCCATTATTAACCGGAAGGATTGTACTTTCAAATAAAAAAAAAGAAATTTAAGAAAATATTCTGTAGTTTTTCTTAAAGCATTTGTTTGGCAGACCCTATAGTAAACCTTTCGGAGAGCAAGTGAATCTATTTTTTTTTGAATAGCACTGTAAATATTTCTTTTGAACTTAAAATATTTTTTTTTTGTCACAAAGATTCCAGAAATCTTTTTTGTTTTTTTTCAACGAAGACTTTTTAATGTTCTTTTTACTGCTCTTATGTATTCATGTTATTGTTGTTGTTGTTATTGTTGTTGTTGTAATTGTTGTCATAACTGGGCCAAATATGATATGAATTGTTAAAAGTTAAACAGCATTCGTTGGATATGCTTCAAGCCATAATTAACACCTTTTGGAACAAGTTTTCATGTCACAGAAAATGTTTTTGTTGTTATTGCTGTTACTGTTTTGTTGTTGTTGTTATTGGTATAATACATGTTTTAGAAATTCTATTTGTAAACTAATCTTGGAAAATTTTTTTTTTGCAATTTAAAAATAAATTTTTTTTCTAAAAATCCTTCAATTTTCCATAATTTTAAAGCAATTTTTTGTTTTGTAAATAAAAATAAAAAAAATTAAAATAAAAATTTCACTTTGTTTTTATCCAAGAGAAACGTTGACAGAATTTATAATTTTAAATAAACAATAAAAGACAATCACCTTTGTTTTCTTTTATTAAAAAAAAAAAAACAAAATTTTTTAAAATTTTATTTCAACGAAAAAGAAAAAAATCTCCACTTTTAACCGCAACGTTTGTTTAACTTGACTTTTATAAGGTTATGGGTAAACTAAACTCTTCTTGTTCAACATTAAACATAAAATTATGAAGACTGGCTTAGCAAAGCATAGACTTAAGAGAAAGTCTTTCTCTTTTCTTGCTAAAGGCCTTAAGAAAATATGGGTCAAACGGTTAAAACTTGTTGTTTACAAAGAGTGTAAACCACTCAAGAGCTTTAATTCTTAGAAACAAGAGTTAAGTAAGCAATCGCTTAGCTTATGATTGTAGAAAGATTTTTTTTTTATATAAATAAAGATTTTTATTGAAAGAAAGAAATTTAAAAATTCCTAAAATTGTTTTAATAATTCCCATAATGTCCAAATGATCAAAATTGGCTTAAATAAACATATTAGTTTTAGACCATTACTAGAAATAAGAAAAAAATTGTTTTAACTTTGAAATATAAGTTCCCAAAATTTAAAATTCTTCGTGCCGATTTTAAATGTTTTTCTTAAAAATTTTTGTTCAATCATTAAATAGGGATCTGCATGATCATCTAATCAATGGGAATCTAAGCTCATAACATATAAATACAAAGCAGATCAGAAGGACCAAGATTTTGAAAGGAGTTAGGCAGACCCTTTAACTTGGCAAAAAAAAGTATGAAACTATAGGATAATTACAAAGTTTCTCTAGAAGATTAAAAGTAGAATACTAAGAGGTTTTTGTAGCAACATGGAATCTATTTAACTGGAATGTCCAGGCCAAGGGGAATTTTGGCAACGACATTCTTTGTATCAAGTGTGCTCATAGGCCAACACGGGAAGAGGAACTCACCACCAAATCCTTAGAGATACTTACTTTTTAGTGGGATCTGTACGTTGTAATACAATGTGGTTAACTGGACATCACGTCTACTTCATGGAAGAACGATCTATCCGACGCTAGGCGGCTTTCAACTGCACAGAATAGTATGCTGCCCCTCCTCCAATTGAAATGTTATGATGAGCAAATGTATGTAGATTTTTCAGAATCGCTAAGTACAGGTCAATCAAAAAGCTCCTGGATCGGTAGCGTCTTCCTGATGGCCGTATCGGCAAAATAGACTGCGTTAGGGATCATTAGGGACAAAAATATTTTCGGAAGGATTCAAACATTATTACTTAATAAATATTATTCGTTCCATTTCAATATATTTTTTTTTTTGCTCTGATTGTTAAATTATTGTCTTACTATGGAATTTGAAAACTTTTTTCAATTCCCAAATATTTTATTAAAATTTCCCTAAAATTTTCAAAGCAGATTTTTTTTTTAATATTTTATGAGAAACTAGCTAACCCGGTGAACTTCGTTACGTCCAAAATTGATTTTTTTTAATGCAATTAAAAAAAAAACTATATGAAAATTTAGATTTGTTATCCTAAAGTTGTGTTAAGACATCTACAAAATTAATCAAAATCAGTTTAATAGTTTGGAATAGGCAAGAATAGCCCCTGTACCACCCACTTTGAGTACTCCTCAAAAAGAAAAACGTAAACCATAGGTGTTTTACGGTACGCAGGTCTATCTAGTTCAAAATTTTATTGAAAATTTTTTATTTTAAAGGGGGAGGGTTGCCACGCCCATTTTTGGTAAGTTTGTCAATAACGACTCTACGAACTTTACCACCAAATTGCATTTGTCTACGATCACTATATCCCTAAATATTAAATTTTTAAAAGTTTGCCACGCCTACTTTTTTCTATATCTAATTTTTTTTTTAGACCATGTAAACCTGATAAGCTTTCGAACAAAAAAAGAATGATTAAAATAAATTCAATAGTTTAAGAGTTATACGTATCACTTTGAAGGAGGAGGGTTGTCAGGCTCATTTTTGGTGGGATTGACGATATCGATGCTACGAACTTAGCCACCAAATTTTATTTATCTACGATCAATATGTACATACACACATACATAATTGGCCATTACAACCCTTCAGTCAGGATTACGACCTAGCTTCTCACACCACTTATGTTGTGTGCGTTAATTTTATACATAAGTAGTGGGACCTACAGTTTAAAGTCGACTCCTCCGAACGACAGATTTTTGAGAAGCTTTTCACGGTAATTTTTACCCTCAGAGTCTTTGCCAGAAATCTGCTGAGAGGAAGTCGTCGAAGAAATATTTTTTCGTTTTGATGTCTGACCTGGGATTCGAACCCGGGCCTTTTGTCTAATAAGGCAACACACTACCCACTAGACCACGGCGACTATATGTACATAAATATTAAATTTTAACGATTAGCCACGCCCATTTAACATTTAGGGATATAAAAAATAAATGTTGTCCGATACTTAGACCTATTCGATATGCACACAAAATTTTATGAAAATCGGTTGATCCATTTCGGATGGGTTTAACCACTAACACCGTGCAACGAGAATTTTATATATTAGATTTTGTTTCCTGTTGAAAAAAAAAACAACAAATTGACAATTTTCTTTTAAGTAGTTTAAAATGTTTTTGTTTTTACTGAAAATAAAAAAAAAAAATAAATTAAAAAATATTGTGTACAGTGTAACATAACATTTTATAAAAAAGAAAGAAAAAAAGAAAACAGTAGGACTACAAGCTAATCATAAAAAAAAAACGAATTAAAACTAATTTTTAAATATAAAATCAAGCCTTTTTGTTTGGAATTTCCTCAAGACTACGTGGAATTTTCTGTTTTCAGGTCTAGAACAGAGGCATCCTTCTCCACGTAATACGATGAACCATCGGGATTTTTACATTTATAAACCAATTTACAGCATTCGGGATAGGGTTTACTGGGATTTTTACGTTCGCCACGATTACAATTTTGTAGCCATAGCTTGCCACAGCTGGAATAAGACAAAGAAGTGCAATAGTTTGTTTTACAATTTTTTTTATTTTTCCTGTTGCTTAGTGTAGTTTAGTAGTATACATCAAGTAAAGCGTAGTTTGTATGTGAAACTGATAAGAAATGAACTTTTTTTCTTTTTTTTGTTGAATTTTAAATTCGTTTTTGTATGTAAAAATTAAAAAAGAAAACATTTTTCAATTTGTTTATAAACACAATTCAATAATTCATGTGTGCTAATTAACAACGGAAAACTATGTAATTGCAAGCAATAGTTTTTTTTATAAATTAATCGATTCAATTATCGGTCTGATTATCGGTCTGATGAACTCCTTGTATTCGAGCGAGTTGAAAAATCGTATGATTAGGGTGAATATTTGTTTTGTTTTTATTTGAAATCGTCTTACTTTTAAAGGTTCAAGGTGATCTTCAGTTAGGAGCATAATTTTTTAAAATAAATGTTTTTTTTTGTAAAGTATTAGGGTGGTTCACATTAAACTCAGCATAGAAATATTTCAAATTATTTACTTTGTAATGCTTTTTTAGTATTAAAACTTATCTCAACGTTTTGCTTTAAGGATTTAATGAATTAAGGCTTTAATAAATTATTTTGATTTTATTAGGGTGGCTCATATTGGAATATTTTTTTTTTGGATTTTTCACAACTTCAATACTTTTGAATATCCTGATTGAACGGGATCAAGATGGAGCTCTTTAAGGGTTACTTTTGTTGCTATACCGAGAAGAAACAAAAGAAAAACCATTTTCGAAGGAGAATACCTTGCGAGGGATTGATATTAAGGTACTCAATGCATGCTTTGCGGTCATGATTGTCATAGGTAGGTTAGGTTAGGTTAGAGGGCGTGTACTTGTCAACTGTCGAATTGACCCATTGTACAACGTCCTAGCTTCTCACACCACTCGTGCTGTGTGTTAATTTCATACACGAGTGTCGGGACCTACAGTTTAAAGTCGACTCCGAACGACAGACTTTTTTTATTTTGAGAATCTGATTGAAAGTCGCCGAAGAAATATTTTCATATTTTCGTTTTGATATGTCTGACCTGGGATTCGAACTCGGGCCTTTCGTCTAATAAGCCAACACACTACCTACTAGACCACGTCGCCGTCATATCATATCATAGGTAGAAGATGGAATATTTATCCATAAAAAGTCTATGACATTATGGACCTATCAATTCTTATGAACGATTATGTACGAGCCTCAGAAGATGGCAAGTCGGCGAAGGTTCCTGGATAAAGTGTAAAGATAAGTCTTCTTGAACCTACCGGTGGTGACAAGAAGCACTTCTAGGGCAACTGCTAATGGAGGTGATGGCAGGGTTTGTTATGGCAAGTAGAGCTTAAATGTGTTACGATTTTGAACTATAGGCCCAGAGTATACGATTGCCCCAAGCTACCTTTAATGATATTTTCCACATATGTAACACGGATGCACAAATATTTCGAAAATGCATGCTGCCGTAGTCTAGTAGGTAGTGTGTTGGCTTATTAGACGTAAAGCCAGGGTTCGAGCCCTAGGCCAGACATCAAAACAAAATACAAAATGTATTTCTTCGGCGAGTAAAAATATACTTGCCATGAAAACTTTCTCAAAAATCTGTCGTTCAGAGTCGACTTTAAACTGTAGGTCCCACCATTTATGTATAAAATTAACACACACAACATAAGTGGTGTGAGAAACTAGGTCAATAATCCTGACTGTAGGGTTGTAATGACCAATTATGTATGTAATGCTGCCTCTAGGATGGGGTATTGTTTGTCAGGAATACCTCTATAGAAAAATTTTACTCTCTGAATAGTTTCTAGTCATAAATTAACAAAACTCTGGGCGAGATAAAGAGTGGTGCAGTACTGAATTCCAAAGTATTGTGATATATGGGGCAGAGAGACTCCCAGATAAGCTAACGAAAGAGGGAACCCGTAAGAATTTTTATAGGTTTTTAGACGGTAAGCATTTCCGAGGATATCACCGAGATCCTGTATCATTATAAAATGAATATTTTGAGACTATTGTGTAAGAAGAACAATGATCCTGAATGCTAATATCTTTTTAGAAGATATCCGGTCCGCCATCTAACGTTTTTTTTTTTCAACTAGTGCTTATTTCGTGAATGGTAACACGTAGCTCAAGTCTGATTTGACAGATAATTAGTTTTATCCTTCCGCTGAACGAATATGGTTGTGTATACGCGTTTTCGCTTCGCTAAGTGGGCTTGCGATCGACTTACAGAAGATGCCGATTTTGGCAAAAAAAAAAAAAAAATCATCTTTTCAGACGACGAAGTTCATTTTGATCTTGGCGGGTATGTAAACAAGCAAAATTGTCACATTTGGGGCATAGAACAACCGCATGGATACATTGAAAAGCCGACGCATCCAAAATGAGCCACTGTTTTGTGCGGATTTTGGTCCGGAGGCATAATTGGGCCATTTTTCTTCGAAAATGAGCAAGGAGTGGCCGTTACAGTCAATGGCGATCGTTATCGGGCCATGTTGAACGAATTTTTGTTCACAAAAATTGAAGAGGAGGATATTGGCAACATTTGGTTTCAACAGGACGGCGCTACGTGCCACACAGCCGAAGCTACATTCGATGTTTTGCGCCCTTTTTTTAAAGATTGCCTTATTAGCCGCAGAGCTGATGTCGTTTGGTCACCTCGGACCTGCGATTTGACACCGTTGGACTATTATTTGTGGGGTGCTGACCAAGATACGCGGAGAAGCCAGAGGCAATTGATGCTTTAAAGGACAATATTCGTGAAGCCATTGGTGAAATACAGCTGCACACAGCTGTAGGGATAAATAACAGATTTGTGCCTTCACCCAGTCTCCCAGAGACGTCAACTCCTATTAGCTGGTAAGTCTCTTAAAAGGGTACAACGGAAGGAGATACAGAATAGCATTCAGCGCTTATGTGGACAGATTTATGTATCCTTTTTATCAGTATTCGTCGATAGGTCTGAATAGTCGCCGTGGTCTAGTAGGTAGTCTGTTGGCGACTTCCTCTCAGCAGATTTCTGGCAAAGACTCTGAGAATAAAAATTACCATGAAAAGCTTCTTAAAAATCTGTCGTTCGGAGTCGACTTTAAACTATAG
Source organism: Sarcophaga peregrina (assembly GCA_014635995.1). Classification (NCBI taxonomy): domain Eukaryota; kingdom Metazoa; phylum Arthropoda; class Insecta; order Diptera; family Sarcophagidae; genus Sarcophaga; species Sarcophaga peregrina. Next base: position 101,548,751 of record CM025790.1, read on the forward strand.
GTCCCGCCACTCATGTATAAAAAATTAACGCACACAACATAAGTGGTGTGAGAAGCTAGGTCGTAACCCTGACTGAAGGGTTGTAATGGCCAATTATGTATGTATGTCGATAGGTCTAACCAGTTATGAATATATCCAATGAGTCACATTATTTTAAAGGACTTATTTACTGAAAGTGTACTGGAAAAGTAAGGCGAGCACTGAAAAGAGACAGTTGGTACCCTTTGGTGGAAAATATCACTTCAACGCACGTCACATTCTTACTCTCTCCTTACGCTCTACTATCTGCATTTATTGTTAAGCCTTATCCTCCTATACATTTTCGCCTTAATTTTTATAAAATTTTTCCAACTTACCCCTCCACTAGTAGGCTACCATCGCTTTTACATGTTAAACTTTGACAGGGCGCTGGACCAACATGTGTACCCACGTCGAATTTATCACCACGATAAGTGCAATTGCCATCTTCGCCTACAAAATAAAGCAATTTTTTTTGTCTCAATTTGTTTTTTTTTTAAAATTTCTTTTAAAGAAAACAACCTGGCGGTAGTATAGCCTGATAAGCCTCCGTATTTAATTGAAAAATATTCAAGAAATTTAATAAAATTAAAATCAAAACGACAATATTCCAACGAAGAGGCATTTTTTTATTTAAAAGAATTTTTTTTTTTTATTTTTTATTTCCACAATTTCTATAAAAAAAACAGAAAAAGAAGCGAAACAGTAAACACTGTTTGAAGTTTAAGCTGCGTTTCCAGACTAAATTCATTAGAGTAGCAGGCCCAACATTCTTGGTACAAATTTAGAAAGAGTACTCAAACAGTATAAAGGCAAGAGAGTAAGAAGAGAAAGACAGAGACAAAGAGAGAGAGAGAGAGACTATGGCTTTAAATAAATACTTGTTGAGCATGATTTGTATCAGTGATGACCCGCAGTGCTGAGAGCAAGTAGTCTATGCTGATAAGGAAGTTTTTTTTTTCCATATTCTTCTGTTACTTTTGTGCTGCTTAATAAAGTTTTTTTTTTCTTTTGCTTTTTGTTCTTGTTGTTGTTAATTTTGTAAATAAATATGTAAATAAATTATGTAAATTAATTGATTTAAATGTTGTTGTTGTTGTTTTTTTGTTGATCTCACTCTCTCTCTCTCCCGCTGGTGGTTAATGAAGTTCAATGTTAAGTATGTACACTGGAGCCTTAGAAAGACAAAAAAAAAAATTCTTTTGTTTTGTATTTCAGAAAAAAAGGGGAGTATTTATTACAGATTAAATTAAATTAAAATAGAGGAATAAAGAAAACAAAACATAAGCACAAGCACGCACAAGAGAATAAGAGATAAATTTCCCAGACACCATAAAAAAATGGGAATAAATTCTTGTAGCCGAGAAGTCCAAACCAAATTCCGGATATTTTTTGAAATAAAAACCTACAGGTTGGTAGGTAAAATAGACGTTAGAACATCCAGTGATATCACAGTTTAATATTTCGCTTAATTTCTGAACCATTCAAAACTTCTGATGAAGTGGCTTAGAATACCATTATGCCCATTAATGCATGCATTAGACACTAAAGTCCTTTTCTGCTTTAACATAGAGCTAGAGATGGGCCCTGTAAATGAAGAATAATTTCCTCTTTTCCTTATCACTGCAGCCAATACATAGATTGTTCAAGACGATTGCACTTTCTATGGACGGATGCACCTTCTCTGCAGCCAATACATAGATTGTTCAAGACCGATGCACCTTCTATGGGTACTTATAACGCAATGTCCAGTAATTCCCCAAAAAATTACACCAGTCGCCGTAGTCTAGTAGGTAGTGTGTTTGGTTATTAGACGTAAAGCCACAGGGTTCGAGTCCCAGGCCAGACATCAAAATAGAATACAAAAAGTATTTCTTTGACGATTTCCTCTCAGGAGATTTCCAGCAAAAACTTTGAGAGTAAATAAAATTGCCATGAAAAGTTTCTCAAAAACCTGTCGTTCGGAGTTGACTTTAAACTGTAGGTCCCGCCACTCATATGTATAAAAATTAATGCACACAACTAGATCAATAATGAAGTCGCCGTGGTCTAGTGGGTAGTGTGTTGGCTTATTAGACAAAAGGCCCGGGTTCGAATACCAGGTCAGACATCAAAACGAAAAATATTTCTTCGGTGACTTTCTCTCAGCAGATTTCTGGCAAAGACTCTGAGAGTAAAAATTGCCATGAGAAGCTTCTCAAAAATCTGTCGTTCGGAGTCGACTTTAAACTGTAGGTCCCGCTACTCATGTATAAAATTAACGCACACAACATAAGTGGTGTGAGAAGCTAGGTCGTAATCCTGACTGAAGGGTTCTAATGACCAATTATGTATGTATGCATGTATTGGCCAGATTTGCTACACCGTTCTGCTCATATCCAAGGACGGCCATGTGGCTTTTTAATTATGAATCCGCAGTTTTTTAAAAGGGGGTTCCCAAAGTAGTGAATTCAATGAGAAGTAAAATAATTGTGCTACATCTGGTCAGTTCATCAGCTCTGCTGTTATAAGGAATATGTGCTCCAATACCCACATGATATTGAGCGTCACATCAATCTGCTATTTATCCGTCTTTGAGTTCATTATCTCAGAACTCACCACCAGCCACCTTTGTTTTCTCAGGGTTGATATACAATCTGTGGTTCGATGGCCACCATTTGCTGATTTTCCTTAGAGCAGGTCGCATGCTATCTCTAATAATGTCGACAAATATGCATAGGCGTTTGTCCCAGAACCGGCAATTCACAGAGGCTTCACAAAGGCTTCTTCACGAATCCCTCTTGGCACGTTTTAAAATTTCTATCAAAAACTTATAGAAATTGCCTTAATTTTCAAAAAGACAGTATTTTTACTACTATTTTTTAAAAACAACAATTTTACCGCAATTTTTTTTTAAATATTTACTAGAATAGAGTTTCCAATGAAAATTAATGAAAATTTCTTTACAATACAAAGGTAGTATTTCTACTACTATTTTTTAAAAACAACAATTTTTCGCAATTTTTTTTTAAATATTTACTAGAATAGAGTTTCCAATGAAAATTAATGAAAATTTCTTTACAATACAAAGGTAGTATTTCTACTACTATTTTTTAAAAACAACAACTTTACGGCAATTTTTTTTCCAATGAAAATTTCTTTACAATACAAAGGTAGTATTTCTACTACTATTTTTTAAAAACAACAATTTTAACGAAATTTTTTTTAAATATTTACTAATATAGAGTTTCCAAAGAAAATTGAAGAAAATTTCTTTATAAAACAAAGGTAGTATTTCTACTATTTTTTAAAAACAACAACTTTACGGCAATTTTTTTTCCAATGAAAATTAATGAAAATTTCTTTACAATACAAAGGTAGTATTTCTACTACTATTTTTTAAAAACAACAATTGTAACGAAATTTGTTTAAATATTTACTAATATAGAGTTTCCAATGAAAATTTCTTTACAATACAAAGGTAGTATTTCTACTACTATTTTTTAAAAACAACAATTTTATCGAAATTTTTTTTAAATATTTACTAATATAGAGTTTCCAAAGAAAATTTCTTTATAAAACAAAGGTAGTATTTCTACTACTATTTTTTAAAAACAACAATTGTAACGAAATTTGTTTACATATTTACTAATATAGAGTTTCCAAAGAAAATTTCTTTATACTACAAAGGTAGTATTTCTACTACTATTTAAAAAACTAAACAATTTCTATATATTTTTTTGTTGTTGTTGTTACGTGCCTTATGCTTAACACCCCAGCTATATGTATGGCTTGGAGCTGGTGCTTAGATTTTTCCTTTTCTTGAATGTTTCTTGTCTTTCTCATGAGATCTTCTTAATGCCTCATGTTCACAACTTGTGAAATGCTTTTTATGGGTTATCAATTCATACCATCTTTTGATTTGAGACTCTTAATTAAACTCTCTATTAATTTGTATCAATTTAGTTCAGTTTTATTTGTTTATTCATCGTTTTCATTCAATTTATTTGAAAATGAAAAAAAGAATACAAACAACAACGATGCATCAATGAAATTGTTCTAGAAACTACTAATTACACACATTTTCAATTATTTATTATACTCAATAAAATTCATGTACATATACGAACAACTATGTGTGCAAGTGTGTGTATGGGTGTGTATGTTTGATTGTGTGAATTTCTATCTGTAATTGTCTAAATGAGCGGATGGGTGTCTCTATTTTCTTGTGGGTTCAAAAAGCCTGTCGTAAAATTTGAATTTCGTTTATAAATAAAATAATTTTGTGTGTGAATATTAAACATACACAGCAACCAACAGAATCAATTTGAAAATCCAATAAATCACAACCAATGAGTCATATTTAAAGCGATAACAAGGCAATAGGAATACGTGTTCCATGCCATTTAAAAACACAATAAAATTATATGAAAATTCTTTAGCAGTGTTTTAAAAACAACAACTGAACCTAAGGAATTTAATGTTGCAGAATGATTTTTGAAATTTTTGGAATTTTATAAATAGTAGTAGATTACTACTTTTTATTTAAATATAAAAATACACTTTTTTGCAATTATTTGTTCTTAGAGAACTAAGTAAAAAGATTTTTTTTTATAAATTTAAAAGAATTTCAATGAAATAAAAATAGTAGTATTTTGGAAAATAGTAGTAAATTCGGGAAAAATAACAAAAGTATTAATATTTTTTGATTTAAAATCATAATACAAAATGCCCTAAATAAAATCTATTACAAAATATAATTAACATTTAATAATAAAAAATAGTAGTAAATATACTACCTTTTTAAATTAAGAATTTTATTTAAATTTGTAACTATTTTTGTTAAGAAAACTAAAAAACATTCAGTTTTCTTTTAATTTTGAGCTATAAATATGAAATTAAAAATAGTAGTATTTTTCAAAACGGTAGTAAATAAGGAATAATGGTCAAACTGCTGTTAAACACTAAAATCATAATATTGTATAACCAATGTTTACAGTACTAAAAAAACGCAACTAAAAAAATATCGTAGTAAAATACTACCTTTTTTTAAATAATGATTTCTTTTCGTTTTTTTTTTTTTTTTTGTAATAATTTTGTTAGGAAAAGTGAAAATTCTATTCATTTTTATGATTCTTAAGACAAATAAATGAAATAAAAAATAGTAGTATTTTTGAAAATAGTAGTATATACATCAGAACGGTAGAAATCTTTATATACTATCCACTAGAATTGATAATTTTGTTAGGAAAAGTGAAAATTCCATTCATTTTTATGATTCTTAGGACAAATAAATGAAGTAAAAAATAGTAGTATTTTTGAAAATAGTAGTATATATAGCAGATCGATAAAAATCTTTCTATATTATCCACTATTAAACGCCCAAACTAAAGTCTAAGGCTGAAAGCAGGTAATATTAAAAATTAAAAATAGTAGTCAAATTTACTACTTTTTAAAATTTTGTTGTATTTGAGTTTTTTTTTAATATAAAACTTCATTATTTAATCCATTTACTTGAATTTTTGGAATATAAGATGTTGTAGGATAGTAGTTTTATATTTTATTTTAGGTAGTAGATTTACTACCTTTTTAAATTTGTTTTATTTTAATTTTTTAACAAAACCCTTTCTTATTTAAAAATTTTTATAAATAGATTTAAAAAATAAATACTTTTTGAAAAAGTAGTAGATTTACTACTTTTTTAATATTGCCATATTCGACAGTTTTTAAGTAAAATATATTGAATTATGCATTTTAAAATTTAATTGCATAATAGGATAAAAATTTTCTTTTGAAAAATAGTATTAAAATACTACTTTTTTCCAATTCATACTACTTTTTAGAATTTACGATTTTTTCATATTTAAAAATATTCTGTTTATTATTTAAAATTTTGTTTTCTTAAACATTTTTATTTCTGACTAATTGCTGTTGGTTATGCTTCCCTTTTAGAATTGTTTTTAAAGACTTTCCAAGCCATATTCATTAAGCAACATATTCGTGGCCCCTGCGGCCTGTTGCCGTGACATATTCAGTAGCATTCTATGGCGATAATGCATTGTTTTCAAGCGATTCATGCGACGCTTTAGATTACAATAGACGGGACAACAATCCGGAAATGGTTTATACATCAATTCCTCCTCCTCACCCTGTTTACACTGATCCGGTAAGATATCCAAGCAGCTGATAGAGATGGTGTGATTTAAAAGGGAAAATTTGAAAAATAAAAAAAAAAATAAAAATTTCAATAATTTAGTGCAAGTTTTACGGAAATTTCTATAAAAAACGTGTCAATGATTCACTAAGTACTCATTGTGTCTAGCCATTTTTTCCACTACAAAAATAGACCTGGAACGTGGTATAATTTGATTATTTTCACAAAATAAATTCTGGCACAAACTCAGCAACACTAAACGTCTGGGCAAGGATTTCGATTGTTCCCACAGGCAACGTCTATAGGTTCCTAAAGGAGTGAGGAAAACTTTTAAGGAACTCCTTAAAACTATGCTCTAAATTCTTACGCACTTAAAACACTATTATCCTCTTCGCTGGAATCGATGCGTGGCGTATATTTCTTCATATGGAATTCGCCAAAACCCCAACAGCAGTGCAGGCACAAGGTCAATATGATGAAAAATTTCAACATTTTTTACGTGAATTTTTTTGCAAATTTTTCTCAGAATTCCTAGCTTATGTTATGCGCGATTTAATGCTTTTAAAAAGTGATTCAACGAAACTACTGCAAACCACCGATTTGTTTAAACAATTTCGCTGAATGTCACAAACAAAGCATATCTCCTTACAGCCAAGGAAAAATAATAGTAGTAGAAATGAAATTACAATCAATATTAACCTTTACATCTAATAATAACGAGTGAAGAATTGTTTTTTGTGATTTTCTAAAGGCTCTGCTGCAAATATATCTCCCACTCCCATTGTACAAACATTTTTCCTTGGGTGTATGCTTTGCAAAAAATGTGTGTTTTTTTTGCCGTGGAAAATGTTTGTATAATCAGTGTATTATTGTTTTGTTCTCACCATTGATTAAGGTAAATTACAAGCAAAAAAAAAAAAAATTCAAACAAATTTGAATAGCAAAGCTTCACTTACACTTATTAAAAGCTTTAAAGTCGTTAAACGAGAGCTGTTTCGAAAGGTTTCGATCCAGAAATTCATATAATATAAGATTTTTCAAATAAAAATTACTCTAATCCTTCTTTTTTTTTTGATTTAAAGTAACAAAATCTTTTCAATATAAAAAATTTATTATTTCTACTACCTTTTTCATTTCTACTACTTTTTTAAATTAATTATTTTTTGTATCGTTTTAGTAAAAAAAAATAAGATTTCAGCTAAAATTTGTAAAAAAGTAGTAGATCTACTACCTTTTTCAAAAGTTTTTATTAATAGTAATTTTTTGTAAAAAATAAAAGAATTGAGAATTGAATTGAGAAAAATTTTATAATTTTAAAAAGGCTGTATTTCTACTACTATTTTCATTTTTAAAAGTTTAAATTAGTAGTAATTTTTTGTAAAAAATAAAAGAATAGAAAGTTAATTGAGAAAAATTTTATAATTTTAAAAATACAGTATTTCTACTACTATTTTCATTGTAAAAAAGTAGTAGATCTACTACCTTTTTTAAGAGTTTTTATTAATAGAAATTTTTTGTAAAAAATAAAAGCATTGTGAATTGAATTGAGAAAAATTTTATAATTTTAAAAATACAGTATTTCTACTACTATTTTCATTGTAAAAAGTAGTAGATCTACTACCTTTTTTAACAATTCTAATTAATAGAAATTTTTTGTAAAAAATAAAAGAATTGAGAATTGAATTGGGGAAAATTTTTTAACTTTAAAAGACCGTATTTTTACTATTTTCATTGTAGAAAAGTTAGTAGATTAACTACCTTTTTTAAAAGTTTTTATTAATAGTAATTTTTTGTAAAAAATAAAAGAATTGAGAATTGAATTGAGAAAAATTTTATAATTTTAAAAAGGCCGTATTTCTACTACTATTTTCATTGTAAAAAAGTAGTAGATCTACTTTTTTAAAAGTTTTTATTAACAGTAATTTTTTGTAAAAAATAAAAGAATTGAGAATTGAATTGAGAGAAATTTTATAATTTTAAAAATACAGTATTTCTACTACTATTTTCATTGTAAAAAAATAGTAGATCTACTACCTTTTTTAAGAGTTTTTATTAATAGAAATTTTTTGTAAAAAATAAAAGAATTGAGAATTGAATTGAGAGAAATTTTATAATTTTAAAAAGGCCGTATTTCTACTACTATTTTCATTGTAGAAGAGTAGTAGATCTACTACCTTTTTCAAAAGTTTTTATTAATAGTAATTTTTTGTAAAAATAAAAGAATTGAGAATTGAATTGAGAAAAATTTTATAATTTTAAAAAGATAGTATTTCTACTACTATTTTCATTTGAAAAAAGTAGTAGATATACTACCTTTTTTAAAACTTTAAATTAGTAGTAATTTTTTGTAAAAAAATACAAGAAATGAAAAAAATTTTATAATTTTAAAAAGACCGAATTTATATTATTTTCATTGTAAAAAAGGTAGTAGATCTACTACCTTTTTTAAAAGTTTTTATTAATAGTAATTTTTTGTAAAAAATAAAAGAATTGAATTGGGAAAAATTTTATAATTTTAAAAAGGCCGTATTTCTACTACTATTTTCATTGTAAAAAAGGTAGTAGATTTACTACCTTTTTCAAAAGTTTTTATTAATAACAATTTTTTGTAAAAAATAAAAGACTTGGGAATTGAATTGAGAGAAATTTTATAATTTTAAGATGGCCGTATTTCTACTACTATTTTCATTTGAAAAAAGTAGTAGATATACTACCTTTTTTAAAACTTTAAATTAGTAGTAATTTTTTGTAAAAAAAAAGAATAATTAAGGGAAATTTTATAATTTTAAAAAGGCCATATTTCTACTACTATTTCCATTTTTAAATTAAAAGCTTAGAATTATTTCTGTAGCTACCCTCGTAATTTTCAGTTGTTATTTATGTTAATTTTTCTTTTCATTGTTGTGTGTGTGAGTGTGTTTTTTTTTTTTGCAAATCGCTTAGAAATTTATCACTTGATTTATTTACATTTTTTTGTTTTGCATTTCATTTTTAAGCCATTTTACGTATCAGGAAAATTTTCACTTGAATGCGATAAGAGGTGGAATACACAATCAAACGTTTGGGTGTTAAAATTTGATTATAAAGAATAACAACAGCAACAACAATAACAACAATTGACATATAAATACAATAAATAATAATAATAAATAATAATATGATACAGAAAGTTTGTTTTTATTTTTTCTATTTTTTGCCACTCTTAAGGTCATGCCATGAATACGTTTTTGTTTTGCTTTGCCGCTCTCGATCATTTACAAAATGAATGTTAATGTTGTTGTTGCTATTCTAGGAAAAATAATTTATGATTTTGGACTTGCCCTTTATACATAAATACGTATGTATATGGGCCATAATTTTATTTTATTTTCTCCTTTTTTTTTATTTTTCTATGGATACTCCTGCCTGTACTGTGCTTAGTGAAGTACCCAGTTTAGCTTTTAGCTGCTTAAGGGGTTAATAAATACTCTGCGATTTTTTTTTTTATGGCCAATAGAAAATGATTATTTTTGTTCATTAAGAGAAGCTGATCTAAATCGTAGTAAAATTATTTTCATTATTTTGTGTAATGATTAAAGGCAGTAAAAGAAAACAGAAGAGTCCAGCAAATTTTTTTTCCACAAAAAAAAAATTTTTTTCTCTTTTTCCAGCGTTCATTGACATTTGCTTTTATGATTTTGGCCATTTTATTGAATAAATTAAACGTTGTTTGCATTAAATTCGCAAGATTTTCTTATGAAATTTTCCTTTTAAATTTTACACTGTACTCCCCCCCATTCTTGAAATCGAAACGCACAAAATGTCAAGAGTCCTTGTCTAATAACAGCAATTAGTGTTACAATTTGTTATACAAAGCAGTGTAGCAATAGAGAAGAGATGTCAACAATTATTAGATAAATTGATGCGTTAAATACCAAGGCATGCTCAAAAAAAAACAATAGGTTTGTACTGACAATTGAAATGTCTTAGCTCTCTGGTATTGGGAAAGATTTTTGCCATATTTTAGATGCCAAAACTACTGCCCTCTTTTTAAGGCAAGCAATGTCAAACAGTTAATTTTAGGCTTTCTCTAGTAAAGAGGCTTTGCTAGATAGATTGATTTGCGTCAATATCCTCATATGGCCTGTGGACGGTTTCAGATTTGGATTGGAATGCGTGGGAAGCACAAATTCCTGGCTACTGTTTTCTAAATAGTTTTTAAATGATTTTGCAATAGGATAACACCCTTATACTCTGCTATTGGTCACCGATCAATGTCCTCAATAGGTTATCTCTGTATTCCGTTTCCCATTCTCCCTCCCCTTCCCCACATTCCTATATCCTCTATTTCCTTCCTCCCCTAAGGACAATGTACAATGGGTCAATTTCGACCTCCGGTTAGGTTTAGGTCGTAGTGGTAGCTCTGAGCACGCATAGCGGCCCGTTGTGATGCCACAGGTGAAACGCAGTCCCTGTACTAACCAAGTTCCGCCAAATCAGGGAAAGGAAGAAGTTGATCAGCGCAAGGGCTGCGCAACAAAAGCACGACTACCCCGTACTGGAAAACCAGCCAGAAAATTTGATGAACGAAGCTATATCCTTGATATCAATAGATGATAGCTCCGTTAAGCTAACAAGGAATGGGGAGCCAAATAACCTATATCTACACCTAGCAAGAGACGGGCACTGGCAAAGAAAGTGAATAACGCTTTCCTCTTCCTCAGTGGACCTGCATCCACGGCAGAAGTCGTTAAAAGGGAGCCTCATTCTCTCGGCGTGCCTACCCATGATGCAATGACCCGTAAGCACGTAAGTGCTTGTCTTGACCGACAGGTGCACGTCCTCTAACCTAACCTAACCTATCTCTGTAATGTTTGCTTCAAACAAACTTTTATATGCTGTCCATAGTCATTAAGAATTTCTTCTTCCCGGGTATTCATTATTATCGCAATGTTTGCCTCATCTGAAATGCCTTAACATTGTAAAGGTTTCAAATACGTATTCCGGTAATTAGTTGTTCTCCTCATAGAATCTACATATTGGGCTTGAAACGATCCCTAGTCTGAACAAGTGTTCTTAGAGCCTACAATATCTGGTCAGACCTTTAACTACACTCAAGCTATTTCTGGATAGTCTAGTACATATACAAATATGATACATACACATACATACATAATTGGCCATTACAACTCTTCAGTCAGGATTACGACCTAGCTTCTCACACCACTTATGTTGTGTGCGTTAATTTTATACATGAGTGGCGGGACCTACAATTTAAAGTCGACTCCGAACGACAGATTTTTGAGAAGCTTTTCATGGCAATTTTTTTTACTCTCAGTTTGTGACAGAAATCTTATGAGAGGAAGTCGCCGAAGAAATATTTTTCGTTTTGATGTCTGACCTGGGATTCGAACCCGGGCCCTTCGTCTAATAAGCCAACACACTACCCACTATACCACGGCGACTTCACACAAATATGATACATACATCCATAATTGGTCATTGCGACCTGGCTTCTCACACCACTTATATTTTATGTGTTAATTTTATACGGGAGTGGCGGGTCTTACAGTTTAAAGTCGATTCCGAACAACAGATTTTTGAGGCAATTTTCATGGAAATTTTATTTATTCTCACAGTTTTTGCCAGGAATCTTCTGAGAGGAAGTCACCTAGGAAATATTTGTTGCTATTTCGTTTTGTTGGAGATGTCTATCCTAGGGTTTGAACCATTGGCCTCACGACTAATTAGGCAACACACTATCTACTAGACTGCAGCGACTTTTCATCCTCTTTCTATTCCACAGAAAGATTCTGGCCTGAACTGCAGTGTGAAAACATTGAGAATTACTTCTCGAACGTAGAATAAAAGAAAATTTGCATTGAAATCATATTGAATTTTAGTTTTGAAACCGTTAAATATATAACCCGTTATAGCCTGTACTGTACCCTCTATTTTGGTGTTTATCAGCTTAGGAATGCGGAAATTTATCTTTTTTTTCTATTTCCAGCAAATATTTCAATTAATTTTAATTATTCTTTACTATTTTGGCAATAAATTTCGAAATTTATGACCATGTTTCGTATTATTTAAGCCAACAATTTGTATAGAATTTCACAGTTTAAAAATTGGAAGTTCAAGCGGCAGTGTAAAGCGCAATGAAGCTAACTCTAGTGTGTGGTATATTAGCAGCCTGTTTCATGGTCAATAAAGCTCAAACCGACTACGAATGTAAGTGATTGTAATTTCATTTATTTTTTTATTTCGAACCTTCTATGGAAGGCGGTAAGCGTATGATTCTAAACTCCAAAATAAAGCAGATTGTGGTAGCTTTTTGGGAAAAAGAAGGTTAAAACCCAAGTATAGTCCAAGATAATTGCATAAATCATGCTGCAGAACTGCTACTGAGTAAGGGAATAAAGTTTTCTAAATTCTCTAATAGCCAGGAGACAAATAAGAGCGCTTTCGAAAGCCGCTTTTGAGTCTTAGCCAGTTGGCCGTTTAGTGTCTGCTTAATCTGATTAAGAGGTCACAGCGATATACTGGGTAACTTATGCACTTGCTAAAGCAGGCACACTACAAACTACTTACAAATATAGGTATAGCCATGCCTTTCAGACTAACTATTAAGGGATACTATTAATAGAAATGCTGTTAAATAGTGCAATTTTCCTCCACGGAACTTTAGTTGCACGAATTAAGAATTTTTTTTGCGTAAAATTATATTGTTTTACTGTCAAGTTATTGCCATTGCTGTTCTTGTTAAAATTCTAAAATGTTTTTCTAAAGAATATTTTGTTTGGGCTCTATTGAGCCATGTTGAGCCGCAATGAGCCCTTGAAATATAAAAAATTAAAAAAAAAATATTTGAAGTTTTTAATTAATTTTAATTTTTTAGGGTCAACTGAGATAATTGTGCCATCTGAACCAATTGAAGGACAATATGAAGTTCACTCAACGTTCTGCGAGAAAGTGCAACAAAGTAGTAAGTTTCAAATGCCACGCCCTCTTTAGTCATAGTTTAAAATAAATAAAAATTGTAATTATTTTGAAATTTCTTTTTTAATACCACAGTCTCTTCTCTAACCTGTGTGAAGACCTGGCTTGTCTTTTGGTCTCAGTTATGCCTATATGAGTGTAATCGAAAGGGGGATGTAAAAATGTAAGTTAAACGAGAATGTCCTTCTAAATCTACATATTTCTGGATTTCTTTAATCGTATGCTTCTAGAATACAATGTTGTGACGATGCTAATGGAGAAGCTCATAAGTATGCCATGTGCAGTGATTTACAATGTGTGAAAAGTACTGTAAGTATAAATGGAAGCATTCAATTTATAAGTTAATATAAGGAAGCTAATTTTGAGTTATTTTTTCTTTAGTTAAAGTTTTAAGAATATTTTTTATTTGCCAAAAAATCATAAAGTGATTTTTGTACATGCTTATAAAACAAATAAAATCTAGTTTTAGGACTATAAAAAAAATAGCCTAAAAAAAAGTTATAGTTTTTAAATTGTACTTTAAACGCATTTAAAGCTATTTCATAGAGATTTTTGTTATAAAAAAGTTTGTTCAATAATTTAAAATAGATTTTTTAAACTTTTAAACAATAATTTCCACCTTAAAGTATGCCACATATTTTTTAATATTTCAAAAAAATCATCCTTTTAATTTATTTCCTTTTTATTTTAGCCTTCTGAACGAGGAAATATCTGAAATGAAGGGCATTTAAAAATTTGGATAATGATTGAGCATTCAACATCGATAATATTGAGTTCTTAGGCGTTTAAAATTATTTTGCTTCAATAAAAAATATATAAAAAATAGAGAAGTATGCTTTAAATAATGTCTTTTAATTAAATTGCCATCATTTAACAAAGAATTTAAGTTTTGGATTTTTTGGGATTTTTAAAAAATTTATTGGGAATTCACAACTTAAATAAAATTGAGAATTTTTAGAACATAAAATGGTGATATCTCCTAATTTCACCTAGATGTTCTTCAAGCTCAACTATTGCACAGCATTGTAAGCCAATTATTTTAGGATTTTGATTTATTTCTTAAAGAAATCTTTGAAAATTATGGGCATTTTGGGGATTATTTAAATATTTTTTAAGACAAGTATTAAATTACATTTGCAATAAATATATTTTTAAAACGCAATTAATTTAACGTTATTCATGGTATTTAATTTGATTGAAATATTTTTAAAAATAGTTTATCAAAGGCGAACGAACAAACGTCTGCCACTTGAAACGTTAAATTGATTTCAATACAATGGCAAGACAGAAGAAGAAAATGAAAAAAAAAAAAATCAAATAAAAGGATAGACGATAACAACAAAAAAAAAAAAATTAATATTATGGGGTAATTCAATAGAAAATAAAATATTAAGTGGGGGGTCATTAAAAGTCGATTTTCATAGAACCCTACATAGTTTTGCTAAACAGGAAGTTATTTCTGCAAATATTTGAAAGCATACTTAAAAGGGAATAAAATAATGAATTATTGTTTTAAAAATGGTGCATATTTTTAAGGGGGAGATTACTTTCTTAAAAATTATAAAAATACAGTATAGCTTAAGGGAGTAATATTAAAGCGTTAGTGTCATAAGAAAACTACACAGATTTTGTTTAAAGGCAGCAATATTTCTAAATGTTTTAAAGCATACTTTAAGTCTAGTAGGTAGTGTATTGCCATATTAGACGTGAATCTATGGTTCAAAGCCCAGCTCAGACATCTCCAACAGAACGAAATATGAAAAAATATTTCATCGACGACATACTTTCTTGTGGCAAAAACTCTGGCAGCAGATCTGTTCCATCGATTCAGAACGCTATGGGTGTTTGGTAATTGAATTTTTACTGGGCGGCATGTATTTTCATCAGGACGGTTTCCAGAGAGAATAATTTTACATTTTGGCATCGCCATTTGGCCACCAAGGACATGCCATTTTAAGTTGTTGGATTGTTTAATGTGGCCGTTGGTCAAAAACAGTACCTACACGTTGAATCTTCTAAGGTTGGATCTTGTGAATACAAAAATTCGCCAACATACAGCACGAAATCTGTGAAGAAGCATCGATATTTACAACTAAATCGGGAACGGAGATTTAATTAACTTCGTATTTCTATTCCGATATTCTTTTAGATACTCTGAATACAATATTTAAATTCTGCTTTATTTTAGATTATGAAGTATACTTTTAGAGAGATTAATACTAGATGAAATTTTATTGCATACTTTTAGGATGATTGAATAAAAAATTTGATTTCCTTTGGTTTCTACATTAATTTTTGAGTTAATTTTTAAGGTGTTTTAAATTTGCATTGATATTTAAATGCCTACTTTTTGGGTGATTTTAATCAATTAACTATTGCCTGCTTTTAGGTGCAGTTATTGTAAAATTAATTTTTCTTTAAAATTTAAAACATTTTTAAAGCAAATAGTTGCTACCTTTTCGTAGGCTAATACTTTTAGGCGGTTTTAATTAAATAACTATTGCCTGCTTTCAGGTTTCAGAGACGGAAATGTAATTAACTTCGTATTTCTATTCCGATATTCTTTTAAATACTTCTGAATACAATATTTTAATTCTGCTTTATTTAAGATTATGAAGTATACTTTCAGAGAGATTGATACAAGTTGAAATTTTATTGCCTACTTTTAGGATGAATGAATAACAAATTTTATTTCCTTTGGTTTCTACAATAATTTTTAAGTTAATTTTTAAGGTCACTTTTATAATTGTTTTAAATTTGCATTGATATTTAAATGCCTACATTTTGGGTGATTTTAATCAAATAACTATTGCCTGCTTTTAGGTGAAGTTATTGTAAAATTAATTTTTCTTTAAAATTTAAAACATTTTTCGTAGGGTAATACTTTTAGGCGATTTTAATCAAATAACTATTGCCTGCTTTCAGGTTCAGTTATTGTAAAATGAAGTTTTCTTTAAAATTTAAAACATTTTTAAAGCAAATAATTGCTACAACTACCTCTACCCTTCCGTAGGGTAACACGGCTTGACTTTTTGAACAAACAATCGCTTTCAAATTTCTTTTTTAAGGTGTCAAGATTTTATCAGTTTTTTCCACTGTAGGGAATATGGAAATTGTAAAAGAGAATTCTGAGTGGTGTACACAATAGAAAAGAAGTGTGTCTGTCTGTGTGTGTGTGTTTTTTTTTTGTACCCAACAAAAAAAAATAATCGGAAAAAAATGCGATAAAAACATTGTAATCGCATTAAAGCTAAATTTGAGTGCAATTATTATCAATTGAAGACAATTTGCAGATTCGTTTCAAACAGATTGAGGAAAAAAATTCGAAAAAAAAACAAGATAAAAAGAAAGAAAGAAAACTGAAAAGATGGGTTAAGATAACGATGTATGAGCATAAAAAAAAACTTAACTTACTACTTAACACTTGGAGACGTTTTAAATTATTAAAGAGCGTAAATCTGATGACTGACTAAACACTTTAAAACACTTTCTATGACGACTTTGTAAGTCTTTTTTCAAAACACAAAATTTCCTTAGTCTTACGCAGCGTCTTTAAAGCAACGGTAGCTCAAGCTTAAACGCCTGTTTGTCAAGCCATTAAAATTATTTTTAAATAAAAACAGAAAATATCATTTAAAAATATTAAAAAATAATGAAAATTATACGTATTCGTATGTACATTTAAAAGGCTATGAAAAAGCGAAAATGTTTAAATTGTGGCAGAAATCATTTGGCAAAATAATAAAATTTTTAATTATTTTATTCGTATTCTATAGTCAGTTAACGGCAGGTGGTACGTATAGGAAATCATAAAAAAAAACATAAAATTTTGTAAAATTTCTATTTGATGTGTGACACGCAACCCAAGGAATTCTACAAATGTTATAAAAAACGTTAAAAAAAATTAATCGATTATTCGCAAAACCAGTCTATTTTAAAAAGCAAGTCAGAAAAAAATTATAAACTTTTAAAATTATAATAATTAATATAAAAAATTATTCGAATATAAGTGTAACCGGTTCACGAATAACGGCCTATAAAAAATTAATGAAATAGTTTTAAAATTCTTAAAACCTTTACATAACATAATTGACCATTACAACCCTTCAGTCAGGATTACGATCTAGTTTCTCACTTTAAAAAAATAATAATAATCCGGTTCATAATCTCACTAGCGATTATTCGATTTTAATTAGTATTGACCTCTGCGCGAAAAGAAATACAGCCTTTACAGAATACAGCCAAATTCCACACCCTACTCTATCCAGCATCTTGGAGTCATTAGGTCTACCTTGAATCTGAGCACCGCCGGCGCCGGAAGTCTCTACTTAAAATCTCAAAATTAAATCTCCTATCGAGAAAATTGTAAGGCATCAGCTAGTTGTTATTATTCCCCGGATTGCAGCATATTCATGGTCCAAGTTGTATTCAATCGCATTCCACCTCACCGCTATCAGCTCTGGCTTTTACTTTAATAGGTGGTCCAAACGTCTAGGATCAATGAAAAGGTTGGTCTTCACATCCCTTAATTGGGTGCCGTAATTTATCAATAACTTCAAGCAAACAATTGCATTAGGAGGGTAAAAAACGGCAGCCAATTATTGGAATGCAGCG
Organism: Sarcophaga peregrina; assembly: GCA_014635995.1. NCBI lineage: Eukaryota > Metazoa > Arthropoda > Insecta > Diptera > Sarcophagidae > Sarcophaga > Sarcophaga peregrina. The sequence continues at coordinate 101,566,494 of CM025790.1, forward strand.
GAGGGCATGTGACCAGGGTACATGTCCGCATCTGCCATTTTTCACGGTCAACAAACATCAGAGTATTACAAAGACCTAGCTTCCACAACACTTAATGTAAAGTATGTCGTTAACTCTATACACGGTGCGGGACAACTACAGTCTTTAAAGTCTACCCGAACACATAGAGTTTGTTGTATTAACTTTTCGGCATTTTACCTCGAGGAGGTTTGCCAGAAATCTGCAGAGAGGAACGCCAGAAATTTTTCGTAGTCTGTTAATTACTACAACAGACTATCCCACTAGACCCGGAAGAACTTAAAACAATATAAGGTTAAATGAGAATCCAAGTTATTAGAAGCGATGAGAGTACCGAACCCGGAATCAGACGATTTCATAATTTCGTGTTTAAGGAAGTTTTAAAACGCACAATAAATGATAACTGGGCCTATCTTTTCTATTAGGGCATCACACGAGAATTTCATTGGGCATACGAGATAAAAGGCAGTTCTGGAATGTGAAATTTCGAGCATAGAACGCGTTACATGGTTATCTAGCGCTAAAGGAGTAATTGGAAGTAATGGAACGATTATTCTGGGTAATAGATCCAGAGCATTACAAGCCCTTAGCTAGGATAATTTAATGACTATCAGTATATTAATGACCAATCTGAGAAAGTAGGTGGAAATATCATGTGTGTGAAGATAAATTGAAATTTAACTAGCAAAGACAAAAACCAAAAATTTTAACAAAGCTAATGTTAAAGTTAACAGCGCAATATTAAGTAGTTAGCAGAAAATATTCAAGGATGAAATCACCCAAATATACGATATCAGAGAAAGAAACTCCAATTCCATTCCTTTAAAATTACAGCTGCTGAGGTAATTCGGCAATTCTTTTGAAAATTAAAAAACATCGACAAAAAATTTATCAGATTGTCTGGATAAGATGATGGATATTGTGGAAAAAAGGGGCTTTCTGCACATATCCCACTATACAAAATATAGCCTAAGGTGCTCCTAATAAAACGCAATAAGTCGTATCTCCCAAATAATTTTGGAACTTGAGATATCGGGCTTAAAATATTGCCTATGTTAACAGAGTCACAAAGATACTTTGGGAGCGATCCCGAAGGGGGATAACCAAATATGTCTTAAAACTGAATAAAGGACTCTTGGGCACACTTATGAGCGTGCGCATGAGAAAATTCGCCTTGCATGAATACCCTCACCGTATTGACGTGTTGGAAAGTTATGAGTGCAGGGCATTAGGTAAAGACATGGAAATGATACAACACTTGCTTAGCTTTCGTAAGCTCGCAATACCCAAATTTTGGGATAGAGCTCTGCCTAACATAACTCATCTTTCAATGAAAATACCTAAATGTATGCTTCAATTTAATTTGATTAATTTTATTAGATAAATTTTATTCGATTAATACTTTATGAATTGTATTAAATTATATCGATTAATTTTGATTCGATTAATTTAATTCGATAGACTTATTCGATAATTCTTTATTCGATTAAGTGATAAAACGGTTTATTCGATTAATTTTATTCGTTATTTATTCGATAATTTTAAAGATAAAATCTATTCAATGAAATGTACTAGAAATTGTTTTTGGTATATAAATATTTTGACTCTTCGTTAATAATGACTAATTCGTAACCGTACTCTACAAATTTTTTTACATTAACACAAAAAATTTTTCTAAAATAATTTCAAAATAATTAATTTTTAAATAAAAATTTTGATTTAAGTGAAAAGACATTGAAAGATTCGTATTCGTAAGTAGATAATAAACGGTTTTTCGATTAATCGTTTAACAAACGTAAAAACTTTTATTTTCTTAAGTAAGCAAAAAAGCCTTTTAAGCAAAACAAAATTGTTTTTAAAATACAATCCTCAATTATTAGCTATTAAAATCGATTATTTAAAAAATTTTTTTGTTTTTTTTATATTACAAATTCCATCATTTTTCTTAATCAAAACCTTTGAAAGGCATGACCCTCTTCTCTTTTAGGTTATGTGTTACACCATTTACGTTTTACAATCCATCAAAAATTAATTTGAAATCTATTTAACCTTTTTTTTTTTGCTCTCACACTCGATAACATTTCTCTTTTTTTTTATGAATTTTTTTCTGTTTTTTTCGTTTTTTTTTCGCTTTTTATTGCGATATCCTTGTGATGCGATGATGGCATGGGAGGGATGGCATAATTTCATTCATTTTTACACACAAAACGTGCCATTATTAATATTGAACAATTTATATGCATTTGCTGCCTGCCTGCAATTGCTTTATGGTGATACTCTAACAACACAATTGGTATCAATTTTTGGCTTTTGGCATTATAACTACAACTACGACTACAACTACAACTATAACGCCAACTACAAAAAATAACTACAATAACTTCCAACACTATTGGTGGGTTTATTTTTTTATGTTTTATGCCACTACAATTACTCCTGCCATGCTGGTATTGCTTGCTTGCTGGCTTGCTTGTTCACTACGACTACCGCCGCAATACGTCAATAACCATTTTCATCACACACTTCGTATAAAAATGAACATCAAAAAAATAACTCATGAACTCATGAACACTAAATCGAAAACTGCAACAACAACATCAACTACAACACCAACTGCAACAACAACAACAATATATTAGGCTGGAGTTCACAATGTTGGAAAAAACATAATTCCGGTTCAATACAAACGCCTGATGGTGAATTTCGACGCCCATTTGGTATTCTATGTACGTACCAGTGTTTTCTGTGGTTTCAGCCAGTGTAAGTATTTAGTTTCGATTCTTTTCTTATTTTGTTATTATTTCCAAAAAAAAGAAAAAAATATAGTGTGTAGGAAAACGTTTAAAAACAGCTAATTTCTTAACCGAATAATCGAATAACCAACTAATTTGTAACCGATTAATCGAATAATTTAGTCATTTAAATACTATTTTTCAAATTAAAATAATTTTTTTTTGGAAAAGAATTAAAATTTTTGATTAATTGTATAATTGAATAACCGATTATTCGGATAATTTATTATCCGCTATTATTCTTTTGATTATATGTATTCGCATTTAGATTAAAATTTTGTATTTAAAAGAAAATGCAATCTCTAAAAAAATCGAAACCCCAGCTTATAGTCCATTGCTAGGTGATATATCTCACTAAACAGATAACCGATTATTCGATTATTAGATTGTTTATAAATTTACATCTAAACATTAAAAATTTTTTTTTTAGAACGTGAATTTAAATTTCTGAAAGGTTATAAAATTTTGCCGAATAATCGAATTGAACCATTTACTTCGACTTACTCGATTATTTATATATTTTATGATTACTTATCAAATTTTCGGTTATATTCTCGGTTATATTCTAAAATCTCTTGAAATTCTGTTAGATTATTCGCATACTTCTATGCGGTTTAAGCATTGTCATATTCAAATAGGATTCTGTTCAAATTTGGATTATTCGCATAACCGGTTAGGAATCGGTTTTTGTCGTATATTTTTATGCGGCTTAAATATTGTCATTCTTTTAGAATATCATATTCAAATAAGAATCTGCTCATATTTTTTATTCGATTATTCGCATAACCGGTTATGAACCGGTTTTGGTTCTATAATTTTATACGGTTTAAATATTTTTATTCTTTTGAAATATCATATTCAAATTGGAATCTATTCATATTTTTTATTCGATTATTTGCATAACCGGTTATGGACCGGTTTTTGTTCTATAATTTTATACGGTTTAAATATTTTTATTCTTTTGAAATATCATATTCAAATTGGAACCTGTTTATATTTTTTATTCGATTATTCGTATAACCAGTTATGAACCGGTTTTAGTTCTATAATTTTATACGGTTTAAACATTGTTATTCTTTTGAAATATCATATTCAAATAGCAATCTGCTCATATTTTTTCGGTTATTCGCATAACCGGTTATGAACCGGTTTTTCTCTCGGTTTAATATTTTTATTCTTTTGATATCAATATTCAATTGGAATTATTTTTTTTCGATTAATAACGGTTATGATGTTTTCTCCTAAATTGGTTAATTTTTTTCTGTATTAAAATATTTTTTATTTTTATTCGATTATTCGCATACCGGTTATGAACCGGTTTTTATTTTATATTTTATTCGATTAAAAAAAATTGTTTCATGTTTTTATTTGTGTAGTTTTTGAGTATTAGAGCTTCTCTATGCTTTTGTTTGTTCATTTATGTATTGTGTATTAAAAATTTACGTATTATTTTAGTTTTACGTACATAATCGTCCTAACTGTCTACGTCTCATACGTTATATATTGTGTCTGAGGATTTGTTGATTGTTTGTTTGGTGTTGCCATTGTTGTGTGTGTTTAGTTTTGTTTTATTTTGTTGGCTTAACTGCTATTCATTGCTAACATTTCAATTATGTGTTGTTTCACAGAGAGAGAACAGAAAATAATAAAAAAAAATAAGAGACGGAAAAAACTAGGGGAAAAAATATTTTTATTCGGTTTTTTTGTTTTGTTTTTGGGTAGTTTTGTACAGCGAGTTTTGTTTGCTTTTGGAAATAGTGCAAGAAAAAAAAAAAGCATAGAAAAGGCAAACAAAAAATGCAAATCGCTTAACAAAGAAAATTTAGTGCATTCAATTCATGATCAAACGTGCCGTGAATTTTTTATTAAAAAAAAAAACAAGAAAAAATCCAAATCAAAAAAAAATTATTTTTACACAACTTCAGCTATTGATTGATAATCCTTGTAAAAGGATTTTTAAAAAAATTTTGTAACCAATATCTATTGTTCGTTGGCAAATAAAATCAAATTTTTAATTAAAATTAAAGCTTTTAAAATATCAATCCCTTGACCATTTAACCCATAATGCTTTCATTTACAATTTTCTATAATTTATTTAAATTTTTAACATTCAAATCTGATATCCTATAACGATTAATCTTCCATTTTATACAACTAGAAAAATTCTTACGATTATAATACGAAATTCAAATAAATTACGGCTTCGCTTTCTCTACGGATTCTTAAATTCTCTTCGATTATACGCATAACCGGTTAAAAGCTGGATTTTATTCGCTTTTTTTAAAATCGGTTTTAAAATTTTTATCATATGTAATATTATTTTCCGATTAAAATCTATTCACCACATTTTATTCGATTACACATTACCCGGTTATGAGCTGGTTTTTATTTGAAACTTTTGTTTTAATTACCCAACCCTGCATGGGTTGTGCAAATAACCACCAATCAAAAACTTTTTTTCCATCACGTCATGTTTTCGAGAAAAAGGGGGTTGAAGCCACTTTGTTATGCTACTTCCTTAGGGCCACTTCTAGAACTGGTGGTAAAATACCCTTTTGGAAGTTATTTAAACGTCTTGGTACCAATTTTTGGATTAATCAGGTGATTAAATGGAAAGTTGATTCTTCTTCGATGTATAAGAGATATTGTATTCGAGCTCCAGGCCAGGCATCAAAACAAAATACAAAAAGTAGTTTTCCGGCGATTTTCTCTCAGCAGATTTCTGGCAAAAATTCTGAGGATAAATAAAATTGCCATGAAAAGTTTCTCACAACTCTGTCGTTAGGAGTCGACTTCAAACTGTAGGTCCCGTCACTCATGTATAAAATTAACACACACAACATGAATGGTCAATAATCCAGACTGAAGGCTTGTAATGACCAATTTTTTTTTTTTTTTATTATTAAACTTGCACTCAGGGGATGACCCCTACTCATGCAGTGCATTGTGCAGGTTTAGGAAAGATGAAAAGAGGGAAGATGCTAACGGTAAGGAAACGAGTTGCTGCTGGTGACTATAAAATGGCCAGTGCTATACCTTCACCACTAAACAGTCTACAGCAATCGTTCCCAAGAAACCCGCAGTTTCTCTTACCGCTTATGTTGTGTGTGTTAATTTTATACAGAAGTGGCGGGACCTACAGTTTAAATTCGACTCCGAACGACAGATTTTTGAGAAAATTTTCAAGAAGAGAAAGAGAATAAATCGCCGAAAAAATACTTTTTGTATTTTTTTGATGTCTGGACTGGGACTCGAACCCTGGCGTTACGTCTAATAAGCCAGCACACTACCTACTAGACCACGGCGAACCTACAGGTTACTGCGGACTATGCTTGGTCGTTATAGAATGAAATAGAATCCTGATTGGCCTTTTAATCGAAGGTTATACTTTTTTAGCAAGTAATAATTTAGTTAACGACTATTCGGTTAACCGATTATGCGATTAAATTAATTATTTTTCATTAAAATTTAATTTATTTCAACATTTGAAGATCAAAATGTTTTAACGATTAATCGGTTAACCGGTTTTGCGATTCAATTACTCATTTTACATTAAAATTTTATTTTTTCCTACTGAAGATGAAATTTTTAACGATTATTCTGTTAACCGGTTTTGCAATTAAATGATTTATTTTAAAATAAAATTAATGATTATTCGGTTAACCGATTTTGCGGTTAAATTACTCATTTTACACTAAAATGAACGATTATTCGGTTAAACGATTTTGCGATTAAATTACTCATTTTACACTAAAATTAACGATTATTCGGTTAACCGGTTTTGCAATTAAATTACCTATTTTACAATTTTTACAATTTTATTTTTGTCTACTGAAGATGAAATTTTTACCGATTATTCGGTTAACCGATTTTGCAATTAAATGATCTATTTTAAAATAAAATTAATGATTATTCTGTTAACCGATTTTGCGATTAAATTACTCATTTTACACTAAAATGAACGATTATTCGGTTAAACGATTTTACGATTAAATTACTCATTTTACACTAAAATTAACGATTATTCGATTAACCGATTTTGCGATTAAATTACTTATTTTACACTAAAATTAACGATTATTCGGTTAACCGGTTTTGCAATTAAATGATTTATTTTAAAATAAAATTAATGATTATTCGGTTAACCGATTTTGCGGTTAAATTACTCATTTTACACTAAAATGAACGATTATTCGGTTAAACGATTTTGCGATTAAATTACTCATTTTACACTAAAATTAACGATTATTCGGTTAACCGGTTTTGCAATTAAATTACCTATTTTACAATTTTTACAATTTTATTTTTGTCTACTGAAGATGAAATTTTTAACGATTATTCTGTTAACCGGTTTTGCAATTAAATGATTTATTTTAAAATAAAATTAATGATTATTCGGTTAACCGATTTTGCGGTTAAATTACTCATTTTACACTAAAATGAACGATTATTCGGTTAAACGATTTTGCGATTAAATTACTCATTTTACACTAAAATTAACGATTATTCGGTTAACCGGTTTTGCAATTAAATTACCTATTTTACAATTTTTACAATTTTATTTTTGTCTACTGAAGATGAAATTTTTACCGATTATTCGGTTAACCGATTTTGCAATTAAATGATCTATTTTAAAATAAAATTAATGATTATTCTGTTAACCGATTTTGCGATTAAATTACTCATTTTACACTAAAATGAACGATTATTCGGTTAAACGATTTTACGATTAAATTACTCATTTTACACTAAAATTAACGATTATTCGATTAACCGATTTTGCGATTAAATTACTTATTTTACACTAAAATTAACGATTATTCGGTTAACCGGTTTTGCAATTAAATTACCTATTTTACAATTTTCACAATTTTATTTTTTCCAACTGAAGATGAAATTTTTAGCGATTATTCGGTTAATCGGTTTTGCGATTAATTACCAAAATTTTTTGAGGATTTAACCCAGAAATTTAAAGAATTTTGTTAAAAATCTGGAAGGGATCTTATTCTTTTAAACGCTTAAAGGACTAATCGTTAATTTATATAAAAAAAATGTATTGAAAAAATTTCTTCTTTCTTCTTTTCTTTCTTTTTTTTTATTTTAGATTTCCCTATTGCGAATTCATATTCGATTTAAGAATGTCACGTCATTTCACTACGTTACCAGATTGCTACGAAATACACTGCAATGAGACATTTACGTTTTTTAATGATCCCAAGTGATGAAGAAGAAGTGATGCGTGATGGTGTATTTGGAAGCGAATATAAATAAAAACACGTAAACGCAAACGTAACCGTAACCGTATTGTCGTATGAACAACAAATAAGTATAATTTTTGTTTGTTTTTTTTTTTAGTTTTAAATTAATTAAATAAACAAATAAACATGAAATAAAATTTAATTAAAAATCACTGCGTATGAAAAATGTGATACAAAAAGGAATTTTAAGCAACAGAGAGAGAGAGAAAGAGAGCGAGAGAACATCAGCTTCAGTTTCAGCATCAGCATCTGCATAGAGTATTTACATCTTAATTCTGTTGTTATACGTACGTACGTTCGTTTCGTTTCGTTACGTTACGTTCATCAGGCGTATGAATGAAGAAAGAAAAAAATGTATGCATGGATGTGTGTATGCAGGGTATATGTGAGGCAGAATTTTAAATGAAGCATTAAATTGCATTCAGAAAAACAACAACAAATAATAAGAATAACAAAAAAGGTACCAATTTCACAGTCATCGGCTAGCTTAACGTATAAACTAAAGCTTTCGCATTCAAAAAAGCTAATGACCTGAATTCCTTTTTTCAATCTGCTTAAAATGAATTTTTTTTCCTTAATTTTTTTCATTTAATTTTCTGTTTTTATTTGTGCTTTAAACACAAATGGCCTTCACTGATCAATGTCATCGCTTTATTTTAAATTGTTCAAACATTTTTTTCTTCTCGTTCCGTTTTTTTGCTTCATCTCACTCAACATTTGACTTTTTTTTTTGCAAATACAACTGCCATAAACTACTACCGAAGCCGAAGTCAACTAATTCTGTCTGTCGGAGTACACCAAAAAAAAAACTAGAGGGGGATTTGAATTTCTATTGTGTTAGAGTGAGGCTTTTAAAAGCAAAAGTGTTTCAATCTTTTGTTCTTTTCCAACGTTTTTTTTTACTTTTTTCACTCCCACTTTTCGTTTTCATTTTGTGGCCACTTTTTTTGCGCGTAGAGCAAGCAACACGGCATGTCATTTAAAATATTTAAAAACGGAATTTAAATTTAAATTACGAAGTCAATAAATTGTCGTTTAATTGAAAATTGACAGCTTAAAATGGAATTGTCGCATTAAAATATTACGGCTTCGGAATTATATGAAAAGTACAAAAATATAAAAAAGTTGTGAGTTATTCTGCTATTCAAGAATAACCTGAGGTTGAAAAATACACCGTAGATTTGATCCCAACATCTAGTATCTATAACAAAGAACATGGGAACAAATTACTGTAATACGTAAGACATCATGAGGATGCATAACTAATGTTCACATACATACATAATTGGCCATTACAACCCTTCAGTCAGGATTATGACCTAGCTTCTCACACCACTTATGTTGTGTGCGTTAATTTTATAGATGAGTGGCGGGACCTACAGTTTAAAGTCGACTCCGAACGACAGATTTTTAAGAAGCTTTTCATGGCAATTTTTACTCTCAGAGTCTTTGTCAGAAATCTGCTGAGAGGAAGTCACCGAAGAAATATTTTTTTTTCGTTTTGATGTCTGGCCTGGGATACGAACCCGGGCCTTTCGTCAAATAAGACCACGGCGACTTCTAAATGTGACACTTGTTGTAGTGCAACTTAACGTTCTGTTCTGCCAGTCAGTCCTGGTCTATGCAGATTCTATGTACAATTGATTGTGCCACGTCAGAACCTAGTTCTGATAGGAGAATTCCAGAAAGAGAACAACACTAGCTTTCTATAGAGACTCCATATAAACTGTGCTATGCTTAATATTAAGAAATGACTTAGTTTTCTTCGCCTCTTATGACGGCTTTAGTATATTTCAGACCAAAGTAATGACCCGTAAATCGCGCTATAAAACTGTGTTTGAAAAGGACATTTGACTACGAGTATTTCTTTTTGGCCTCTAAGAGCCAAAGCACATTCACAGCTCTTTCGTAAACACCCCGAGTAGCAACCTGAAATTTGTTAGCCCACTAGCTTTGAAACAGACTTATGATCTGGCTCTATCGGTTGGATGACCAATATTGTGTCCTCATCCCACCGCTTATCCCTAAGCAACACATTCCTTGAATTCTTCTGAGTTGTTCTGATGTGGGATGATTATGAAAACCACTGGATAGTAACATCACTGCCCACCACATTAAGGATATGTCAGTGTGAATATAGTTGTGCCTCTGTAGAGCCCGTGAACTTTAATTCAAGGGAGTCAGCATTTAGAAACCATTATTCTCTCCTACATATGAGTCAGCCTTGAAGTCGCCGTGGGCTAGTGTGTTGGCTTATTAGACAAAAAGCCCGGGTTCGAATCCCAGGTCAGACATCAAAACGAAAAAATATTTCTTCGGCGACTTCCTCTCAGCAGATTTCTGGCAAAGACTCTGAGAGTAAAAATTGCCATGAAAAGCTTCTCAAAAATCTGTCGTTCGGAGTCGACTTTAAACTGTAGGTCCCGTCACTCATGTGCAAAATTAACGCACACAACATAAGTGGTGTGAGAAGCTAGGTCGTAATCCTGACTGAAGGGTTGTAATGGCCAATTATGTATGTATGTATGAGTCAGCCTTCCTGATCTTTTGCTGTTCTATCTTTCAGATATTGTCCTTTCATTTCAGTTTCTTACATGGAATGACAACCAAGTATTTTATTTAGTTTGAAGTTGGCGGAGTCTAGTAGGTATTATGTTGGCTTATTAGGTGTAAAGCTTCAGGCCAGACATTAAAACAAAATACAAAAATTATTTCCTCGGCGATTTCCTCTCAACAGATTTCTGGCAAAAACTCTGAGATTGAAAAAAATCTGCCGTGACAAGTTTCCCAAAAAAAAATCTGTCGTTCGGAGTCGATTTTAAACTGTAGGTCCCGCTGCTCATGTATAAAATTAACACACACACAACATAGGTGGTGTGAGAAACTAGGTCAATAAACTAAACTGAAGAGTTATAATAACAAATTATGTATCTGTGTATGTATTTTATCTGATTAGACATCCTGATCTACTACAGTACTCATAAGAAAAATGCTGCGTTTTTTTTTTGGCAACTTCGAGAATATGCTTGTACTACTTGTTTTTGTAAACATAGTGTTGTAATGCATTTTTCTTTCACTCTCATCAAAAAACGAATTATTTTTGTAATGATAAGTGTGTAAATAGCCTAAAAATAGACTTTAAATGTAATTGAAACGTTTACTTTTCTGTGTTGTAAACATTTTATACATAGTGTGACCCTCACCCAAATACTCTGTGATACTCTAAGAGTGTGTGATGTGATGTGATGGTGGGTGCTCTGATGACGATGCAATAAAAATATAAACAAAAAAGAATTTTTTTTTGATTTTTTTTTTTTGATTTAATTAAACTTAATCAAACCAATAACTGACATTCGCACAATAATACCTAATAATAGTAATAATAATGAAAGCAAAAACAACAATAATAAATTCACTTATTTGAAGACGATCATCATGTTCATGATCGTTGTTGGATTGTTGGGCAGAGAGAGAGAGAGAGAGTCAATGTATGAATGGATGAATGAATGAATGAATAAATGAAACTAAAAAGGAAGGTGTTAAACTGAATAAAAAAAATTTCTAAAACAAATTTTCATCATCACTCTTGGTTGCTTGTGTTGATGATGACGATGATGATCATCGTTCCTATAACGCTGATAATACCAGTTATTATCGTTTGTTTAGTTAGTCGTTTTCGCTCGATTTCAATTTCAATTTCCATTTTGTATTCTGGTGATTCGAAACGAACAGAATAATAAAAAAAAAATTTTTTTTTTTCATATTTTATTGAATAATGTATTCAGTACGGGGACATCATCGGTGGTGCTTAAACATTTTAACGTTACGTGAAATATTTTTTGTTTGAAAATATTTTCTTTATCTAAGAAAATTTACAAAAAATACAAAAAAATTTCTAAAAAAAAAGAAATTCATTCAAACAGAAATTTTTTTGAGAAGAAATTTCGTGTAGTTTTAGTAAAAACAACTCGTTGGAAATACGTATGTTAAGATGGCCAAACTGCTGACCTATATTTTCATAGTTTTCTCCTTTATCTTGTGGTACTTCCTGTTATTCGGCAGTGGCGGTGATACGGGTGGCAGCGGTGGTGGTGGTGGTGGCGGCGGCGGTATTATAGGCGTAGCAGCTACAAATGGTCACGGTAATCCATTGGAAGGTCGTGATTATCATCATATGGAGAGAGCTGGTCATATTAAAAGTAAGTATTGAGAAACATTTTTAGAATAAATCGGATTTTATTCAAATTTTGTCGAATGTTCGTGAAGGACTTGTTCAAGGCTTGTCTCTTGGACTAATTTAGTAATTTTAATGGAAAATTTCATCACTCACTAAGGGTGAACGGATAATGGACTACACACAGCTGTGGTCAACCTACTCCAATAACACAAAAAGTTAAAATTCCAGTTAAAATCCTTACATCAAGAATTGCTATGAATACCCAGCCCGGGCAGACTGTTGCGGAATCAGATTTTACCAGGAATTAAATGCATTTAGTTTTATTCACCATTTTGTTTTATAGAGAGAAGGTCAGAAGGTCATAGTTTAAATGAAAAAACTTTGTTCTTAAATCTTCATAGTGGATTACACTGGTCAACTTACTCTGTTCAGAATTGTTGAGTCATCGGTATTTGACACAAGGAGTTAAAATTCCATTTAAAATCCTTAAGTCAAGAAGACCCACACTTTTCTACGAATACCCAGCCCTGCAGATTTTGCTAGGAATTCATTAATTCTGTTTCAATAGAGAAGGTCAGAAGGTCATAGTTAAATGAAAAACAGTGACTACGTCACCAGACTGTGTTCTCGCTCGAAGTATCTATCTACAGTGATATTAGTATTTGCACAGGAATCATCAAACCTGTGCACCTTAAAACAAGTCCTAAGTTCGTAAATTTTGGCCTCGGCTATCTCTTAGAATTGTAGAGTGCTGTGAAAGCTTTCTCCACACACTCCACTATTTTATATCATCAGGAGAGACTGCTTTTCAAAATAACCCTCAAATAATGGGAATTAGTAACAATAAATATAATACAAGGAGTCGCCGTAGTCTACTAGGTAGTGTGTTGGCTTATTAGATATAAAAGCCAGGGTTCGAGCCCCAGGCCAGACATCAAAACAAAATACAAAATGTATTTCTTCGGCGATTTCCTCTCAGCAGATTTTCGGCAAAAACTCTGAGAGTAAATAAAAAAAAACCTGCTATGAAAAGTTTCTCAAAAAAATCTGTCGTTTGGAGTCGACTTTTAAACTGTAGGTCCCGCCCCTCATGTATATAATTAATAGACACAACATAAGTGGTGTGAGAAACTTGGCCAATAATCCAGACTGAAGGATTGTAATGACCACTTATGTAAATATAAGATTTAATAAAACTTTCTTATAGACAATATATGTTAGATTGACGATATATGTATGAGAGTATAAGAGTTTAGTGATCGAAGATTTTGTAAAACGAAAGTGAAAAATATTTCTCATGGTTTATGATTGTAATATAAGAGTTTTATGAATGGGTATAAGAGTTTTTAAGCCGTGTAAACTTTTAGCAATGTTTAAAATTTCCTCATTATATAAGCATAAGTAAATATATGTATAATATATATAGTATTTTACAGTTAATTACTGCAGTATAAGAGTTTCAGGATTTTTTTATTCTATTTTTAAGAGTAATAAAAGTAGAAGAGTTTAAAATATGTTTCTGCTATGGTTTAAGTTGTCGAAGAAATATTTTGTAAGATCTTTAATCTAGTATAAGACTCAAAAAAACTCTTATATTTATAGCTTATATGAAATTTTTTCTAAACACTTTTTCTAGGAGATTTAAATCACTGTTGGCGCCGCTATGATGGCTATAATTTACAAAATACGATAGTAAATAAAAAGGAACAACTTAAAAAGCCTTATGGTATTTTATGTAATTTTAAGTGCACCTGGTTTTTTACAATAACGTAAGTATTAAAGACTCTAAATTAACAAAGAAGGAAAAAGAAAATGCCTCCAATTAATGAAATTTTTTTATTGCAGTTTTCCCACATGTGAATTCATTTATGATTATAAATTATCGTGTTACTTATTTACATCACTGCCCGATTGTACAACAGTGAAGTGTACTTTACTAAATTATTTTACATAAAATATGCAATAAATTTTCTTAAAATTTGAATTTAATTAAATAATTATTATTTATTTTTATAAAATAAAATTTAAAAAAAAAATATTTCTCTTCCACTTACCACTCACTATATTCCTCAATTTTTTTTCGTGTTGATTTTAAATTAAGCATTACTGTTGATGTCTAAAAAAGAAAAAGAATAATTCTATTAAATAAAGTACAATTTTTTATTTGTAAATAAATATTTTAATTTAAAGAAAAAAAAAAAGAGTTTTTGTTAGTAAAATGAGTAGAAGAGTTGAAAAAAACTATTTATTAGAACCTGTATGCCTTTAAATAACTATTTCCTTACAAACTAAGTGCGTATAAGAGTTTCTATTTTTGACCAATAAGCAAAATTTGCTTTAAGTAAAGCTAAATTAATATAAAATGTCAGCTTTGCTCCAACATATACCTTTAAGTGGCTGTTTCCTTGAAAACAAAATCTATATAAGAGTTTCTATTTTTGACCAATAAGTAAAAGATATAAAAATTGGCTTGCTATTTCAGTTCAATTGCAGTGTATACCTTTAAAAGGCTATTTTCCTTACAAGCTAAGCGCGTATAAGAGTTTCTATTTTTGACCAATAAGCAGAATTTGCTTTAAGTAAAGCTAAGTTAATATAAAATTTTCAGTTTTGTTCTAACATATACCTTTAAGTGACTATTTTCTTGAAAAAAAAATATGTATAAGAGTTTCTATTTTTGACCAATAAGTAAAATTTGTTTTAAATAACGTTAAATATACTAAAATTTATGATATGTTGCAGTTTATGTTCTTAAGTGGCTATTTCCTTACAAACTATGTGTGTATAAGAGATTATACATTTGACCAAAAATTTTTTTCGTCTAGTTTAAATAAAAATTTCATTATTCTTCTCTCCATATAAATGAAAATTAATAAATTCCTTGAACGTATTTGCCTTTCTAATGTTTAACTTGTTGGTTTCGGGTAGCAGATACATATACATATGTACATATGTATGTAGAAAGCTGGATTTATAAAACTTTGTATAAGTGCTTCTCAAGGATGCAAGCAGTTCACTCCAGGACAAATCTATGTAGGTAGGTAGTTAGAAGTGGTTGTCCCCTCGATGGAGTTATGAGCGGACAGTGCCCACTGTGACACCACAGTCTTATATTTTCCCCCTAGTCCAGAAACCACTAGGAGACAAACTTATATAACGCAATACAAATTACAATTGAATATTCGAATCACTTAATATCATTATATTGAGTTAGCAACAATTCATAAGACTTATTACTGTAACTTAATATAAAACTTAAGGACTTTTTTATATTAAATGTATGAAACTAATTCTGAAATCGTTTGTGTAATGGTTTCCATACGACAGAATATATATGTAGTTTCCACTGATAAAAAATGGTGTTCTTAGAGAGTATAAGAGTTTTTAAATTTGCTGGCATTTAAGGAGCATTTTCCTATATATTTTAGCTTCAAATACTTCTATTATAAAGGAAACTAGATACCCCGTACGAATATTTCGAACCGTTAGTTGTCATTTTTAAAACATATAATCATAATGACAACAGTATTATTATGCAGTTCTATATAAAATACATGGTATAAGAAATATAGAAGGTAGTTTCATTCTCTCTTTATTTTTTGAAATTCACCATCTGACATGCTTAAGCATTATGACGTTTTCGTTAAAATAATGCTACCAAATAAATTTTAAATTTCCCACATTTTCTATGAAAATAATAAATTCAATTCAATTGAAAAATATTTTGAAAAAATTGTATATTAAAGTAGTTCTGCTCAAATTGGAATCAAATTTATTGTCCGAGGGAGGTTACATAAGCCTAATGCCGATTTTTTAAAAATTTGGAACATTTAAATTATAAATTACACATTTGTCATAAATAATTTATTGGGAATATACAACAAAATTATAAATATGGCAACGCTACATACATAGTTTGTGAGATAATGAAACTTCAAAAAACCTTATTTTAAAAAATAAAGAGAGAATGAAACTACCTTCTATATTTCTTATACCATGATAAAATATAATTTTTATCAATGAAAATATTAATTTTTCAATTTCTCATTATTTTTCGTCATTAGTGTTAGATATAAGCTTTTAAATGAGATATCGTTCATTAAATTTGATGCGGTGGTATGGGAGATATTTGCAACCGACAAAAAAATGTGCCTTAGAAGTAATATTTATGATAATTCGTATTATAACGAATTGAATATAAGAGTTGGTATAAGAGTTAGTATAAGAGTTTTTTATACTCCTTTCAATGCACTTTTATAACTTCCATTTTATGCTTGCAATCAATTTTCGTGCTCAAATTTATATTGTATTTGTTTTTTACATATTTTTAAACGATGTTTCCTTAAAAGAAATGTTTTTCCTGCAGAAATAACTAAAAAAAAAATTTTTTAAAACAAAACATTACCAAAAACTTTAACAAAAATAAAATAAATCTCCTTCCTTTAATACTGTTTCTTTGCAAGAAACTTTTTTTGCCTTTGTTGATAAATAAACTATGAAATGAAACCAAACCAAACCGATCCGAAGACGAAACAATTTAAATAAAAAACACAATCAAATAAACTCAACAAATATTGATAAGACTCCTCTGCATACGGTTAATAATAATACCTCAGAGGCAAAACGAAAATAACAAATGAAAAGGAAGAAAAAAATGTAACACGAGTAGTTTGTATAAGAAAACATATTTTTGGCAAACAAAATAAGTCCCAAGAAAACTAATTTGTGATAGTCACGAAAGTTACTGTTTGAAACTCAATAAGGAAGTTGGCAAAGAAACTTTATTCGTATTCGCAGTTCAGTTCAGTTAAGTTTAGTTTTTTAAATACTTCGTCTCGCCAGACAAGTTTTTTGTTGCAACACTAACAAAATATTGTTCAAGGAAAAACAAAATCAATAACTCTTATACAAGCTTTTTTTACACGGCTATTTAAATACAAAACTCTTATACAGGTTTTGCTATCTATGGAGGGCATCAAAGGCATAATGCTCATCCCATTGGATACATTTTTAAAGCAACAATTATTTGCTCATATAACGGGAGATTTTTTAACTATTATCTTTGAGACAACACTGGTTTAAACAGCTCACTCACGTTTCGTGTTTTGTTTCACTGTGAAACATCTTCAGTTTGGTTTATAATTTTATTTTATTTTTTATTTATTTTAAGAATTACAATACAATTACAAATTATATTATATTCATGTACGAGCTGAGTAACTTCGACCATATGCCCGGTGTAGTGTCACAGACCAGAGCCTCTGGTGGGAATCGAACCCACAACCCTCACGCTAATAGTCTAGCACACTACCCACTAGACTATCAGGGCGCTCAGTATTGTAATTAATAAATCAATAAAGGGAACTACGGACCCTGAAGCCAGAGACACATGCGACTCTACTAAAAAACAACCCTGATGTTCCCGATGTGATGCCTCCATCTAAAACATTAGATGGGTCCTCCATCTAAAACATTAGGAAGTACAATGCCTAACACATTCCCTTGAAATCGAACAGATTCTTACATCTTCAATTAGCAATTTTTTTGCTATTATCTTTTTGGCAACACTGGTTTAAACACCTCACATACGTTTCGTGTTTTGTTTCACTGTCAAACATTTTCAGTTTGGTTTATAATTTAACCATAAATCCGTTTTACAAACGAACAAAGCTTGCAAATCATTGAATTTTATTATCAAAATGCTTCTTTCATTTTGTGGTCAGTTTAATCGACCCATAAATGAAGCGGCTATTCAGGCCAAATTTACTTTGTTGGACACATACGTAGAGTAGGAACTGCAGAAAATATCGTACCTGTATCGGCCAGTGTTAATAATGACCATCAATTATCCATTCGTCGCCGTTCATACCAATTGGGCCTCTGTTATAAAACAATGTGGAAAATTTTGTTGAAGAATTTAGGTGTGAAGCCTTTCAAAAGACTTGCATGATATGTGGTTTCAACAAGACGGCACCACATGCCACATTGCACGCGTAACAATGGTCTTATTGCGAGGCGAGTTCGGTGAACATTTTATTTCACGTTCAGGATTGGTCAATTGGCGGCCTAGATCGTGCAATTTAATGCCTTTAGACTATTTTTGGAGGGGCTATGCTACAGTTAATGTCTATACAGACAAGGCCGCTTCAATTGACGCCTTAGAAGACAACACTGAAGCATTTATTCGTGAGATATGGGACGAAATGTTAAAAAGAGTATGCCAAAATTGAACTAAGCGGATGGACCATTTGAGGCGCAGTCGCGGTCAACATTTTCATGAAATAATCCTAAAACATTAAATTATATGAACCGTACTATCGATTCAAATAAAGATGTCATATATTTTTCTGAATTTTATGTGTTTTTTTTAAATATCCCTATAGCTCTAAAAAATCATCCATTATGCACATGAAATATACAGACTCTTATAAGCTTATTAAAATAGGAAATATTTTTTTTTAAAACACTTTCTAGCATATTTTCAGGTTTTTAAAATTTTTTTATTGCATAAAACACATACATACATAAATAGATAAATATTAAATTTAAATAAAAACTGTTGCCTACTTTAAGGCATTTTTATATGAATTTTTATTATTATTATTTATTTTCCTGTTTATAAAGCATAAAACATATGTTGCCTACTTTCAGGCATATCAAAAATTTCATTTAAAACATTCATTGTATTCTATATTCATTTGAAATTTTATTTTTTCTAATTACTTTTCTTTTTACAATATATTCTTCTGTATTTTCTATTATTGGTAAAGATTTGAAAATGAATTAGAAAAAAAAGTGCTGAAAGTATTTGCAACATATTTTTGGGCTTCTTTAAATAATACGTTAAATAGAGACATTAATAATATACTTTTAAAATCTAAAGCATATACTTTAGTAGTAAATTTTAAAAATATTCTAAAAATAGTTGCCTACTTTTAGGTTCTGAAAAAGGGTTATATTAAATATTTCTTTCAATTTTCTTCTTTTAATTTTAGTGACTTTAACAACATAATTTCAAAGCAGAAGACATTAATAACTTACTTACTAATTTGGTCATTACAACCTATTAGCCAGAATTGGAACCTAGCTCCTCATATCACTCGTATTAATAAGTTTTATACATGAGTGGCAGGACATACAGTGTAAAGTCGTTTTCGAATGATAGATTTATGAGGAACTTTTCGTGGCAATTTTATTTACTAGCAGGGTTTTTGCCAGAAGACTACTGAAAGGAAATCCCTCTAAGAACATTTTTAATTTTTCATTTTGTTAATATATGAGCTATGGTTTGAAATGCTGCTTCTAATAAGTCAACACACTACCTACTAGACTACGACGATATAACATTTATATATATAATATAACATTTGAATTATTAAAATTTAATAAATAAAAATATTGCCTAGTTTTAGGCGCTCATAAAGTTTAATTTCATAGATTTGACACAACTTATATAAAATTTTTGCGAGTTTAGTAGTATAGTTTTAAGGTATAAAATTTAATAGAAATCGTTGCCTAATTTTAGGTGCTTAAGGATTTCATTTAAAGTTTATTTCTATTTACAATTTATTTTTCTTTTTTTTTAGTGTCCTAGGAAAGAGTTGAGTTTTTTTTTTAAATAGGTTTGCTTGATTTCTCTGGGAAATTTTTTTTATTGAATTGAAAAATTTTCTTAAATATCTTTTCCTTGAGATTTTATTTACAATTGACGTTTAAATAGCCAATGGACTCACACTCCCATAACAATTTTGGCCATGGTTATGTTTCCAATGCGTTTTTATTTATTTGAAAACATTCTTTAAAGCAAATGCTTAACAGGCAACTGATAAATTGTGGTGCTGTTGCTGCTGCTCTATTAAATATAAACTTGAAGCACAGCTGTTGGCAACAAATTTCGTCTATTTTCGAAGCCAAAAAGGAAAAAAACCCTGCCCTGACTCTCTCTAGAGTTTGAATAATGGCTGACAATTTGAAAGCCATTATGTTAAACATGGCAACACCTTTTAAATAAATTTTAATCAACTCAACAAATAAAATTAATCGTTACACCTGTTATTAAAACACTGGTAACAGTCCAGATGCTTTACTCTATTGTCCTAGAGTAAAACACGGTCATATTTTAGCCATTAAATCATCCAGAAAAAGCAGACAAAAAAGGAAAATCCTTTTAAGACTTCCTAAACAATTAATTTAACCTTCCACCCACAGTGTTACTTTTTTTTTCTTTATAATTTATTTAAGACCCCCATTTTACTTTTAATAAAGCGTGCTTGTTGTGACCCCTTTAAACCCCCATCATACAAGAAGTCAGTATCACACTCAATTAGTTTTAAAGTCTCATAAAGGTGCAAGTGAAGGTGGTAAAGGCAAATGTAAAGAAAATGAATTCTTTTCTTTCATTCTTCCCCGGTGGGGAAGCAAGTTATTAAAAAAAAATAAGCGGAAGATTTTTATGCCATTAAGCTTGAGTCATAAAAGCGTAGAAAGAACAGAAAAAAAAAAACTGTCAGCTGCTATAACGTGAAGCATACGGTTGATGGACTATAAAATGAACACATTTAAGGCCATTAAACAGGTGTTGTTGCATGCCACAATGACACAATTTAGTGGTGCATTAAGTGTTACAAACAAGATAGTATTCAATTTCAAAGTTTTTCTAAGCTAAAACCAATATATTTGAAAACTTAAAGACAAAGCTGACAGTATTTGTACTAAAAACTGCCGCTTTTTTTTTTTTTAAACGGAAATTCTTAAAGAATAAAGAAAGATTTTCTTTTAAACAAGCAGAAACAAAATGTTGCCATATAAAGCAATTAAAAAAATAAATGCTTACAGTATTTGTACTAAAACTCGTCTGCTTTTCTGACGGTTCTTGACGGTTTTTCGTACACAACGGAGAAAGCCTTACTGGCTTAAAAATATCATTTAATATCCTTCGCAGAGATCGGTGCTTGAAAATTGTTCGTCACAGTTCGGAAACGATTTTTTTTTCTAGGCTGAGGAGGGTTAAATGTACCTAACCATACCATAGAGGCAGTCATCACCAGCGTTACCGCTGGAAATTTTTAAGAAGTCGCACAAAAAGGGGATTTTTGAAGAAAAAGTCGCATAAAAAGTGTATTTTGGCAGTAAAAAGGGGCAACATTTTTAAAAGAAGAGAAAATGTCTATAGTCTAGTCTATAGCCTAGTATGTAGTCTAGAGTATAGCTAAGTATATAGTCTAGTATATAGCTAGTAGCACTTGCACTCAGTGTTTATATTCTTTTTTCTTTTTTTTTTATAAATTTACATTTGTATCTTATTTATTATTTTAATTAATAATATTTGTGACATTGCATGTGCTTTCTTTTTTTTTTTTTTTTTTTTAATGAACCATTCTTATTATTTATAGAAGAATTTGGACTTATTAACACAAAACTTGTTAGTCTGAAATTATTAAAAAGTTTAAACACAAAAATTCTTAATATATTCGATGATTTTTCAATTCTTGCACTTATTGTCGTAGGTGAGGTACTTTTTGTTTTATATTTTTATTTGTTTTAAACACTGTTTTGTAATATATTTTCACTAAAATTTATGGTTTTAGTTTCATATTAATAAGTATTTTTTTTTTATTATATTTTCTGTTTCTTGATCGCCATCACTTTTCACACTTATTAAATTTCCAATTTAAGTTTTTTCTTTTTTCTTATATTCTCCTTTTTTGTTAATGCATATCTTCACTTTTTTTTCAATTCAAAATTATTCTAGTTTTCATTGATTATTCTTTATTACAACGCAATTTGTGCAGTTGCTGAATTTTCTTGCACTTTTATTTAGTTTCGAGTTTTTAGTTTTTAAGTTTAATATTTTATTTTTTTTTTTTAAGAATTTTATCACTAACTTATAACTTATCGGTTCTTTTAATTCGACTGCGCCAGTAACGTTTATTAATGTTAAATAACGTTTTGTATCGTATTGAAGTTTTTCGCACTTAATACGGAGAATAAAACACACGCTCGTTTGGTGGTTAGTTTATTTCTGATTTATTTAAAACTAAATATTCTTAAACTAAGGTACAAAATTAAACATAAAAGCCAGCACAATTAAGTATTTAGTTACGTCTGGGAAAATTTAAATACATAAAAAAGAGTTTTTGCAAATCTGCTGATTTGCTGTTTTCAATATTTTAATAAAAGAAATACAACTTATGTTAGACTACTTAAACAGATTCAATTACGTCTGGGAATTTATTTAAAAATTCAAATACACAAAAAAGAGTTTTTGCAAATCTGCTGATTTGCTGTTTTTAATATTTTTATTAAAAGAAATATGTCTTATGCTAAGCTACGGAAACAAGTTTCCTATGTTACTTATAATCTAGTACATAATCTAGTCTATAGTCTAGTATATAATATAGTCTATAGTCTAGTATATAGTATAGTCTATACTCTAGTCTATAGTCTAGTATATAGTCTATATAGTCTAATCTATAGTCTATATAGTCTAATCTATAGTCTAGTATATAGTCTATATAGTCTAATCTATAGTCTAGTCTATAGTCTAGTATATAGTGTAGCCTATAGTCAAATCTATAGTCTAGTCTATTGTCTAATCTATTTTATTTAGTCTACAGTCTAGTATAC
Source organism: Sarcophaga peregrina (assembly GCA_014635995.1). Taxonomy (NCBI): domain Eukaryota; kingdom Metazoa; phylum Arthropoda; class Insecta; order Diptera; family Sarcophagidae; genus Sarcophaga; species Sarcophaga peregrina. The sequence goes on from CM025790.1 coordinate 101,589,365, forward strand.
AGTCTAGTCTATAGTCTAGAAAAAATACTTTTTTAAAAAAAGGGGAAAAAAGGGTCAACAATTTTGAAAAGTGTCAGATTTAGTTCATTTTAGTAAGGGGGCACAAAATGTGGCGAGGTCGCTGAAAAAGTGTCAAATTGCGACTTTAGTCGCTCAACGGTAACGCTGGTCATCACATCCTCCGTGTGTGTGGTCCTCACCCACTAAATCCCCCCTTCGTCTTGTGGACTGTTGTAACCACTGCGGAACTGCAGTGGTATTACTTCTGAGTGGAGTCCTTTTTTCCCTTTGGCCCCTCCATGCTCATATCCGCGTCCGAATTACGTATCGAAAGTTGGGGAGACATCTAAGTGTCTTCACTATTTCCTCTTCATTGGTTCCTGAATGAAATTTCGTTTGACACCTGTACCAGTGTCATCTATGCCAGCGTGTATACATGTTCTGCAGCCTCAAGATCTCTCTTCTTCAGTCTTAGAATTCTTAGAAAAATATAAAAATATGTTGAAATATTTAAGTGTCACTATTATTTTTTCCAGGCTTTTATTTTACATTTTTCTTAAGAATTTGGCATAGCTGGTCAAATATTTTTATTTCATTAGTTAAACTGTTTGAACAGCTTTAATTTAAGGTTTAAAATGTATATACTTTGTAATATTTATGGAAAAATAATTAAAAATATAGGAATATATTGAAAAATTTAAGTGTTCCTATTATTTTTTCCAGGCCTTTATTTTACATTTTTCTTTTTTTTCTAGAATCTGGCAGAGCTGGTCAAATATTTTTATTTCATTAGTTCGTGTCAAACAAAATAAGAAAAGTATTTCTATAGGCGAGTTTCTCTTGCCAGTCTTCTGGCAAAAGTTCTGAGAGAAACTTTCATAAAAAGTTTCTTATAAGTTTTCAGTCGGAATAGCGATAGAGGCGACTCTTTGGAATACACAATTAACACACACACACAACATGGGTAATGTGACAAGCTATGTAAGTAAATTAATCGAACTTTTTGATTGATATTCTCAAATTTCTTTACTCCTTCATTTAATTTTTTATTTTCTTGTTTCCTTTATTGTCTGTTACCCTGTAAATAGAATGCCCCCTTTTATTATAAACAACTAGATGTCGCTGCTTATAAATTTAAAAAGATAATTTTTTATTTGTTTTTATTACAGACAGAGATTGTTTTCTTTTTTGATTTTTAACACGCGGGTATTGCATTTCAAATATTGATGCGGGAGCTGCTAAGCAGAGAGCCAGGAGAGAGAGAACCATTAAATTTCTATTGAAAATATTTTACGAAAAATACAAACGTAACGAAAAAAAATTTTATTTTTATTTATTGTTTAAACTAAAACGGAAAATGTATGAAAAAAAATTGTCTCAGTTTTAGATGAACCAGCCCCATTAAAAGTTCACTCCGTGCATATTAAGAACACAACACACAACGCAGTGTGTATGAAAGAAAACGCGACGACGGATGGTAAAAAGTTGGGAAAAGCGGAGGGTGTGAGTGCGAGTGATTGTGTTTTTTTTTTGATTTTTTTCAAATGCAAGTGGTCTAAAAATAAAAATTTTATAATTTAAAATATTAAATCGTTTAAAAAAGAAACCAAATATTTAAAGCAACGAAAAAAGTGTAAAAAAATATTTGAAAGAATTCAACCAGAAATAAATATGCCGCACAAGAAAAATAATGTAAATTGAAGAAAATTATGAAAAAAAACAAAAACATTTTAAATTATTAAAAATAATTTTTTATGTCCAATATATATATTAAAATTATTTAATAAATAAATTCAAAATGGTGGAAAAATTGGTGAAATAAATTATTGAATGGAAAAAATTCTAAGAAAATTAAAATTTTTAAGAAAATTTCCTATATCCTGTGACTTTTAGGGTACCTTCTCAGGTATCTAATATATCATCTGCAAACTTTGTGCACAGGATCAGCAATTGCTTCAGGTTGAGCAGGATATTGTAGCTTACGTACGCCATGGGTTAATATAGGGCATAATGCTGCCCTACCCTTACTTTAGCTGTACCTTCAGCGGTAGTAGTTTTCTTATTAACGGTTTTAGTTGATGATTTCGCTGCTGGAGTAGTTACAAAATGACTTTAAAAATCTCTCTAAATCTCTACAAATCTCTAGGCATAG